>OZ010575.1:7432769-7487769 GCA_963932145.1 Acanthosepion lycidas | reverse complement strand
TCTAAATATGTCTGGGTGCTTATGTATTATAATCTGAGTATGTTTGGGTTGTTTTACATGTGAGGTTAGGACCCCATTCACACACTTGGGATTAAAATGCATACATATATTGTCAGAGGACCGGATGACAGATAAGTGTCTATTCTAGATTTTGTAACAACGATTTCCCCTTGCGAAGGATCGTTAATTAATTTGAAACTTTTAAAACCATTTATTTTTACATTCAACATCATCACTTGATAAGACACTGGAGGTGTTGAAACAAAATGGCTATTTTTGTAGTGATTTTATAACATATTTTTTAAAAAAATAACATATTTATTTATAATTTTTTAAATATATAATTATATCTGCTCTACTCTGTATTGAGCACTCTTTTAAGAATAGTAATTGTTGGTTATTGGAATTCATTCCGTATACACCAATTATATACTTGTGTGTATATATATATATATATATATAATTATTATTATATTGTTAATTTATGTACACATTGAATTTTTAAATCATTAAACTTTTGAGCAAATTTTGTTAGGGAACTCAAGATTAATCAAAACAGGCCACCAAATAAAATCATGTGTGTGTGTGTGTGTAAAATGTGTATGTATATATATATGCAATTTTTTATATATATATTATTTATATATTATATATGCACAGTACTTATTGGACAATCGCAAATAGCATGAAACCCAGGGTCACAAACTCACATCAATCCAACTAAATAAATATATATAGCAGTAGAGCAGTTGGTATGGAGAATCTCAGTTGAGGTCCACCATGGAATATGGGAGTGAGCGGCGCTACATTGAGTCTGATTTGCAATCTCTTCGTCACTGAGGCCCGGTGGAGCAGTTGGTATGGTGTTCGCTTGCCAACCCAACCGTCGGGGTTTCGATTCTCTCGGTAGTGGATGCGCACTGCTGATGAGTCCCAAATATAGGACAAAACGGCTGTCCAGTGCTTTCTGCATTCTGTTGAGGTTTCTTTCAGACTCGATGAATCAATTAATATATATATATATATATATATATATATATATATATATATATATATAGTGATCTTAGCCCTTCCCTTATTAGGAAATATTTAGCATTCATTGATCGAGCAGCCAGTGCTGCCTTTTGTTGAAATTTATAAACATCTTTTTCTTAAAATAATTTTTCATGGAAATTGATTTCTCAAGTCCAGTAACTGTTATTGCTCTTTCCAGTATTGATAGAGGTTTCCTTTCTTGCCTTATATTTAAGGTAGTCTGGAACATCAGACTCTTGATTATTCCATTAT
This sequence comes from Acanthosepion lycidas, assembly GCA_963932145.1. Lineage (NCBI taxonomy): Eukaryota > Metazoa > Mollusca > Cephalopoda > Sepiida > Sepiidae > Acanthosepion > Acanthosepion lycidas. Next base: position 7,486,482 of record OZ010575.1, on the reverse strand, counting down.
TTTCTATTCGAGTTATCCATTTTACTTGTTGCCGCTGCTGAAAGTCCTCAAGTGATGTGGACTGTTACCTGGGCACATTTTTATATGATTTTGTAATACCAGTCTGCAATGTTTGAGGAAGGATTGTCTTTGCTCAGGCCTACATATTTCACTCACTGAAAGCCATTTTCAACCATCGATCTGAGATTGCTTTTGTATACAACTGACAGTTTATATGTTCCTGAATGGGTTTGGTAAGAACATGACTAGCTTTTAGGCTAATATTTGGTTTTGTAGCAACTTGTGGTATTGGGCAAAACTACACCTAACACAACCTATTCTATGTTATATTTCCTTATCTCCTATTTGTGTGTGTGTGTGTCTCTGTGTATCTATCTATTTACCTCACTGTTCATATCTAATTATCTATTCTCATATCACTCTTATCTCAGTCTGTTCATATGAAGTGAAATGGGAAATGGTTTTGTAAAAAATAAATTATTTGCCTTTTGGGTTGTCCAGGTGTTGGTAGAAATAAAAAATAAATATTTAAAAATGCACAATTTGATGACATTCATCCCATCACAATAGGTAAAATATGTAAAAACAAATAACTATCAACAGATTTCTAATCCCTAAGGTCATTTATGAATGTTGTCTGTGGGAATGATTGAAATTGGTTAAAATCTGATCTAAAACCTTTGGCATTATGACTCCATAAGGAATCCTTCATATTGATTTTATAAGGGTCAGCTGAAAAGTTCATAGGCTGACCAAAATACTGTCATAGAATGTGACCAAATGAGATTTATTTTTTAAACATCTTTGCCAGTGTAACTCCATAATGAATTCTCCATATTGATTTTAACTGTTGACATTATGTTGAATAATATTCATTAATTTTGCCAACAAATTCAATTTTGAATTGTATGAAATCAGAGATAAATTATTTTCAAATTTGGACAAGTTTCTCTTCCTTTTTTTTCCTGCTTTTTATAAAATTTTGTTTTATAAAAGTTTTCTCAAGATTTGTTCTCAAAGGATCCATGCATTTTAGAACAAATGCATGAGAAAACTCCTTGGCATTTTCTACTGGAAACAAAAGAAAACAATGAGTGTGTGGAAAAGGGTTGAAAGTTTAGTGGGACATCAGGAACCTCTTCTTACCACTGTCAAGAGGAGAAAAATGGCGTGGTTTGGACACATTACAAGGCATGACAGCCTGTGCAAGATCATCATGCAAGGCACCATTGAAGGTGGATGTAGGAAAAGATGTCAATGCAAAAACTGGTTGCACAATGTCAAACAATGGACAGGTATGACTGTACCAGAATTGCTGATGGTTGCTGTTGATAGTCCATTGTGGAAAAGAGGTAGTGTGGCTTCTGCATTTGGCTCTGCTCTAAGATTACAAAAGTCAAGGTTGTGGTGATGACGATAAAATTTTGAATCAAATATCCTCAACCTTTAAAGCAAACAGTATGAAGTAAGTATGAAGTATATAAAAATAATTAAACTTGAAAACAATGAAAATAAAACAAACTTAAAGAAACCGATTGTTTTTTATGACTCATCAACCCGTTGCAGGTTATTTAAAACCAGAAAATTTTTTTAAATTGTAAGAATTTTTTTGAGATAATGGTTTAGTGATACAAGTCTTACTAATTAACCCATAGCCTGGGGGGAGAAGAGCTGGATTCATACCTTTCCCAAGGGTATTTGCATGTAAGTGAATATAACGAACCCAACTGGATTGGAACTCAGCTCTCCAATTAACAATTCTGAGCCATTGTCTATTAAACTACTTACACACCCAAACCTACAGCACCTGGTATCCCCAAGCAGTCACCCATTTAGGTACTGACCAGGTTCAATGATGCTTAACTTCAGAGATCATATGGGAACCAGGGTTTCAATATTATATGGCCATAAGACCTAAACCTAAAGAAATTACACAGGATATGCACATTATGTGACAGTTGTGCTGGCAGTTATTGGAGTACTGAGGAAATACAACACAAGCAACAATAAAACTTGTTGGGCTGTTCAAGACAGTAAAGTAATTAGATACCAAGTCTCAAAGTCAAATTTAAAGTCACTTATAGTCTTAGTGATGAAGCAACTTTTTTTTGAACAAAAAGTAAATTCTTCACTTACTTTTATGTGGTTGATTTTTTTTTGTGACATATCAACCACCATGGATTATTTCAGGTCCAATCTAAATATTTTAAAAACAGTTTTATGGCTTCAACTTAATATTTTGAATGCAATTGCATGCTTCCAACTACAGTTAAAATGTATTGTTGGTCATTTTGCTATAAAAATGTATTTTTATATTTTCATAGAGTTTTGTTTGGAGGTTCAATATTTGCCCATAGCTGGGACCCCAGCAGGTGCCACTATTCTGAATCAGAGTGGATCTGGTAACAACAGCAATTAAGAAGTGGATTCCTTGCTCTTCAAAGAGTGAATAAGAGGAGGAGGAGGAGGAAGAAGAAGAAAGCAGGAGGAGGAGAGCAGAAGAAGAAGAAGAAGAAGGAGGAAAAAGAAGGAGGAGGAGGAAAAAATAAGGAGGAGGAGGAGGAAAAAGAAGAAGGAAAAGGAGGAGGAATGAAGAAGAAAAAGAAGGAGGAGGTGGAAAAGAATGCAGTGGAGGAGGAAAAAAGAAGAAAAAGAAGGGGAAGGAAGAAAAAAGGAGGAGGAAAAAAGGAGGAGGAGGAGGAAAAAGAAGAAGGAAAAGGAGGAGGAATGAAGAAGAAAAAGAAGGAGGAAGTGGAAAAGAATGCTGTGGAGGAGGAAAAAAGAAGAAAAAGAAGGGGAAGGAAGAAAAAAGGAGGAGGAAAAAGGAGGAGGAGGAGGAAGAAAAAGAAGAAAAGGAGGAGGAGGAGAAAAGAAGAAAAAAAAGAAAGAGGAGGAGGAGTAGGAAAGAAGAAGAAAAAGGAGCAGGAAGAGGAAAGAAGAAGAAATAAATATATAAATAAATGAAATAAAAAACAAAAAAAAACACCATACCTAGAAAACGTATAGAGCTGAGAAAATTTTGATCTGAATGCTGTGAGTTTAGAGTAAATTTCTGTTACAGAGAGACGAAATAAGAAAAGTCAATTTGACAATATCAATGACAACTAAAACAAAATGAGAAAAAAATCAGGATTGTTTCATTATTCCTTAAATTGCAAAAAAAAAAAAGTTCAACTTCAGAAACCAGGAGTAAAAAGAACCTTTCTAATAAAATGAAAATATAAATGAATAAATAATTATCAACCACAGATCATTCGAGAGATATGTTTTTTGTTCTATCTTTCTTTATGCTAACCATCCTATTTTTAATGAATATTTACTTAGCCTTTCTCTTTCTCTACCCAAATTCCATTTTCACCTCTTACCCACATTTTCACTTCTACTGATATTCTTCCTCCCTCTCTCTCCCTCTCCCCTCCATATATATATATATAGAGAGAGAGAGATTTTGATAGCCACTTAGTAACCAGTTATGAAGTGGATTGAAAAATGAGACATTCAATTTTATCTACCTACTTATATTATCTATCTACACTACCATACCAAAAGTCTTGGGATAGTAATATATAAAGTTCAATTTTGTGGGCTGGTGCTACAGAATCACGAAGAAAAAATTGTACCAAATAACAGAATCCGCATCACTTGACGACTACCAATGGCAGCAACAACTAAATTGGATAATACAGGCAACTTTAAGAGAAAATAATGACAATAAAGATATTGACATTCCACACAACTTCAAACAAAAGGTTAGGAAGGAAACTCCTCATCAATACTGGAAAGAGCAAGAATAGCTACTGGTTTTGAGAAACCTATTTTTCTGAAAAATTATTTTAAGAAAAGATTTTATAAATTTCAACCAAAACCAGTACTGGCTTTGGTCAATGAATGAAAAATGATTCCTTGTAGGGAAACAGCTAATATTATTATAACCACAATAGTGGTTATCTGAAATCATGGGGATATTTGACATTATGTGATCAAGGGTGTCATGTGTGAACTGAGAATAGCTGATTTGAAAGGGGGGGGGTCTTTAATAATAGTGACCAGGCTTGTCTAGCAAGAATTGTTTGCAGTAATGGACAGGTAACACTGGCTCAAATGCCATTCTTTAGCTTTCATGTGATATTCAAGATGGACACTGGCATGGAAATTGCCTGACATGATGTAGTGAGTCAACCTTCCTAGAAACACACCAGGCAATTGATTCAATACAATCAGTCCACTTCATGTCAGTGGAAAACATGAGACTAAGAAAGCATAATGAGCTGCTCCTTTAGAAGTTATCATGAGTCATATTGATGGAAGGCAAAAAAGGTTCTCTATGGTGATTAAAAGAGAGCAGTTTCATTTTGAAGGTGTTAAAATTAATAAGCCATTTCTTGCCCCATTTAAGAACAGATTTATGGTCATTTTCATAACCAATTTGGCTTTATCAAACGTATCAGACTTACCAGAAACACCCTAACCCATCAGCTTGTGAAGAAGACCAACATGCCAAAGACTGTCAAATGCTCTTGGAATATCTGAAGCAACAGCCCGAGCTTCGTTATTCATGACTAAAGCTTGACAGACTCTTTCAGCAAAAACCGTCAGTACATCAGCTGTTGACCTGATATTGTTTGTCTGAAAGAAGATGCCTGTGTATTGAGATGCTTAACCAAGTCAGAGCCTCTAATACTTTGCTATGGCACCTATACTTTATGAATTTAACTACAATACTAGATTGTCAGTTAGGTCTCATCATATTACAGTTGAAATGACTAGATGTAACCATAAGTTCTATGCTAACAGTTTCTTCTATCACACTTCTCACTTGTGGAACTTTCTTCCCAATTGTTGCTTTTAAATCAACTTTGATCTTCAAAAATTTAAATGTAATGTCAATCGTTATCTTCTGTCTTCTTAATTCTTGTTCTTTTATCATTCTTTTTCCTTAATAATATTTTTTTCTTATATTACCTAACACTTAGTAAACCCTTGCATCTTAGTAGATTTATTGCTTTCCTTAAGATGAAATGAGTTTAATACATTAATATTTTGAATATTTTTTTAAGCAATTATAAACACAAAAAACTCTTAATTGAGCATTTAACAGTTAATTTCCTCCTTTTTGCTGGAGAGTAGTATTGTTTCCATTAAAAATAAATAAATAAAACTTAATTATACTGCCACAAATAATTATGACAAAATAATTGTAAATGTCATTAATTCACTCTTTCTAAACCAATGAGAATCAACCCCACATTTCTCCTCTGCACTCAAAAATACATGACACCCTCACAATTGGACAAGCAGTCAACACGTGTGTCAACAAAAATTTCAGCTCCTTTGCCATTATATAAGAATAAAGTGTTGCTGCTAACACTTGAGTTTGAATATAGATTACCAGAGAGTAAACACAGGTGATCCCTTTATTGATTTAAGCAAACCACATGACCATAGAGGAAATGCATTCATGTAGGAAGTAGCTGATGACTAACGATCGCTATTTCTAGTCTCTCCTCTATACTATTCTGATCTGCATTTCTATATATACGCTATACGGATTACTATTCAAACAAGTATTATTGAGCAAATACTATTAGTACTTTGCCAAAAAAGTGGCAGAAGTCTAAGAGGTCAATAGTGTAGAGTAGACATGAAAGGCCTCATTAATGCCAAAATGTAATTTTCTTGTGAGTTTTGAAATAATAAAAATATGATATATGTTATTCTACTTTTTCAGTTGAATACATGGTAGATGATACTTAGCTTTTGTGAATATACATGATTGTGTGGACATAATTACTAGAGGACATACATGTGTTTTATGTTGAAGTTATATTTTGGAATCCAGTTTGAGTTCTTTAAAAAAAATGTAGGATATTACATGGATTAATGTTATGAAAGCATTCTTTCATGTTGGTTGTTTTGCTGATTTTGCTTATCGCCATAACCTCTATGGGTTATTTAATGCTGAAATCTAAATATTTTGAACCAAATTTTATGACTTCAACTAAATATATTTTGAATGCAATTGCAAGCCTTCAACTACAGATAAAATGTATTGTTGGTCATTTTGCTATAAATAGGTATTTTTATACTTGTATAGTCTTTCTTTTTTTGTTCAAGGTTCACTATTTTCCCATAGCTGAGACCCTAACACATGCTACCACCCCAGGACCCGGGAACAACAGCAATTAAGAGGTGGTTCCATGCTCCCCAAAACATCCAATCTCCCAATCAGAGGCCTTGTTGCCAGGAGTAGTTTATCAAATGCCCTTCTGAAATAACATTAATAATTTTACACCAGGGAGTACAGAGAACTGATGAAAAAAAAGCTTAATTACACGAAAGATGATGATAAAATTAAACTTTGCTTTACAACAGATGCTTCATCAACTACAGTAGGTACAGTTATACACTAAATAGCAGAAGGACAAATTGCAGTCATATCTTTCTTTTTACTAAACTAAGCAAGGCAAAAACCAAGTATAGCACCTTCTCAATTAGGCATTTTCAGTACCTCCTTGAAGGCAGAGATTTCATTATATACACAGACCACAAACCATTGATCTACACATTGAATACACACACTGATAAATATAGTCCATGAGAAATTAGACACCTGGATTATATTTCCCAATATTTCTTCAGACATCAGACATATGTCAGGTCAAGAAAACCTAGTTGCAGACATGTTGCATTTTTAGTTTCTAAATCTTTGAACTATGTATTAATTGCAAAAGAACAAACTACAAATGATCCACTAGAAAAAATAAAACAAAAGACATCACTAAAGTTAACTGATTTACCAGTTTCATTCAGAAATATCAAATTTTATTGTGATATTTTACAAACACAACCACAGCCCAACATACCACCAAAGTTGAGACAACAAATATTTGAACACTTCCATGAATTGTTTCATTCAAGCAAACTTTCAAGTTGATTACTGAGTATTTTTTCTGGTCAAACATGTCAGTAGACTTAGGAAATTGGACAAAAACAGGTTTAGCATGCCAGGAAAACAAGATACACAAACACACAGAATCATCAGTAGAGGCATTCAGAACATATATGATGCATGATTCACCAATATGATGATATTGATGTCAGACTGTTACCTTGTTCTCAGGGAAATGCATATATCATGACTATCATAGAATAGGTTTATCCACTGGTCTGATGCAATAGACATCAAAGATATTTCAACTGCAACAATTGCCAGAACTATCCTTACTGATTTGATATCGGTTTTTGAAGTACCTTCAAGGCTCGCAACAGACAGAGCAACTCAGTCGACCCTATTTAAAGATTTCAGTCATCTACTTTGAACTAAGAACATAAAAACTACAGCCTATCACCTTTGTGCAAATGGCATGGTGGAACATTTCCATAGGCAGCTAAAAGCAGCACTGGCTATAAGACCAAACAAAACTGATTGGATAGGCAATTTACCATTGGTACTTTTATCCATCAGGAGCATTGTAAAAGATGACTTGGGCTGTACACCAGCTGATATGGTTTTTTGGCACAACATTAACATTACTTGGTCAATATTGTGAAGACAACTCACATATTTTACCCACAACATTTGTACAGTACTTAAAAAACAGAATATCAGCATTACTCTTTACACCTACACGGAAAACCAACAAAAATATACCTACAAAGTGGTCTTTATACCTGAAAATATATATTTATAAGCAATTACGGTGTAAAAATATCTTTGATTCCAAACAACATAGGTCCATACCAAGTCATCAGCAAAAGAGACAAGTATTTCACCATCGAAAAAATAAAGAAAACAATATATTGCTATCAAGAGGATTAAACTGACTTATGTCAATAAGTAATTCTTCCAAGAAACTGATAAGCGTGACCCTTCCCACTTAAAACTTACACAAAAGATGGATGCACAAACATTCAGTAAAACATGACACTTCCTCAGAAACAACAACATGGAAGAAATATCACAATATGGTCTAGAAGACAAGTACATTGGCCACAATATTACAAAACATACTTTAGATAATAAAGCATTATTTTTACATATCACTAGAAATAAATTTCTGATGATCTGGAGGAGACCTTTGTTGTGTCTGTTAAAAAAAATAAAGAAAAATGAATTACACTGCCACAAATGTCTCAATCTATCAGTGAATAGTGACTGTGCATCTTTGAGGACAGGCAATGACAACCAGAAAACTGCCAACCCGGCACTCTCATTATGAAGAGTCATAGCTTCCAACCAGTCATATCAGCAAAAAATCATGACAGTCACCTTTAGAAAAAGGCTTGAAAAGAGACGATTATTCCCAACCAAGTATGGAATTTGAAACCTGAAAAGATTTTGGAAAGTAGTTTATTAAGATGACCAGAACAGATATAAGTGAACCTGTCAGCTGGTTTAGTCATTATTTATTGTGGTTTTCTTCATGAGTGAGCGATCAGGAAAAGATGTATTTCAGCAGAGTAAGTAACCTTGGAGAATGAGACATTTGTAGCAGTGTAACTCATTTTTATTTAGTTTTAATTGCAAAAATTGCCAAATTTCATTTTTTTACATAAATAATTAATTTTAATGCTTAAATGACATGAGTGTCAAAACTTAAAGATCTAAAGAATGTTTACCTGCAAAAATAATTTCAAAAATTTTTACAAGTGGACTAGGTAACTTTAATATTTCCATTTAGAACCTACAAGGGTGGGTCAAAAACTTCATAGGAGGAATTTTCTCTCCTGACTTTATTGACTTGGATTTTTTTTATGTGCACTGCTAACCTCCAGAAGTAATGGGATTTTCCCATATGAAAAAAATTTAGATAACAATTCTTAAAGCACACAATAAAAATCACTTTTACTCGGTGTGAAATTGAAACAAAAAGAAATTGTTTCTTTAAAATAACATTCTATGTGAAAGGGAAAATAAGTTTAAGAGTTACAGAAAATATTCATTCTCTTGAGTGCTTAAAGAAATTAAGTTTACATATTTTTTTTTTTAAAGGTGATTTCTGTCATCCAGCATTTTTGTGGTGTGGCACTGATGTGGCCCCAAGTGTGCTGGATTAAAAAGGTGGACAGTACTTGTTACTTGTGGTATAAAATTTGTTTTAATGTTTTGAAATATCGACTGATTATCTTACAGACATGACCGTCCCGTCTGATAAAAACATCTCAGCAAAATAATTTGATAAACTTTCAAAATAGAAAGACCTAGAAACAGACATTGCAAGAATACGATATTCAAAAACAATCACTGTTCCAGTAATAATAGGAGTACTAGGAATGAATTAGAAGGATACTGATGCACACATTACAAAAATAGCAGGAGCCCCATGACTGTGCTACATCGGCATCACTCATATACTCAGAAAAAAGCTACTCTATCGATATTTCCATGGAAAGTTCTCAGACCAACTATATTCCATAGTTCCACCAGTTCTAAACTTCATGGCCAAGACCTGCCATGCTACGCACATTGTAGCAAACCACCCTCATTCCCTTCATATTCCATTGGTGAGACAATTTTCACTCGTTCAGCTTCTTCCCATGAACAACTGATTTATGGAACCAACTCCCAAGAGGATGCTTCCCAGATCACTATAATCTTAACCTGTGCAGGTTTAGGGTTTACAGTTATCTTTGCAACATATACCTGTAAAAGTTTATGGGTATATGTGGTAAGAACATCTATGAAGTAGATACATTATTCAGAGCTACAAAGGAGAGGAAATTGTGGAGAACCATGATCGCGAACGTCCTGAAGGAACAAGTCACATAGAAGAAGATGACGATGACTACGGGAAAATCTTCTGTATATCAATCATGAATCGAAAGAGACATGATCGCCCAAGCATGTATTGCATACGGCACTTAACTGACTCAATATATAATTAATATAGCAGAAATTCAGCTTACTTATTCAAAATCTTTGAATCGTCAAGCAAAAAACGCTTTCAAAAATAAATAACCTGGATATAATAAGCAAATGAATGTTGGTGTTTCAACGTGATATGGCTGTAAGTCACTTGAAGTTTTTTAAAATTTTTATTACTTTACTTGGTGTATTGGTTTGCACAGTACAGCTGATATGTCTTGTAAAGTCACAGGGAACTAACATTTTCACCATCAAGCAATGATGGTGTTTTTGTTTTATGTTCATATAATTTTTTTCTGAAATGGAAACGCCATAATGTTGACATAAGCATCATGGCTATATTTAAAAATCCAATTGGAGGCTAGAGTGCACGGATGTTAATTAACCAATAGTTTTCTCAGCGTGTTTATTGGGTTGGAAGCGTCTTTCAATACGTGACGTTTGAACATATTTAATTCCCTACATGACTGAAATTTCTAATATACTAGTTTTAACCAGTGAAAATTTTGCGGTTTTCCTATTTTAAAATATTTGAGCTTAGCAACTTTAACAAAATATTGCAATAACAAATCATAAATATGAATGCTAGTCGTTATTTTAAGAAGTGCATGCAAATGAAATGAATTGAAATTGACAACTGGTTTCCATTACACTGAATTTTATCTTGTGGTTTGTGCAGTTAAATGCAATTTTTAATGCAAGAAAAATCACGTCGGGGTCACCAATTTATAGTGGGTGGTTGTATTGGTTATAAATACAAATAAAACTGACCCTCTACTATTTTTAATATATCAAATGTTACAAAGGCAACAAGAGAAATAATCAAGTAGAAGAATTTGTTCAACAATAAATATTTAATATAACACACAATCAAGAACTCTAAAGTGTTTTAACAACTTTAACATCATATATTTTCTATTTGTTGTGTTTTATAAAAAATATTTCTTGTTGAACAAATTCTTCTACTTGAACATTTCTCTTGTTGTTGTTGTCTTTGTGATATTTGATCTAGTAAAAATAGTAGAGGATCATTTTTATTTGTATTTATAACCAATACAGATTGGCTAACCGACTATAATCTTCTCTGCTTTCCTTCATTTTCTCACTGAAACCAAGCAGCGTTTTTGATATAATCAAAACGAAATAGGCCATTATTTATGAGGTATTAGCAAATGACGTTAAATACTTCTTTCTTTTTTCCTTTTTTTTTCACTGAAATCAAATAGCAGCTCTACTATGTCTTTCCTCTTTCCACACGATCAAAACGGAATAGGCCATTATTTATGAGGTATTGGCACGGTATAACAGTTGTGTGAACTAACGAAGCAGGGGAGGGGGCAAGCACAGTTATTATATCCTTTTGAAAAGTTATATTTCGCACATCTTTCTATAAGATTCGCATGTGGAATGTGAATTTTAAATGTCTTTACGTTAAAAGTTAAAATGCACGAAAATGAGATGCTTTTTCGTCGTTTATTGCTCTTTTATTTCTGGAAAGGAAAAAAAAAAAAGAGCAAAAACGTTATGTTCCACTTATGGATATGGTGCCATAACTGAGATTACTGTTTGTAAGTGGTTCACGTGGAAATTTTAACCTGGAAAACTGAGAACGTTCAGAGAGTCTCTCAAGCGTTAACGAAATCGAAACGGGACATCGCAGAGATACTCCACATATCTCATAGGAACCTTTTAAGACATTTTGAAAACAATTGCATATTCGAATCGCTACGATGTTTGGGCGCCTCAGGATTTAACGGAAAAATTAAACTTCATTTTCACTGCAACAAAAACAACCCATAAAAAACAAAAAAAAACAAAAACAAACGATCACAGATGATGAAAAATAGATTGTTTACAACAATGCAGAGCGAAAACGCTCCTGGGGAAAAGAAATTAGTTGCGGTTAACTACCCCGAAAACTGATCTGCATCTGGTAAAATTGCAAGAGCCTTCTGAACGCAAAATCAAACGTAGTTTCCAATTGGATTAATTAAAAGCATCAATCAATGAAAAGCGTCTTCGGAGGGGTTTTCCATCAAGACAAAGCGTCTCTTTCCAGACCCGACAGAAATTGCTGCAGCTCGGCTGTTATGTCATATTCCACTCGCCGTACTCATCTGACCCTTTCACCTTCGGATTTCGATCCCTACAAAATTATTTTAATGGAAAAAAAACACACAATTCTCTGGAAGCCTATAAAAATCACTTGGACCAGTTCATCAGCCAGAAAGATGCCAGTTTCTGGGAGTATGGAATTATGAACGTGTTTCAAAGATGGCGAAATGTATTGAAACAAAATGACATATATATGGTGGAGTGAACCTATGCACAAATATCTAAATATTGTTATTGAAATTCACTTAAAAACGCTACCAACCTTTGTTTTGGTTAATTGTAGATGTTGATTGAGATGGACCATCATTTCTAGTTATCCGCTATAGCAGGTTATCAGTTATAGTGAAGTGTATGAGTGTTGAAACAGGTTAGTTTGATTTGGCCTTGTTAATTAGATAGCCCACCATAAGAGCAGTATAAAACAAGAAAATCAAATTGTAAAGTGAAACAACAAGTTTATATAGATATAAATCAATTAAGGTCTCTACACATAAAATTAAAGTATTTTGGTTGATACAATGTCGTCAAAATGTTCGTAGTAGTCCTTGCAAGAATGAGTTTATGTGTACGTAGGCAGGAATGTATGTGTAGATGTATGTATGTATGAGCATTATCTCTAGGGTAGGAATGTCTTTGAAGTAATCCCTCATTCTTAAAAAGTTCCGTTCGTTTATCAAGTATAAAAGAGGCGAGGGGGAAAGAGATAATAATAACGATCGCTTGACGTTTGACAAGGGACATGTTAATACGCTCGTCTCCTTTCTGGTGACAGGCGAGCTTGCTCGTCTTATTTTGTTTGTGGGGCTTGAAAAGGTCATTTGGGAATTCACTCCCAGATATGATTCGGGCCTTTCAATTGCACGACGAACAAATCTCGCGTCGGCTCGCAAAAAGGTCCGTAAAAAAATTTTGTTTGAGAATTGAAGATTATTTGAATTTTGTTTTTAAATGTTTCCTAGTTTTCTATTCGCCGAAAAACATTTCGCATCAAGGTGTGAAATTTTACGAGTTTTGTTTTGGATTCGATTTTGCGTATGCGTTAAGCAAAGTTTGTAAATTCGAGTCTTTTTAATTTCTAACAAAATCACTGAGTCAGTACTTAGCATTTGAATTTTAAATCTAGATCTTGTTTTGTTCAATACACCGCTGATAAATTCACAATATATGGAATATTAGTGCCAAGTGCATTTTTTCAACCGCAGACTGATTCCACTCTTCGTGGGGACGAGTTCTTTGGTTAACTGTGTGACCGGCTGATGTGGGATGAGTTTATTAACTCTTCCTTTATTAAGTTCCCACATTTTTTTTCCAAAGCTTATATTACAATTTGTTATTATTGTTTATCGCCAGCACTTCGTATTATTGGTTCCCATAACAACAAATTGTAATATGAGCTCCGGTAAAAAATAGTTACTGAGATATTAGCTTTATAAGTGCCAAATATCCATACACTCAAGGACACATGGTCCAGCGTTGGTTGAAGTAATCCAGTGACTTGACCCAAAGAGATGTAAGTTCAATACCTGGCCACAGCGGAAAGTTCGGATACTAAGGGATGTAACTGAAACTGAGATATCCGGAAGAGGTATGTCACGTGAAATTAGAACAACCTATCCCGGTGGACGAAATAAAAGGTATGGTAACAAAGATGAGGTCAACAGTCCGAACAATGTAAACACTGTAAAAAATTGCAATAACTCATCTCAGAAATATAGACAGGTACCATGGCATTGAGTACCAGAGAAGATACCGCCTGTCAAGTCACAACAAGGACCTCAGACACACAGTACTTTTCAAAATATGGTTGCTGTACATAATAAGGCAACTTTTTGTAGTGGTTGCAAAGTGTATTTTATACCAACTTAGAATATATATTGTCTAAATTTCAATGGAATGAAGCCTAGTATCCCAATTTTATACAATTTGACAAACTCCACTTTCTGTTCAGAGTAGTTACTGGTCTCTTCTACTTCCTTTGCTGTCATATTGTTGTCACCAATTATTTGGTATTCATTTTCAATTGGGCTGAGGAGGAACATATCTGCTCTTTCGAAAGTCAGAATCTCAGACTGACTTGCCTTCTTTCTATTACACTCAATCGTACCATTTCTTCGTCACATGGTAGCCATATTTTTTGTACAAGAGCCAATGCAAGTTAAGGTCTCTTCTATTTGCTTTGCTGTCATATTGTTGTCACCAATTATTTGGTATTCATTTTCAATTGGGCTGAGGAGGAACATATCTGCTCTTTCGAAAGTCAGAATCTCAGACTGACTTGCCTTCTTTCTATTACACTCAATCGTACCATTTCTTCGTCACATGGTAGCCATATTTTTTGTACAAGAGCCAATGCAAGTTAAGGTCTCTTCTATTTGCTTTGCTGTCATATTGTTGTCACCAATTATTTGGTATTCATTTTCAATTGGGCTGAGGACGAATAGATCTGCTCTTTCGAAAGTCAGAATCTCAGACTATCTTTGTCTTGCCTTCTTTCTATTACTCTCAATCGCACCATTTCTTCGTCACGTTGTAGCCATATTTTTTGTACAAGTACCAATGGTAGTTAAGGCAAACTCGGTCATGTCGTCTTTTATACTCTTTCTGTGCCAACATCTTACAGCCACCGATTGCATTTGTGACATTCTCTTGATTCTCTCACAAAGCCCATGCATTCGGTCATCTGTAGTGTTATACACGTTTCTGCCTATGATTTTCGTATATAAGGCTTTTTCCTGTCCTCTTTTTTTCTGTCACCATGCTTCCAACATTTCCCCGAACCATGAAGAAAACTGTGTTGATCTCTAGCCTCTCCTTTAATCTGGATCGCACTCCTCCCTGGTCTTTTGAACAGGAGTAGAGTTTTATTCTTGTTTCCTGAATAGGATCGGATTTCCAGTTAAAGTGGGATTACGGCTACATCACGTTAAAACACCGGTTCCCGTATGTTTACTGAAGTTAAGCAATGTCGAACCTGGTCAGTACCTAGACGGGTGACCACTTAGAAATATCACGTACTGTAAGCTTGGATATGCGGGTGGTGTAATGGATAATTGCTCGGTGCTGTTACTCGGAGAGCTGAGTTCCAATTCCAGTCAGGTTTGTTATAGTTACTTGCGCGCAAATATCATTAGGAAAGGTATGAATCTACTTCTCTCCTCAGCTATGGGTTAATTAGTAATACTTGTATCACTAAAATGATTATTATCGCCACCCGTCACCAAAGAAAAAAAGAAAAATACGTACAAAATATTTAGACTTTGGCATTAAATAACCCATAGATTTTTTATATACCGCTAAACAAAAACGACCAAATCCTTCTAAAGTTTACTTCAACTCTATACTTCTAACATATCTGAAATTTTATTTATTTATCCTCAATAAGAGTAAATAGGTTCGCCTATCGTCCGGTTCAGACTTCTCCCTGTTATTTTGAACAGGAGTAGTGTTTATCCCTTATTTCTTGTTTAGGATTGTGCTTCCGATTCGTCATAAAGTCTTTTCTTTCTCTTTCACTCCCAGTAGCCCGTTACGTCTTAGTGACATTATCGCCTTATTTGGAGTGAACTAATTAAAAAATAAAAAATAAAAATAAATCTTTTCATGCTGCACCTTGTACTTTTCAATTCATGACCATGGCAGTCTCTCATAAAAATACTGAAATGTCCTCAACAGGTCATCGGTCCTCTCAGGCTGGAACAAATTCGCGAAGACTGAAAACGCAAAAATATGTTAGGATTCGAAATGCTTCTCCTACAGATTAAAAAAAAATCCGTCCACTTTTTCTTATCATGTATGAGATAAAGTAACTTTGTTTTTTAATCATCTCACCCCATGCAAGGCAATAGTGCCAATAAGACACAGGGGGTTACTGAGTGCGAAAGAATAAAAAAGAGAAGCATTATTGAGGAACGAGAACAATAGACGTGTAATGAAGAGGACTGAAAATTGAATTTAAATTTTTGAAGGTCACCTGTTTGTTTGTTTAACGGCATATCAACTACTTACGGGTTATTTAATATCGAAATTTAATTCTCCTTTCAAAATTGAATACATGACAGATGATACTCAGCTTTTGTACATATATATGTTTGTGTGGACATAATTACTAGAGGTGGTGATATCTGTGCCTTTTATGTTTAAGTTTTGTTGAAGTTTTATTTTTGAATCCATAGACATGGAATTACCATCAAATTATATACATATATATATATATATTATATATAAGGAATATGACAAAGTAAGTATGGGATCTTGAAATTGAAAAAAATGTGACAACTTAAAACTGTAGCTAGTCCTGATAAAAATAAAATATGGAAATAATATATATAAACAAAAATAGAAAGAATTCAAATTAAAATAAGGCATTTTTTTTCTTTAAAAACCCTTCTTTTTTTTTCTTTTTCTTTCTTTATATCTTTCTCTCTCGATACTTTTCTCTCAACTAAGAAGAAGGCAACCCTTAAATTAAAAATGAGGACGATGACTGAACCCGTTCAAAAAGACGCCGGAAGTTTACTGGACCAGTGCCTACTTGTTTATGACTATAACTCTACCAAAATAAGACTCCACGCATATCTTCAGTTATATAGAAAGTGAAAAAGAAAGGAGCCCTGGAAAATAAAATCATTTTGGCCAATCAAAAATATTAACGCAAAGAGACTTTTGATGTTAGCTGAAATCAAGGTTTGCGCCAGTGTCTATGATCCTGCTCAAAAGAATATGAGCTCACAACTCTGAGCTAGACGCGGAGAAGGGACGGCAACAGAAACGATGGAACAAAAGACGCGACTGCCGGAGAAACCAGATATGCGTGATGCCTGAAATAGTTATATTTTCTGCTCTTCTTAGAGCCGAGAAAAACACAGTCGATTAACACTGACATTTCTAAGATGATTACTACAATCAAGTTTTTATTTGTAAACTGTCAAATACCGAGCCGAAACGGACTTTCTCCTGACTGCTACCAAGTTCTGCCTTATAAACGAACATTTTTATTACAAAAGGACTCACTCTAAATCAAATAAATAAAAATTTATTATTCATTTTATATCCTTGAGTCAGTTCGTTTTATTCCAAAGTTTCCGGTAAATAAATGCCAAAAACCATTTGGCACAAATCTCCACAAAACTTATTAAATCAATAATAATTGGAGTCCTGGGTACGATCAAAAGTGTCCAGACACGATCACTGATAACCTTGTTTCCAAAAGATTCCAAAAATAACAGTGTGTGAAACTCCCCATCTACTCACGCGAGTCTTATCAATGTAAACATAGTAGAAACACTATATAAATGGACAGTTGAAATTTCTAATGTACAGTGAAGAAGGAAAGCTTAGTAAATTCGACGCTCACAGGACATATTGGAGGGAGGAGGAACAGGAGAAAGTAGCGGATAATCTACATAAAGAGCTTGTGTAAATGGTCGGCAGAAGAAGAATTGTTTCGTTAAGGTACATAGACTTTATATGCGCAGTACTAGATTGGCGGCAAGGCCTCATCAATTCACAGTTAAATTGGCTAGATGTAACAGCAAGTTCTATGCTAGCAGTTATTTTTCTCGCACTTCTCACTTGTGGAACTCTCTTCTAGCTCCATGCTTCCCAGTCAACTTTAAGCTTTAGAACTACATCCGGCAGTGAGGCCTCATATCGGGAGATTGGAGGTTTTTTTTAGGAGCATGGAACGGGGTGGTAGCACTTGTTAGGGTCCCAGCAATGGACAAATAGTGAGCCCTCAAATAAAAGCAAAACACTATGACAGTATAAAAATATATTTGTATAGTAAAAATACTATCAATACCTTTTTTCTATAAAAAAATTACCAACTGTACCTATGTATAGTAAAATGACCAAAAATACATTTTATTTGTAATTGAAGGCATACAGCTACATTCAAAATATTTAGATTTCGGCATTAAATAACCCATAGAGATGTTAATATGCCGCTAAACAAAATCATCAATGTGAAAGAACTCTTTCATGACATTAATCCATATAATAATGGTACAATTTCATGAATCAAATTGTATTCCAAAATATAACAAAATTACAACTTAAAACACACTTCATCGCCTCTAGTAATTATGTCTACACAAACATGAATATGTACAAAAGCTGAGTATCATCTACCATGTATTCAATTGTGAAAGCAGAATGACATATTTTTATTACTTCAAAAGTCGCAAGAAAAATTAAATGACCCATAAGGAGTCTATATGCCGAGAAACAGTACATTTTTATAATACAATGGCCAATAGATTTTTATAGCAAAATGACAATCAATGTAAACATAAAAATACATTTTATAATAAAATTACCAACAATATATTTTATGATCTACAAACTATATATCTAAAAAAACATACCTTTACCCTGAAAGTATAAAATTATACACAAAATATCTATAGTTGAAAACAAAATTACATGCAAGATATTTAGATTTCACCATTAAATAACCCGTAGAGATCGATAAACAAAATCAACCAACTAACAATATCTATTTATAGTAAAATTACCAACAATACATATTTAAAGCAAAATGACCAACAGTACATTTTATCTGTAGTTGAAGATATAAAATTGCGTTCAAAATATTTACTTGAAACCATAGAATTGCGTTCAAAATATTTAGATTTCGGCATTAAATAATCCATAGAGGTACATATGCTGCCAAACGAAATCAACCAACATGAAGAAACTCTTTCATGACATTAATCCATATAATATCCTACATTTAAAAAAAAAAATCAAACTGTATTCCAAAATAAAACTTCAACAAAACTACAACATAAAACATACATATCATCGCCTTTAGTAATTCTCCTTAGTTGAAAGAGGTTCTCTAGAGAGAAAGATAGAGATAAAGATAGAGAGAAAAAAAGAGACGTAATTAGTTGCAAATAAATAAGAGGAGACTATTCTGTAAGTAACAGTAAATTTTTATGTCTATATAAAAATATTTGTATTCACAAAATAATGGTATCATTATCTCATGAACATCATTATTTTACGCAACAAACAGCAATCTTCGTTTCGTTTAGTCTTTCATGTTTTTTACCAACATAAAAGAAAATCGGATCATTATTATCGGGTTAAGTGTGAATGAAGACTCCACATTAAGTTTTAAAGTGTGTTAAAAGTGCTTTATCTTCAAGTGAAAGGATTAAACGTTATTGTTTAAACAAAATTCTCGTTGCAATATGCCGTTTTGTTGTGTAACATTAACAAACCCAACCACAAACGAAAAACATTATTTTATATAGCAATATACATACCCACCTTTGCACACGGGCGCACCGATTTTGTTAAATTCAACGGACAAGGACAGCTAGCTTAATTTTTTTATCGTATGTTTGTGAGAAAATTAAATAAAATCCGACAAAGAATAATAATGAATAAGAAAAAGTATTTTTACCTTCATGAAGCTAAGAGTAAAGGAAATACAATTACTCCATTTGGCTTCGAAAAACGCCGTTAAGCAGCGCTGTTGAAATTTATCAAAAGGCAAGCATTTCCTGCCTCACCCTCTTTCTGCTTTTTGCTCCAAGATGTGGAACCACGTGGTCATTACGTTCCCACTGGGAAATATTAGTTTTCCCAGTCCACTGACGACCAAGCTCTCTTCCCAACCCATGGCGCTCGCACGTGCTTTACAAAACCTCAACGCATGAAGTAAGTCAATCATTCTCTTTGATTGTTCCAACTCAGTGCAGGGCTGACTTGAGCGCGACTATTGTAACGGTGCTTATGCTGACTTACCATAACTTCTGGACCAAGAAAAAAAGGAAAGCGGACATCTCATAACCATGTTTAAAAATCCCAGTGATAAAGTAAATACAAACCTTCCCTTGGTTGTTCCAATTTCGTGCAAGGCTGCCTTCAGCTCAACCATGGATATCGCATTATACTTGCTTACTCTGACGTTTGAACCAAGGAAAAGAAAACAAAACATACCGAAGAGACATTGATGACTTTGTTTCACTACAGTCAACATGAAAAGAATAAACGTTCGTAGTAGAACCCAAGTTTTTTGTAGGCGTCTTTTACTTAATTATTTACGTATGAACACGGACCCACATAAAATACACGCTAACTCTACAACCTTTCAACTTCCATATGCTTCCAATTTTCAAATATGTTACTGCACATCCACCTACTGGTATTAGGTTGGTGCAAAAATAATGACATAATAATGTCGTTTTTGACGTTAAAAAATACGTCAAAAAACGACATTATTATGTGATTATTTTTGCACCAACCTAATAACTTTAGCTTTACTGTTCAAAGTTTCTGTTTTTTTAAGTACCTTCGATAATACCAGTCAAAAAGTAAATATTATCACACTATTTACATTATTCGGACTATTGTCCTCATCTTTGTCGCCATATTTATTACAATGTTTCGGCTGTTGTACGCTCCGGCCTTCTTTAGGTGGTTGGAATGTCGAACTGAACCCTTTATTTCGTTCACTGTAGTAGTACTGTTCTAGTTCCACGTGCCATGTCCAATGGCTGTCAGTTATCAGTTATCTCCTGTTAATTCCCCTCTTCAAGTTCTCCACTGCCTTAACCGGGTATCGAACACTATTCGGGTCCTGTCACTGAATCTAACCAACGCCTTTATCCATTGTGCGATGCATCCTCAAGGACACATGGCACAGTGGATAAAGGCGCTGCCATGTATTCAATTTTGAAAGAATTTCGACATTAAATAACCCGTAAGTAGTTGATATGCCGTTAAAAAAAAAAAAACAGGTGACCTTCAAAAATTTAAATGCAATGTCAATCGTTATTTTCTGTCCTCTTCATTACTCTTCTATTGTTCTCGTTCCTTAATAATGCTTCTCTTTTTTTCTTATCCTTTCGCACTCAGTAACCCCTTGTGTCCGAATAATGTAAATAGTGTACATAATACCACATCTCAGTAATATAGACAGATACTACATATTATCAGTATGGGAAAAAAGATTTTATTGTTTACATCCTGGCCTGTTTTGGAAAGAATTCAAATTGAATTTAAACATACGCGTATCGTATGACTGACGTCATATGTAGAGTTTCAGAGAGTGTATTATTATTATTATTATTATTTTATTTCTTTTAATTTCTGGTGTGTACTCTTTTCTTTCCGGGTCCCGCCCAGAGACCTAAGATCAGAAATGGCATCATGACATTTTCCACTAACCAATTAAAAAAAACACACACACACACATATTTTACATAGATAAAGACCCTCGTAAGGTGTGAACTGTACTTCTGAGAACAATTTTTTTGTATTTCTTTAAGGCATGGGCTTCCGGGGATCCTTTCAATGAGTCTGTTGGAATCTTTTCCAATCAATCCGAGGGCTCCAACTACAACAGGGATTGTTGATGTTCTCATGTGCCATGTTTCTGAGATTTCGATTTCAAGATCCTTGTATTTTGACTGCTTTTTGAATATCTTCAATGATACATTGCAGTCTGCACGGACTGCCATGTCAATAAAGAAGCACATTCTGTCTTTGCAGCCTCTAATCATGATGTGTGGGCGATTAGCTCTAATTGTTCTGTCTGTGTGTATTGTAATTGTGATTATTATTATTATTATTATTATTATTATTATTATTATTACTTTCTTTAATTCCTATTGCGTATTCATTACATTCCGGGTCCCAACCAGAGACCTAAGGTCAGAAATGACATCATGGCATTTTACACTGAACATTTTTGTGAAAAACAAACATAAAACAACCTAAGATCACACGCATTTTACTTCCATAGATAAATCCGTTCCTGAGGCGTGAAAACAATTTTTTGTATTTCTATAAGGTATGAACAACAAGGGATTCCTTTAATGAGTCTATCAGAACCTTTTCCGATCAAACCCAGAAGCCCAACCAAAACTGGAATTAATGACGTTTTCTATTGACTAATTTTTCAGATTTCTAGTTCAAGATCCTTGTGCTTTGATAGGTTTTTCGAAGATCTTCAACGATACATGCAGGAACTACCATGTCAATAAGAGAGCACTTTCCGTTTTTGAGGTCTTTGATCACTATGTTTGGACGATTAGCTTTCTTTGATTGATCGGTTTTTGATTATCTTATAAAACTCCATTTAGGTACCGCCAATAATTCGCTAAAAAAAATCAGTATAGCGTAATGATAAAAGGCCCTAAACTTAAAAACAAAGTTTTATCGTCAAAATGTTTATGTTATTAGAGGAAAGAACAAAGTTTTTTTAATTACTTTAAAAAAAATTTCTTTCATTCTAACACGCTCTAAATTTGGGTAAAAAATTTCGTTTTTTTTTTTGTTTTTTGTTAACTTTGTACTACTTGTGGTGCTGGCGGTGGTATTATTATTATTATTAGCAGCAGCAACAGTGTATACATATTACATATTTTATATACTCGCAATAAATGAAGAAATACCTGTCACAACAATTGAATAGACTGTGCTAAAGTTACATAATAACGTGAAGGATTCTTGGCTGTTGATAAAAGTATATCGGTTTACGCATTTTACACGTAAACAAATTTAATTACACTCTGACATTTTAGGTTTTTCTGTTCAGTTTTCATTTTGCTAAACTTCTAATATCAAAAGCCAGCCAGAAAATAACAATAAAATAGGTGGGTAACCTTTTCTCGTTATTTTCACTAAACTCATGTTTTTGTTCCTTCCCAATAAAATCAGTTATTATTAAAGTTAATTATGTGTCTAACAAACTATGCTTCTACTGTCTCCTCAATTTTAATCTCGTTATTGGAGAACGGTTTGGTTAAGTGGTTTCATGTCTAGTTTTTTACCCGCTGACCATCATAGCAGTGATAAGAAGACATTTTTGTCAAGATATCTAACAACAAGATAGAGGGTAAGGGAAAATGGGTCCATGCCAACACAACGGCTCTTCACCATTACACATAAACTGAACAAATAGTATAAGAAAAAAGTAACGTGCAAATTAAAATAACATCAGAAAAAAATGCACCTACCGTGCCGGGTCTTTTGTTTTTTTAGTATATCAATTAAAAAACAAAATGCACCTACCGTGCCGGGTCTTTTGTTTTTTTAGTATATCAATTAAAAAACAAAATTCTTTTCTTTTTTAACCGTTTGGGATCTTTCTTTCCTTACTTTTCGTGATTTTTTTTTGCGGATTGTTACTGATTTATATTCATTGAAGCAAGCAAAGTATGTTACAAAGACCAAAGTCAGAAGCACTTTCTGAAAATCGGTGTCACAAGCTTTCGGAGACGAACGCTTGCCTGCCTAATTCTGCAACGATCTGAACGAAGATTTTAGACTCAGTTTTACAAAAAGAAAAAGAAAAACAAAAAAGTCATTCTGATACAGAGAAACGCAAGAGGCGTGTGTTATCATTCAATTATTGAGATAAATAAAACGAAGAAAGGAAGAAACGAAAGCAAACACGAGTTAAAAGATGAGTAGGTGAGTAATGAAATTGAATCGGCGTCCCGGGTTCACATCCCGACAGAAACAGTCAGATTTCATTAAATTCCAACATTTTTTTTCCTTTTATAGGAAAGTCATAAATCTATTCTGAATTCAAAATTAAGAAGAATGATATCCACTCGTCTCCTTGGCTATTGATTAAAAAATAGCAAAGTGGGGCTAGTAATTCAACTCCGTACTAAAAAAGGCCGACTTAGTTAATTAATTATGATCGGCGTACACACTGAGGGATACGAAAAATTAAAACGTATATAATTTAATGATGATATGCAGAAACAGAAAATGGAAATTGGAAATAAAATTGAGACGTTTCGATTTGGGAATTAAGAAGAAAGAAGAAAAAGGTGATAAGAAAAAAAAAAGAAAGAAAGGAAGAAAAAAGAAGAGAAAAAGGTGATAAGAAAGAAAGAAAGAAACAAACAAACAAAGGAAGAAAGAAGAGAAAAAGTTGATAAGAAAGAAAGAAAAAAGGTGACATGAAAGAAAAGGTTGATAAGATAAAAGAAGAGATGATGAGAAAAAAGAGAAAAGGATGATAAAAAAGAAAGAAAGAAAAAGGAGATATAAAAGAAAAAAAGTGATAAGAAAAAATAAGAGATGATGAGAAAAAAGAAAGAAAGAGAACAGGGTGATAAGAAAGAAAGGAAGGAAAAGGAGATATGAAAGAAAAGAGTGATAAGAAAAAACAAAAAGGAGAAAAGGTGATAAGAAAGAGAAAAGATAAAGAAAGAAAAGATAATGAGAAAAGAAAGAAAAAGGTGATAAGAAAGAAGGCGCTATGAAAGAAAAAGGTGATAAAAAACGAAAGAGAAAAAGATGATAAGAAAGAAAGGTAATGTGAAAGAAAAGAGTGATAACAAAAAAGAAAGGAAAAGGTGATAAAGAAGAAAGCGATGATAAGAAAGAAAGAAAGAAAGAAAGAGAAACGAACAAATGAAAAATGAAATGATAAACATTTCATAAATTAGTTGCAAAGCACAAATGTAACTGGAGTGTCATGGAGGTATTGCAGATTTTACTAAAGTACGCAAATTTAACGATATACGAAATCTGCATTGTACCAATTTCTCAGGTGAAGCGGGACATGTAATTCGAGTTGAATATCCTGGTGTTTACTTGAGCATGAACTTGATCAGGGGGCACCAACCACGCGTGAAGGAGACGAACATAATAACAGATATGAATAAACTTAAAGATATTAAAGGACACATATGAAAAGACTTCTTTTTTACGAATAATTTCACTCCAAGCAAGGTGATAATACCACTAAGACGCAAGGGGGCGCTAGTCGGAGTGAAAGAGAATGAGGAGACGTTAGTGATGACAATAAAAGAACAGGGTTCGAGAAGATAGAAGATGGCGATTGATGCTGCATTTAAATATTTAAAGATTATAGGTGTCAGGGAAGTAAGAAACTGGAAGAGAGTTCTACAGGTAAGAAGTGCGAGAAAAGAAACTATTAGAATAGAACTTTTGTTATTTCAACAGTAAAACAGTGAGTTTTAGTTGCCAATCTTGTAGTACACGAAAATTCATGCGATCGAGGGGTACCAAAGAAAAGACCCTCATAAGAACAACCGCCACGAAAATAATAATTAAAAAAAAAAAGAAAACAACAGTGAGAAGCGACGTCACGGCAGTGGAAAAGTGACTGAAGTCGACATGCCAGGTCAGGACCGGTAGCATTACGAACCCTTCCTTGGATTTTAAAAGGTTTATATTCTAAATGTCCCTCTAGACTTCACACCCATAAGTTGCCAGAATTATATATGAAATTTAATGTCAGCATAGGCAGATGTTGATTGGCTGATTTTGATTGGTGGCTTATCAACCTCTGTGGGTGATTTAATGCCGACATCTAAATATTTTGTGTTGTAATTTAAGGCTTTCAACTACAGATATTTTACGCATAATTTTATACTTTCAGAGTTTTTAGATATATATTTTGTAGATCATGAAATGTATTGTTGGTAATTTTACTATAAAAATGTAATTTTATATATAGTTTTAAATTTGCATTGATTATCATTTTTTTGTAAAAAAATATATTGTTGGTCATTTTATTATAAAAATGTACTGTTGATTTTTGTTTTGCGGTTCACTATTTGCGCATAGCTGGAACCCTAACAGGTACTACCACCCTAGGGCTGGATGGACCTGGGAAAAACAGCAGTTAAGTGGTGGTTCCATGCTCCTCAAAACCTTCAATCGCCCGATTAGAGGCCTTGCTGCCGGGTGTAGTTTATCGTCATACCCAAGACGGGATAGGCCGATGTATTTGCTTGATTTAATGTTAGCATTAATCAAAATTTAACAGATTTATATGTTGAGGTTGAAGATTTTGTAGACTGCTAACACATTGCGTAATAAATGTATATGCCTTGTTTAATGTTGCTAAAATGATTCCACTCCTTATTTATATAATAGATAGGAGTAGATAGATTTGCCTATCGTCCAGTTCATGCTCCTTCCCTGTCTTATAAGCAGGTTTACCGCTTGTTTAACTCTATAGGTCTAACGTCTCGGTTTAAACTCTGACATTTTATTTGCTATTTATTCTTATTTTTTTTTCTTCTAACATGAGCAGATAGGTTTGTCTATCGTCTGGTTTACACCCCAACCCGCAATTTTGAACAGAAGTAGGGGATTATCCCTTGTTTCTTGTTTAGGATTGGGTTTCCGGTTCCATCTAAAATCTTTTCATTCTCCTAATAGCACATTGCGTCTTACATCGCCTTTATTTGAGGAAATTAATTAAAATAGATGCGAATAGAACGAGATTATGCTGGCCTCCTTGTAGGATATTATTATAAGCCTCGCTTTTGATTAACGATATCAAGCAACGTCTGTGCATGAAATTTTGCCCTGGGTCAATTCGATTCTCTGAGAAAGAGTAGCATGTGCCCCCCCCCCGCCACACACACACACACACACACACACCAAAAAAAGTCAACATTGTTGAATGATTTCAAGCTGCAAGTGAGACATCAATTTTTGTTCTCTGTGTTGGACACCTTAACGAGAGCTAAGGAGTTCAACACTCACAGTGAATGTTCCACGCGCCTGGACTCCTACATCACCCCCCACCTTTAGTAGCTGGACGTTGATCTCATAAAATTACTCCAACCAAACAAGTGACGTCCCATCATTACCGAGCGGACCTACAGACAAACATGCACACAAAATTTGAATGAAACTGAAATGGACATCAACGGTTATTTTCCAATTATGCCTGGCAACGACCCCCAGATGACAGGAAAAGAATATAAGCCAGCCCTTAGAAGTTATTACTGTATTTAAACTGAATATATTTTCTAATAACTATAGGATATGGGATTTTAAATAGACAAACAATTTATCTGAAATTTGATCAGCTTTCTGTCAACAAAGCAATAGGTATTGATTTAATCGGATTTAAATCCAATGATGCATTTGACTAATTGCGAATTTATCTTTTTGCTTCTGTAAAAACTGTTATTTATTTATTTATTTTTGCAACGGAATGTTTTGGAACATTATGCTGAAATCCAATTCTTCTTTTCAAACATTCAAGTCAAGAAAATATTTTCTCTCAAATAACCTTTAGTAATCATGGTTCTGCTAATGTAAATTGGCTTTAGTTTACAACAGTTCCACATTCTAGTATTTTAAATCCTATGTCTGTATTTTTATTTGACTTTTATACTATTCTCATGTTTTGTTTTTTTGTTGGGAACTTTTTGGTAGTGTAACATCCATTCTCTCTACTACCTCGAATTTATTTTTGTGAGTGTCAGAACGGCTTCTTTTTTTTGGGGGGGGGGGTCATATTTGTTTTTTGGGGGAGAGGGGGGGTTCCAGAGAGGTCTATTTTGTGATTTAGTGGACAAATTGGTGGTCTTTGTGATTTTTGTCTACTGGTGTTTACTTTAGGGGGAGGGTTGTTTTGTATAGGTGGTATTAGGTTTGAAATGGGCAATTCGAATTTATTTACTGTTTCTATTTGGCAGCTTTCAGCCATGAATGTTCTTTTTAGCAGTTCTTGGTCCTAGCCACACCAACTGCTCGATGAGTGCTCTATATTTGTCTGTTTTGTTGTTGTTATTATTGCTGCCAACTGGATTCATCTTTTCATCCATATTGGCATAGGTATAACCTTTCATAGAGAAATCAGCTATTTTCCTTCCATCAGCTCTTCTATGTTTGGCTTCCATGATTTCTTCCTCCATTTTATGCATAGAGGGTGCAATGAGTAAATTGTTGCCATTTTATATTTTTAATTTTACGCATTCGCGTTGTTTATGATTTTGTCGACTGCACAGAATAATAGGGTCGGTTGGGACCCATCTGTGAGAAAAAGAGCACCATGACGCAATTAACTCCGCCAGAAATTTGGAAATGACATGCTGTACTTCTTAGCATTCATGCCAGAAGCTCCAGTACGATCACTTCAGAGTGTTTACACAGAATTCAAAAAGAGTTGGATGAGATTAATGGTGATTACGATGGGAAACTCACTCTGATCGTTCTGATAAGAAAAGAACTCCCGAATTTGTTGGTGAGAACCTCAGACTCGACTGAGGCCTATATGAATTGCCTTGAGAAGGTAGTGCTGCCCTGGATCAAGTGGGTGGCTAATGGAAGACCCTATGTCTGGCAACAGGACTCTGCACCGTGCCACACAAGCAGAAGGATCCAGTCATGGCTGTCAGTTTCTTACATCACTCCTTACATCTTGCCACCTAACTCCCCAAATTGTAACCCGCAAGATAAACTGAAGGCAAGGATTATGGCAGCATTCACCAAATTAAACAAGGAGACCGCCCAAGAGAGTTGCAGGAGATTCCGAAGTCGTCTGGAGAATGTGGTTGAATATTTATTGAATAATGGTGATTTTATTGATTAAATTTACTCTTTAATATTTCAAGATATTTTTGTATAATTTTGTTAAATATATCTGTTAAAATAAGATGTCGCTGTTATTTTTATTTTTGCATAATTTAGACAATTTATCTATTGCACTCTGTATAGCAAGAGTTGTCTTTCCTTGCTCTTTTCGCTTATGGAACTCACTTCCGGCTCCTTCTTTTCCGGTCAATTTTGATCTTCAAATTTTAAATCCAATGTCAATCATTATCTTCTGTCTTAATTCCTGTTCTTTTGTTCTCGTTTCTTAATGTTTTCTTTTTCTCGTATTCTTTTTTTTTACTCAGTAATCCTCCCTTGTGCCTTAGCAGCTTTATTGCCTTGCTTGTGGCTAAATGATAAAGAAAGAAAAAACAAAGATAAAAATGTTATGAATGACTTCTCGCTGTGTGTGAAGTCTTTGGTGATTTTTTAGGCCTGCCCTACTTAGAAAGACGCGACCATATTCATTGCACGCTAGATCGAATTTAGTTGCAACATTTTCCGGGAAATTAATATGAAAACTCTTTTGAATGTCTCTCTTGAGATAAACATACATACTTTGATAGAAACGTAAACAAATCCTAATATCAGATACGCGTCTTCACGTTTTCCATTTCATGTGACCTTTAAGCAAAATTGTTTGCTCTATACGCTGTCAGTATTCTTAGATTTAACAAATTTACGTACAAAAGTGTCAACATCCCTAGCGACATTTAAAAAAAGAAGGCTCTTTTTTCTTTAATTAAACGATTACAGAAAGTTCAACATCAAACAATCTTGTCATGCAAAGTGCATTTGTTCCTCACTGGATGTCACTTGCACCAAAGTTAGAATTGTCTGAACCCTATCTTTCTCTCTCTCTCTCATATGATTTTGTGCCGTGAAATGGATAAGTCAATACACATAAAAAGTAGTAGTAATTTATTCCGAAGAATAATACGGTACAAACAGTCGAATACACAGTCTACTGGAATAACAGTTAATCGTGAATTTCACCTCAGTTCTGTTCAACTTTGGTATTTACTCAAGTCCTCTCCACAAGGCGGGATGTGGCACAAGACCGGTTTTTAACGTGGGGCGTTCTGAGCCCGTAGACTCGGGTAAAAAAAATCCCGTAGACACGGGGTCGGGTTTGTCTACTTCTCCAAACTAGACTCTACTCATCGGAATAGACTCGTCTGGGTTACTCGACAAGACAGACCCGAGCCTGGCAGCGAAGTACCTGCTCAGTTCTGTTCAGTTTCCACTCTCTTAGTAAGAGGGCGTGCTACTTATCTGTTTAGATTAGTTCATTTTGTGGAAGTGCTCCGGCACTCCACAGTGATTATATATATATATATATATATATATATATATATATATATATATATATATATATATCCGAAAGTAATGAGAACGAAAATAATATAAATTCTAACGTTCACAGCATTAATACAAAAGAGTGCTCAATACCAAGAGTAGAGCAATAGTTATTTATTAAAATTTTTACATACAGACTAAAACAACTCACTCACTACAAAGATGCATTCTTGTTTCAATGCGACTGCATCTCGAATGGTGGGAACCGATTTTGTCCGTATGTAAAAATTATAATACATAAATGTAAAAAACGAAAAGAATATAAATTCAAACGTTCATAAAATTAATTTAAAAAAGGGTTCAGTACAAGAGTAGAGCAATAAATATTTATTATAAACAGTTACAGTGTTACCACAACAAAAATGCATATTTGTTTCGACGTCTAAAGACGTCTTATCAGGTGGTTAACGATGCTGGGTAAAGACTGACAGTTACGTAATTTTAATTTGATAAAACATATCTGGTTAACGTAATGTTGGCATAGTCCATATATTATGCGGGGTCTACTGAGCTTTAAGACAAAAAAATGGTATTTAAAATAAACGGGATTTATATTTCATATTTAAAATAAGCGAGGATTAATAGTCGAGTGGCGTTACTGGTGATGAAATAAATGGATATTTATTAATATATACTTAATAATAGCTTTGTTACATTACATCGAGCACTATTTTATTAACACCAGCACTTAATGCGCGATATTTTATATTAATACACACGCGCGTGTTTAAAATAGGATATAGAATCCCGACAAAGTTTTGAAGAAATATGACAAATGGAAAACGGTTTCATTGATACTAGATTTGATTACGCGTTTCGCCTTTCTAGGCTTAATCAGATCAAAAATTGAAAGAAAGAAATGTGTATGCTTTATGTTCAGAAAAAAATAAAAATTATAAGAACAAGAAAAATTAAATAAATGGCTTAAACCCAGTACCTTCTCAGGCGTTTTTAATAAAACTTGTATAAAAGAGATTGCTCCCAAAATACACAATTACTAAATTACACACACACACACACACACACACATATATATATATATATATTAAAAGACTTACATCTTATTTAAAAAAAAATTTTTTTTTAATTTATATTGGAGGAATCAAGACTTTTATCATACAGTCTCAGTTACGGTGGACTGGTCATGTCTTGAGAATGTCTGATAACAGGATCCCCAAGATCCTTTTTAATACTATTGTTTCCTTGTCTGATTCAACGCTGACCATTAACCTTTTATGTGTATATATATAAATATATTGCATCTAGCATGAAACAGCCTGTCGCCTCTGAGTGTTGACTTCAATGTTGACTTATATATATATATATATATATATATATATATATATATATATATATATATATATATATATATACACGGGGTCGGGTTTGTCTACTTCTTTATATATATATATATATATATATATATATATATATATAGGAGGTAAGTGAAATCAAGCAAATCTCATCTAGAAAATTACCTACTCCTAAGGATCATATTCCACCCGAAGTGTATAAGCATGGGGCCAAAGGTTGGTAGAAAAGTTACATCTCCTTTTCGTGGAGATATGGAAAGCAGGTTGTGTCCCACAGGATTATAAAGACGCCTCTATTAAACACCTCTACAAAAACAAGGGTTCCAGGTATGTCTGTGATAATCATCGGGGGATATTACTACTTTCAATTGCAGGCAAAATCCTAGCTAGACTGATTCTAAACAGAATCATTATTCACCTTGTTGACGACATCTATCCTGAATTGCAGTGTGAAGTCGTGGCACCATTGACATGATATTTTCTCTTCGTCAAGTTGCAGAGAACGTTCGAGAGAAAAACCAGTTGTACATGGTGTTTGTGGACTTGACGAAGGCCTTTGACAGTATGAATCGGGAGGCTCTTTGGCAAGTCTTGAGGAAACTCGGCATCCCAGAAAACATGCTAACGGTCATCATCTCCTTTCATGAAGGGATCGAAGTTAATATCGTGTCTGATGGTATGATGTCAGAATCCTTTGATGTCACAAATGGCACCAAGCAAGGGTGTGTCATGGTCCGTCCTTCTTGCCCTTTTCTTCTCGGTGATGCTGAAATATGCATTCGCAGACACAGAGAGCGGCGCCAAGTTTCAGTATCGAACAACTGGTGGTCTCTTCAATCATCTGCGCTTCAAAGCCAAGACCCACCTTCGTACGCAAATTATTCTTGATTTCTTGTTTGTTGATGATGCTACTCTTGTAGTGACATCCTTTGAGGAGGCCCAACATCTAATAAATCTTTTCTCTGCTGTATGTAAAAACTTTGATCTTACACTTAGCATAAAGAAAACTGAAGTAGTGCGCCAACCTTGTCCTACTCCGAAACAATTCTGTGGTGAGAAACAAAAACCACAAATTTCCAGAGAGACCATTAAAAGTAGAAGACAAAGCCCTGAACTATGTAAAGCCTTTCACCTATCTTGGTGAAATCATGCATCGAATTGCTAAGGCTACCAGTGCTTTCGGCAAACTTGCCATCACTTGTGGAATGAGCGGGGTATTCGACTGGATACGAAAATTCGGGTTTACAGAGCTGTTGTCCTTGCCATCCTTTTCTACGGCTTAGAGGTACCATATAGAGGTACCATATACGCCCGCGGGATGTTTTCCATAAAAGCTATCTGCGTGCAATCTGTGGAGTTAAGCTTCAAGATAGGACATCTAACGTAGACCTGTTTAACAGGTGTTATATTGGAGGAATCAAGACTTTTATCATACAGCCTCAGTTACGGTGGACTGGTCATGTCTTGAGAATGTCTGATGACAGGATACCCAAGATCCTAATGTACAGCCAGTTAGATCAGGGCTACAGGAATATAGGACACCCATGTTTAAGATACAAAGACAAGCTGAAGAGCAACTTGACAGCAGTCAATATACCTCATAACACCCTTAGGCGCTTAGCCTTGGAGCGGGTAGATTGGAGATCAAAGTGTTTTAGTGGACTCAGCAGTTTTCAATCTGCTTGTCTGAATCATTTTCAAGAAGCGAGAGCAAGATCTAAAAGGTCAGGGAATCTAACAGTGATCTCATCCCACAATCCTCACTTTTGCTGCATATGTGGCCTCCTTTGTAAATCACTAGCGTTCTTAAATGCCACCTAAGATTATCGCACAAAATTTCACAACTCAATCAATTAAGCTGTCAGATCCTCATACGTCGAAACAATGTAGTGTCTGTGTGGTGGCTAAAATCACTTTATCTATATCTTGATATTCTATTTACATTACTTACACTGTTCGAACTGTTGTCCTCATATTTATTGTCATATTCAAGACGTTTCGGCCGTTGTATCCTGGTATTCTTTGGGAAGCTGGAAGTTTGAATAGTCTAATGTAACGTCATGTGCAACGGTTATTGGGAACAAGGTCACACAAAAAGAATGCGATGTATATATATTTTTTTTATTTATATATTTGTATTTTTTCCTATACTAACATAATATAGGCGCACATTAATTTTATCATAAACTCTTCAAGATACCGTTGAATGATATTTTATTTATATATGTTCATATATATATATATATATAATTTTAAACTTTTTTGTTTTTTTAATGGATACCCGTATCGGGCTACGTCGGACCCGATGTACGGGGTTTCGTGGATACGGCGCATTTCCCATAATACGTCGTCACGTGGCGCTATATGAAGAAGACGACGTTGTTTCTTTACGCCATATTCGATTGTGCTCCATTCGCTATCTCCCGTTTGTGTCGTTTTTTGAGGGGGGGACTTTTTGCTCTTCATTATGGCTCCCAAGCGTAAGGCAAACTCGTGGGTGCTTACGTATATGAGTTTCGACCTACGTCGAGAATCAGGTTACGGTGCGCCATTGCAACAAATCTCTGATGTCAGTCGATAGCCCTCTATATGACATAAATAGATAACATTATTTTTTTTAAGATTTGAACTTTAATGAATTTATTCTAAACGATTCATTTCCGAGACCAGCAATGATTGCCTATTAGGATATTGCAAGAAGGTAAAGGCTTATTTCAGCTAATTACTGATCACGAGTAAAAGGAAGAATGGATGAATTGACATGTCGACTTCAGTCACATTCCCACCGCCGAAATATAGCACACCTGTGCCTTTTCGATAAGTATTTTCATGATAATTGTTCTAATGACATTTCCTCTCTGGTATCTTGACTATGAATTTAAGCGCGGTGCTAGATTGGTAGCAAGGTCTCGTCATTTTACAAATGAAATGGCTAGATGTAACCGTAGGTTCTATGCTAACAGTTTCTTCTCTCGTACTTCTCGCTCGTGAAATTCTTCCGGCTTTTTGCTTTCCAGTCAAAATTTAGGAAAATATTCTAAATAAGCTAATATTTTATTGAATTTTAGGTACTTTGGCTTCATAATCTTACTTACGAAGATTCTCATTTAGAAAATGTTAGAAAATTGACAAAAAATTTAAAATCTACTATAGTTACCACTTATTTCTGATAGTGTCGTGTATGGACGTCCGTATTTACAAAAATCGGCACGTTTACACACATACACACACAAAATTCAGAATTCTTTTTAAAATACTGGGGGTTACTGAAATGCAATAAGGTTTTCCATTTATGATTAGTAAATATAGGTTTTATTTAATAACAATATCACCTAAATGCTACAAATTATTACAGAATTTTAAAAGATTAAAACTTTTTTAATTAATATTTTTTTTTTTAAATTGAAAACAATTCTTGTAAAAATTCATTAATCATCGAAAAAGAATTTTCTTAAGACAATAGTGTCCATAATATATCTTATTCATTAAAGCAATTAAAAGTTTTTGCAATTAAATAACGTGTTAGTTTTATTGCATTTTTATTTTACGATTCAAAGCAGATTTTCTGTAACTGGGGGTCCGGTTTGACAAGAAAAAACATTAATGATTTCAATTCTCCAAAGACTTGTCCTTATAATTAATATAAATATTAAGCTCTGCAAAAATGAATTTCTCTAAATTTCATAAAATTAAAAAAAATCGAGAGTTACATATGTAAATAATATATTTTACAAGATTTTTTTTACAAAAAGGATGGTTTCAAAATAATTTAATTCATCTGTAAACAATTTCTAAAATTTTCATTAAAATCTAACAGTTATCTGATTTTTGCATGAATATCTAAATCAATGTGTTTTTCAGCGAAAAAAAGACGCTGAAATTTTCCATACTAATTTATGGTTACCCGTTGACGCAATAAAAACAAAAGTTTTATCCCAAATTTCGAAGGTTTTAAAAGGATTAAAAATATAATTTAATAATCAAAAAGTCTTTTTGTGTTTCCTATTAATAATAATAACAAAGATTTTGACTATAAAATTTTGTTTTTATTAAGTTTACGGCATTTTTCAATAATATATGCTCATTTTTAGTGAATATTTTGTGGTACCTATTTTACTGTTATGTCCTTTAAATAATTAGGCGATCATGGCTCTCCATAGATTTTTTTTTATATAATCTGTGAACTGCCATGATTTCTTGGGTTTTGAATTCAGTGTTGTCCTTTTCTTAGACTAGATGTTAACCCGATTACTTAACCTATAGCTGGAGTAGGCAGAGCAGAAATGAACTGATGCCTTTCTCAAGGGTATGTACCCGAAAGTGAACGCAACAGACATTGCCGATTCCATTTTCTGCGCTGATAACCGTTACGCTACTCGCATATTCTATTATTTCTATGTGCAATGTCCAGTGCGATCATGGATCTCTACTATTACTACATTGAATCAATAGCTGCATCTACTTCAAGGAAAGTTGGTTCACTGTGTCGTGCCAGAAGAAGGTTTTTCTCGTCAGAGTCCATCTTACACGTCTACAAATCTACCATTCGTCCTTGCATTGAATACGGTTGCCATATCTGGTCTGGTGCTGCTGCCATTCATCTCGAAGGTTCTTGACAAGATCCAAAGAAATATCTGTAATGCAATCGGTCCTGAATTGGCTTCTAGACTCCAGTCACTTTCTCACAGACGTGATGTGGCTTCCCTCTGTCTTTTCTACAAATATTTTCATGGTTACTACTCATTTTCTTTGGTGTCCCGACTAAATGAATTTAAGCGTGCTACTAAATTTGTAACCCTTCAGCTCAGTCCTGGCTCAGGGCAAACTAAATGTAATTCTCAAACGATCATGGTTCATAACACTTCAATCCGATCCTGGTTCAACAAACGGCTTTGGATGTAACCCTTCGTCGCAATCTGCCCGGGGTTGATCAATAAAGTGATCTCTTCGATCCTGACCTGCCTTACCCTACGTTGTGATTGCTTTGATTATAAGGAGGCCAAGATCGGTTTGTCGCAGGTATCTTCGTGTTGAGCTGGTCCAAGTCGAGCGAAGTCGTACAATAAAATCGAAAAAGAAAAAAAAACACTCGAAATATATATAAAAAATAATTATTATTTTTATAGCAATTCTCCGTACAAGCTTTTGTTAGTAGTTGTGCTCGCATACAGGTGTTTGTCGACCCAATCCGTTCCTAAATCGGGCGCAACACTTGGGTAAGCTGGTAAGTTTTTGGTTTGCAGAGTTATCGAAATTTGTTTTACTGTTTTGGTAAGTTTGGCTCAAGGCTGAAGTCGAAAATTCTTGTGCTTGGCAGGAAGTGTGGAATCTCTCAGTGATCTCCGTCGTTTCATTTCTCAGCTCTCTGAATGTTTCACTGAACTCGAACTGAACTGAAATTGCTTTCGCGTATTCATTTTTATGGACTCCAACTAGAAACCGGTGCGGGGCAAGACGTAGGCAGGGTTTCGGTGAATCCCCTGATTTACAACAAAAGTCTATTATTTTGGGTTTCGAGAAATCAAATTAGTTCATAATTTTGGGGAATTCATCCTCTCTCGTGGGGTGGTGATTGCATACATCGCTGCGCCCGGCTACCTCCACCTTCTCTAGTGCCATCTCTCACTATTGCTTCCCAGTGGGCGTGAGCAACTCCTTCAACCTCCTTAATGTCTTCTCTGTGCGTGCTATCCTTCAGTGGGTGCAGACAACCCCTCATACCTTCTTGATCGCTCTTCTGTGCCTGTTACCTCCGGTCGGAGATTGATAAAAAATGATTTCATATGTACTTTTCTCAAGTGAATTGACACCTACAATAGGCTTTCTCACCCCTGACCCAAGAGACACTTTCCCAGAGAAATTTTTATTGCTCAGCCGCAGGTGTTCATTTCATTGTTTTTCATTTTGATATCCCGCGAAATGAATTCATTTAGCTTTAACTCAATTCTTCTTTTGTCAGATTCAGGCATTGGTTGTCAGGCTGTCAACAACTGATTTGTAGGCACAAACATTTACAAGCAGACATTTGGTCTATTGTACATATTTCGATTCTCTAGGAACATTCTTACTATAAGCCTATTTTTCCGATATTAGTTAACCCTTTTCATGCTAAGTTATTAATTATTATCTCGTTTTCATTGATTTTCCAAGTTGTTATTATTATTATTAATTACCAGCAAACCAAATAGTGTTACAACTTGGCATCTAGGTCCCACCCAATTATTTTTGAAATAATTAAATGTAACCGCCATTTTTACTCTAACAGTTTCTTTCCCCGCACTTCCTAACATGGGAACTCCCCTCGTCTCACTTGCTTCCCTGATAACTACAATCTTCAAAAATTTAAATACAACGTCAGTTGCCATCTTCTGTCGCCTTGATCCCTGTCATTTTTCCCTCCTAAACCCACTCTTTTCTCTCACTCTTCGTAACCTCCTGCGTGCTAGTGGCATTCCTGCTTTGCTTGGGGCGAAATGCTTAAAAAAATCCTCTCATTTGTAGCTCTTAATAAATTTTGTCATATTGCACTTTCTCCTAAACTCTGTTCTACCAACTATTTACATAATCTCGTTGGGTAAGTTATACGCTATTCCCCTCTGTCCGTCTTGCCTTCAATATGCCCTGCGAGTGTCAAAATTTCCAAGTCCTCTTTCCTCATTATGTGCTCTACAAATTTTAACTGTCTCTTCTTGATGTTAAGTCTAAGTACCCTTTGTGTTTCCATTTTCTCTAAAACATCGTCTCTCTCTCCATATATATATATGTGTGTGTGTGTGTTCAGATATCACATAAGTAGACAAAACTACTTTCCTCAAATTACAAATTTAATAAAGAGATATTCATTAGTATTTATTAAGTTTTCTATGAAAATATGAGAAAAGTGAAAGCACAATCACTTTACAAATGTTTATATTCCAGAATTATTGAGGTAAAGTTTATATTCTTAGCAGATTCGAAAGTACGAGTGCGGTAGAAAAGGTCGCTATGACTGTAACACAAGGGAAAATTAGAGACTTAGCTGTCAGTTTCAGCACCGTGGAAGCTGTGCATGGTTTGCCAACTTCACGCAAAGAAGATGATGATGAAGAAAAAGAAGAAAAAACTTTACTGAGAAGAAAGTGATGCTCATATCTATTTGCATATTCATAACGCCCTTCAATCTAAAAAGAGAACGCAGATGTAGAATAAGTTGGTATGAGTTTACTAGCGGTAGCAGTTTGATTATTTTTATGTTCTTTGCTGAACGTTATTATTGTTCACTGGTCGCCATTTTGTGGGTGTGGAGCGATCTCATTTTCTTTATAAGATATTTATTATTATTATTAACAAACCTGACAACCACTTCCCGTACTGACCTGATTTACCGAGACCGGCATAGCTGGATGCATTTTTCACCTACCAACAAGGTTGGTCTGTTGTTCTTCTTCTCCTTCTTCGTTGTTTTAAAACGTTCGACAAGGAATTGGACAAGGTCGTGAAAAGGGATAAATAAAAAAAGAAGAAAAAAATGAAAAGAAATGACAAAAATATCTCATGTAGGGCCAGGTTCACCTATCGTTCGGTTCACAGCCCTCCCTCTATTTTGAACAGGACTAGAGATTTGTCCATTGTTTCTTGTTTGGGATGGGATTTTCGATAACTTCTAATTTCTACTTCTGTCCAAGGGTTGTTCAAAAAGTTCTAAGCCTCACCCAGAAATAAGAGCCATAGCTGAACATTTATGTTATGGGGACACAATACCACTTCTTATAAAACTAGAAAAACTAATTCAGATTTATGTCTTAATTTCTGTACAGGTGAGGCCCATACAGGTGAGAAAGGTATGACACCCAAGGAAATCCATATGGACATGGTACAGACACCTGCTGAGGACTCCCCTTCCTATGCAACTGTGAAGAAGTGGGCTGCAGAATTCAAGCGGAGCAGGGACAGCACAGAAGATGACCCTCAACTATTGATGGACAAGTTGATGTTATTCACCTAATGGTTTTAGATGAGAGACGTCTTACTGTTCATCAGATAGCTAAGTCCATAGGCATTAGTTCGGCTTCATTTCATACTGTTTTAACGAAGATCTGTATGATGTCTGCAAGATGGGTGCCAAGAATGCTGACACCTGACCAGAAAATGAAAAGGGTTGACACTTGTGATTCGCTTCCAGGCTAATCCTGGGAATTTCCACCGCAGATTTCCAACTCAAGATGAAACCTGGGCTCACCACTTCGAACAAGAATGAAAGATTCAAAGCAAACAATGGAAACACTGGTTTTCCACACCCAAATAAACTCAAGCAGGCGGCGTCTGTTGGCAAGGTGATGTCTTCTGATTTTTAGGATTCTGAAGGCATAATCCTGATAGACTAACTGAAAAGGGGGAAAAAACTATTAATGGACAGTCCTATGCATTAGAATTAAGACAATTGAAGGAAGCAATCAAGTCGAAACGCAGAGGCAAGTTGAGGGCAGGTATGCTATTGCACTAGGATAACGCCCCGGCTCACACTGCACAGGTTGTGGTAGCTGAAGCAAGCAACTGTGGGTTTGAATTGCTACCCCATCCTCTTTACTAACCAGACTTGGCGCCATCTGACTTTTTCCTGTTTCCCAAACTCAAATCCCACCTATGTGGTTGCCATTTTGGAAACAATGATGAGATCAAATGTACTGTGAGAGAGGGTTTTTTGGGGGGGTGAAGGCAGGAAGCCGGCTTTTCCGAGATGATATTGCAATGATTAAGCGTCATTGGACCAAGAGTGAGTAATTAAAAAATTGTGAAAACCTATTTTGTTTCTCCGAATATTTCTGAGTGAGGCTTGAACCTTTTGAACTAATGTCTCCACCTAAACTCTAAAACTTATACTCTTATTAGTTTTCAGATTATTTCTAAAATGTTCTCTTTCACTCCCAGTAATCCCTTGTGTCTTAGTAGCATTATCGCCTTGCTTGAGGTGAGTCAATTAAAAAAATACTTGGATACCTTGCCCTATTGTATTGTCGATTTAGTGGAATTCGTGTGACAGACCGAGCAGTGCATCCAACTAATTAAAACTGGGTGGATTGACCGTTGATTTATCTGAACTCAATTCAGGCCATAAAACATTGTCGCTGTCTTCGGTGTTGACAAAAAAATAAAATAAAATAAAAACGAAGAAGATTGTCAATAAAAGACTGAGGAGCTTGAGTGGAGGTACAACAAGATGTCAAAGGAGCAAGCTTTCCTGTGTGAAACATACTACTGGCCGCACCGGAAGACTGTGTAGCCCTTGCTAAGAAAAATTTACAGAACAAAGTATAATTTTTGTCGAATATCTGAACTAACGTCGGATCAGAGTATCGGTTTGACTTTTGTTACGTTTGGTTGTTTTTTTTTCAGACAATGTGGGGATATCGTGACCATGAGTCCTGATCGAATGCCGTGTGTGTCCGTGTGACCTTTATGATATACAGGAAAGCCTTTAACTCCATTCGGAAATGGAGAAACCGGTTGTCAAGCTACAAGATCTGTACTTACTTACCATGGGCTTGAGAAAAAAAAAAAAAAAAGGTTGTAATAACTTCGCCGACAAATTCTGGTGAATAAAAATTCACCAGACATTGGAATACAACATCGTCCCCACTCTTTCTGAACATTTTCATCGTCAAAAATGGTTTTGACATCACCAAAGAAGACTGAGAGACAACAGTAAGTTGTGAGAAAACTAAGCAGAGGGAACATGGTCCCTTTTGGGGCTAATGTTCGTCGATACACATAGTCCCCAGGGAAATTTTAACGTGGTTATAAGCGGATCAAGTAAAAAATTGCGACAGTTGTACGGGAGGGGAGAAGAGAGAGAGAGAGAGAGAAAATTTAATGAGACAGTGGAGCTGACCATTTCATACAGTATCCATTCTGTCCCGTTGACGCCACCATCATAAACTTGGCAACTGTTATTGTCTCCATCACCTCATCACTGAAACACAAACACACGCTGAGACTGCCTCCCTGTTACACAAGCCTCATGCTTTTAGAAATCTCCCACTTCCAGTACTAAAACCCCACTTCTTTCCACATAAAAAAGAAAGTCGACAAGAACAAGAAAATTAAATTAGATTAAAGCCATTTAAAAAGAATCAGCATTTGGTAGAGAATGTAAGAGACAAATGGCATGATCAGATATTTGGATTTCAGTGCACAGCATTTTACCACATTAGACTGTATTTCTTTCATTTCATAAACATTTATATAAAGGAAAATACAATATCTGTCTATATTTTTGAGATGAGGTCTTATAATTATTTACATTGTTCGGACTGTTGTCCTCATCTTTACTGCCATCTTCACGACGTTAAAGAGAGACAACTGAGACAACCAGAAAAGGCCTGGAACGTGGAACTAGAACAATCTACCCCGGTGGACGAAATAAAGGGTTCAGTTCGAAATTCCAATCACCTGAAGAAGGCCAGAGCGTGCGACATCGTGAATATGGCAATAAAGATGAGGACATCTTTATTGCCATATTCTAAACAATGTAAATTGCCAGTCCGAACAATGTAAATAAAGAAAATACAACCCTCATTATTATCAACCAATGAGACGTTCGGATTGGACTTTTTTTTAATAGGCCTTATTTCTAAGGCGTGATTATGGTGACAGTGTCGTGTTCAATGAAATAAAAAAACGAGTGTTCTGGAAAAAAAAAAAAAAAAAGATAGAGAAGGGAACTGATTCTCATGATTATTTTCAACCAATCAGAACAGGATTTGAAACTTGGGACAACTCTGAGAGATGGCTCCAGGCTACCGGCTTAAATAGAAGGCAGCAGCTATCTAGTCGACCTCTGCCAGAGGTCAATTACGAATTCTGACTACAAACGCCAACTTGAAAGTAATATAAAAAAAAATGTATGAGTTGGTTCAACTGAAGTCTTAACATTGTTGGCGCCCGCAGATGAAAATACATCAGAAAATGCAAATGCCGAGATAACTCGTTGTCGGCGTCGTAATAAACTCGTGGTTGGCAGTAAATGTGTTAATTACTATACATTCACGACACGGAGTAAATAGACAGAAGTCACCAGATCAATTTAACTTCAGCGAAGAGTTGAAAAGAGGACGCTGAATTCATAGATGCCTCCCAGCCAGCAAATAACCTTGGCCTTCTCATAAAGAAAGCCTTATTAAAAACAAATCATTTTGAAATTGTTTATTTGAAAGTAACTTTTCTAGCACATCAAGTCTTCTTCGGTGATGTAAAACGACCCACTCTCTAATCATAATTATTCGAGGCTTACCAGCTGTTACAAGTTTATTTCAGACTCATTAAGAACAAACAATAAAAAAACTTCCATTACGATGTTGACC
Organism: Acanthosepion lycidas; assembly: GCA_963932145.1. NCBI lineage: Eukaryota > Metazoa > Mollusca > Cephalopoda > Sepiida > Sepiidae > Acanthosepion > Acanthosepion lycidas. The sequence goes on along the minus strand of OZ010575.1, from coordinate 7,444,147 downwards.
TATCAACCACAAACGACACAGAAAATTAACACCTCGTGAACTTCGCTATTACACCCACAAGGACATTTTTTTTTAATTCTAACAATTAATGTAAGTCCCCACTTTATGAACATTTTTCTCTATCTCTAGCTTAATATTTATTGGGCGCTCAAACGAATATTTATCTATGTTTCTATACTCTTTCTTTTCACATAAATTATTGAACATAAATAAATTCGTTCTGTTTTAATTTCAAGCAAGAGTCCATTTTTGTTGTGCACCTAAAGAGATAGACCGTTGTTGTTATTTTGTATATCGGAAAAATTACCATAATTTTTCCACGGCTGGTAAGTACAGGGCTTCCTTATCGACAAATTAAAAAAGAAAATATTTGGATTGCTTACAGCCCGGCATCAAATATTCCGTTTAAGTCACTGCATAGGAAGTGTTGCGGGCGTATTGCTGGTTGTGTTTAAGTCGGAAAAACACGTGTCTCTTGGTATATTTATCCCATAACAAAAATGGCAGACTCGGAATGTGAGTCTGGATAATAAAGGGCAAAGTAATAACTATATATAGAAGATAAGAATGTATTAACGAAACAAGAGTATACAGAGACAATTTGTTACGTGTTACAAAACAATAAATACGAATGCAAATATTTAAAGACTAAAAGAACATGTTTGCGAGTGTCAAAACGTGTTTATGAGAGAAAATGAAGTGACAGGTACGTACGTGTTTGTATGTGTGTGTGTGCTCGCGCGCATGAGCGTTCCACAGTGGCGAAAGCGTTTTCCTCGTTCGACCTACATCTTACCGTCCCTGAGTGAAATAGGAAAAAAGAGTATAGCAGAGAATGTCTTCCTATTTATAGGCTTAGGGAACGTCCCCTAGCGGCGTTGTTTTTTTTTTTTTTTTGGAAAGTAAGTGGGGTAACTCCCCACAGGAGCAATTTAGCCATTGATTGTTTAAAGTTTCTATAAATACGTGAGGGAAATCAAGTAAGAAAAATAGAGGGATGACCTGGAGGAGTGTGCCTCCAAATATTCGCGTGGCAAATATTTCGACACAAAGTGGCGTCTCTTCATTAAGGGTGAGACTTAACATTAGACAGCAGAATAAAAAAAATAAAAATAAAAAATAAAAAAAAACATATGATGTCGCGCCCCAAACGATAAGAAGTGCGAATTTAGGTAAAATCACTTCGACAGAAAAGCAATTCAAACTGGATAAATAAAATAAGGTATCTCTTTTATATATATATATATATATATATATATATAAATATGTTTGAAACAGTACAGAAACGTATTATGGCATAAAAAGCAAGAAATTTTATATTATAGGCCATGATAGAGTTAAAATAAAAACAAAAACACACACACCAGTCGACCGGTTTTGTTTTGTTTTTTTTTTCTCTTCACAATTTGTGTTCCCCGTTAACAGTTCTGATGAGAGGGGACGAAACCGGTCGACTGGTGTGTGTGTTTTTGTTTTAAATCTATCATGGCCTTTAATATAAAATTTCTTGCTTTTTATGCCATTATATATATATATATATATATATATATATATATATATATATATATATATATATATATATATATATATATTATAATTAAGTAATTCGTCGACTCTAGAACAAAACTCAACAGAATGTAGAAAGCACTGGACGGACGTTTCGTCCTATATTTGGGAATCTAGAACTCGGATGAGTTCCACCACGGAATATGTGATCGGGCGGCGATATGTTGAGTCCGATTCGTTACCTGGCCGTCACTAGCTGTCCATATATATATATATATATATATATATATATATATATATATACACACACACACACACATATATGTGTGTGTGTTTGTTTGTGTGTTAGAAATTAGAACTGTACCAACCGGCCTCGGTGACATACATTATATATATATATATATATATATATATATATGTATATGTGTGTGTGTGACACAAGCCAGGGAAGTAAAAAAAAGAAAGAAATTTATAGAAAAGGCAGAGGGAAGCTACATTACGGTGATGGGAAAATGACAGAAACTGAGATGCTAGTTCAGCACCAATAATATTGCAAATTCTTCTTTGGTTTTTATCAAAAATCCTTAAAATATATATAGTATGAGAACCAGACCAGATGTGGCAGCAATATTCAAAGTAGTACTTTAATAATCCAGCTCAATACATACTTTTAATAATAACATTTTGTAACTCCTACAAATTATTTAATAGTATATTTTTACTTCTAATGTGTGAGTAATCTTGAAAATTAAAAGTTGTTTCTTATTATTAGATCAAATTATCTTCCTCAAATAAATTTATGAAACTGGGTTTAGGTACCAAAGATGAAATGAAAACTGCCCGAGAAAACTCAGAATCTTGGATAATCACTGAATTATCAAATTCTGACAGCAATACGAAATAGACAATTATGTTAGCCGGAAGCCATAGCTATGTACGGCACAATGCTTAATAGTTATTGGCAGTTGTGTTGCATTATTCTTTCTTGCTTTAATTGTCTGCGTAAGAAATTACTGCTGCTAGAGAATTCTTTTTGAAAAAGCGAAAACAACTTCAGCAATTGTTGGAAATATCTAATAATCTCAGGCACAAACAAACCATAACTTCGTCCGGTATCTGACAAATATGGTACGTGCTGCAGGAAGCAGCCGGGACAATTTTTCCACTCAGAGAGAACTCAGAACAAATGAATTTTATTAAAAAACATTTTAAGACCTGCGCAATGACACCGATTTTTAATCATAGTGTTAAAAATAAAACAAAAAAATAAAGTTAAAGACACATTATAAACCTGAACTATATTTTAATTCAACAAAAACGACGTGTTATTTACTCAGCTAGTCTTTGACGCAAGGCGACTGGCATGAGGATCGAGCTCACGAACTAGAGACGAACAGACTGCTCAGCTATGAGGAGCTTGCTGATCACCGCCTGAAAACGAAAGGGAAATCCACACAGACACACATTTGTATATTCTTTTTCCTATATATGTAAAAGTGCTCTATTTTAAATTCTTTTCAAAGAGCTTTTTAATTCACATAAATATAACAGGTTTGCGTTATAACTCAGTTACAGCGCTGTTTTAACCTCTGCTCTTTTTCAAGAGAAGCTGGATGTCTTTTAATGACGTTTCCCAGATCTATTATTTTGTTCACGTTTTTTAAATGAATGCGTAAACGTGACGACAATTCGAAAGATTTTTTTAATCATTTCACCCCAAGCAACGCGGGATTGCCACAACTACGCAGGGAGTTACAAAGAGTGAAAGTAAAAAGACTGGGTATGGGAGGGAGATTAAGGTAAGGGTAAATGATAAACGGGGTTCAAGACGACAGAAGATGGCGATTAACGTTGCATTTAAATTTTTTAAAGATTCTAGTTTTCAGAGAAGCAAGTAAACGAAAGGGAGTTCCACTGTCGAGAAGTGCGAGAAAAGAAGCTGTTGGGTTAGAAGTGGCGGTTAAATTTAGCCATTTCAAAACTAAAAAGAATGCCAAACAAGTAGTACGCTTAAATTCATGTAGTCGGTGCACCAGGGAAAAAAAAGCTCGTCAAAGCAATTGCCATGAAAATACTTGTAGAAAAGACGGAAGCCACATCTCGTCTGTGAGAAAGTGACTGAAGTCAAGATGCCAAGTCAGGATCGATTACATCGCAGATCCTTTTCTGGATTTTATTAAGAATCTCGAGATGAATAGCTGGAGCACCAGATCAAATATGGCAACAGTACTTAATGCACAGACGAATGGTAGATTTGTAAATGCGCAAGATGGACTCTGACCTTCTGGAACGATACAATAAACCAATTTTTCTTGCAGTAAATGCAACTATTCGACCTAGTTGATCCACTTAGTCATTTAAAAACGTATGGCCAAGAAGGTGTAGTGTGTTGCTCTCTAGGATTTCAGGAAAGTTTCTTTATGGTGATTAAAGAGAACAATTTTTGGTTTTTGAGGCATTAAAATTTAAAAGCAGTTCCCTGCCTCATTTAACCACTGATTGAAGGTCCTTTTCAAGAGCAGGGACCAGGTTAACTTTGTCAGCGCTGCCGGGATTATTATTGAGACAGGAGTAAATAGTAGTGTCGTCTGCATAAATGCCTAATTGGAAATTGATGACATCAGGGAGACCATTGATAAAGATCGGAAACAGCGTAAAATAGAGTCTTCGGTGGAGACAGCCGTGTTCATATGAAAGGATCCTGAAGCGATCCCGTTCAGAACGACCATCATTTCATGAAAAATCAAATTAAATCAAACAATCGTCCTGCAATATCGTAGCCCTGAAGCTTACGTAGAAAATCAGCATGCAAAACCCTGACAAACGCCTTTGAGATATCTAGAGCTACAACTCGAGCTTCGCCGTTATTGTCAAGAGCTTGATATACATATTTGGTGATAGCCGTAAGCACGTCAGTGGTAGACCGGGAAAAACGGAAGCCATATTGGTTATCAGAGAGTAGGTCATAAAGGGTAAGATGCTTAACCACTTCAGCATTGATTAAAGCCTCGAATACTTTGCCGAAAAGCAGTAAGAGGGCGATAGTTACAAGAGTCAGAAGGTTCTCTAGAGTTATTAAAGACAGGGACTACAGAGGACTTCCAACAAAGTGGAAAGCAGGATTAGCGAGGCAATAGTTGTATAATTTGGAGAGGATTGGAGCCAGCTCAGAAGCACATTTCTTTAGGGATCCCATCACCTCCGTTTGCCTTATTGGAGTCTAATTTAGAAATGATGTCCGAGATCAGTGACAAGGATAGGCGCATATCACTCAACAGAGCCTCAGTTCTACGTGGGAGGGAATAAGGTGTCGTTACTCCAAATGAGACGAGTGAAGAGAATTTCCGAGCAAAACAATCAACATTATCTGCTGTAGATATCATGACTACGAATCGATTGACTAGGAGGGATTGAGGATTTGTTGTTGTTCAGCATACTCTTGCAGAGCCACTTTTTATTTTAACTATTACAGTGGGCTCCAACTTTTTTTTATATATCACGGGGGAGGGGGCTTCATGCTGGACAATCTTCCTGTGGAAAAGTAGTGGCACATATGTGTAATTTCGATAAAGAGAGCAACAATAAAAAGAGCAATTTATTAAAGGTAATAAAAGTGCATAATATTTTCACTCTCATATCTGGGCTCCAGCCCGACCACACCCTTGTGTGCTTTGTTTCCCTGAATCAATACCTATTACGCTATTATCACATCAATATCAACTCACCATAATGTAGAATCAGTAGGAGTCCTTGTTTCTCCTGCAACTAAACGGTCCCATCTGAAAATAATGGGAGGCAATGATATTCGAAGTGTGTTCCTTATGTCTGTTCTACTTTGTGGTTTTGTTTTGCTATTGTCCCGGCAGAAAACAACTCTCACAAAAATATGATGGAAATTCAAGCCTAATATTCAATTTATCTATTATTGAATTTTAAACAAGTTAATTATTTCATGGCAGCCTGACAGCAAATGATCCACGGTACCGGGCCACGGCCTGGTGGTTGGGGACCTCTGATCTATTAGATCATTCATATTCTTAAATTCTATAACTTGTAATTTTTCTTCCCTACATCGATGGCATTTTCTCCCACTGTCTGTATGTGTCTCCCTCTCATATATATATATATATATATATATATATATATATATATATCCCTAACCCTGACGAGAAAGATCTTCGGAGATGTGTGTTTATAAGCAGTAATTTGGACTTTGCTAACCGTAAAGTTCTCTGTGACTGAATGGCTAACAGCACGTCAGACCATATGGGATACAGGTTCTACTGTCGAAGAACGCATATTTTCTACGAAATTTCTCAAACATTCAGTAAATGTAATTAATACTGTTTAATTAAAACAGAGCATTTACTCAAATAAGTTGTATCCATAAAAATAACGTATAAACAGATAATATATTCAAGTATTTGTCGGATATGTTGTCATTGTTTACTTTAGGTTGAGTTTCAGATCAGAAATGGCATATTGAGATCGTCGGAGATGTGCGTTTATAAGAAGTTATATTTTTATATTATTTTTTAAAAGAAGTTATATATATATATATATATATATATATATATATATATATATATATAGTACAAGTAAAGGATCGGTTGGTATATAATCCGGGTGGATCCTAGTAATATTAATTATTAAAATTGATCCACTGAGAGCTCGATGTATTTATAAGCATATGTATTTTTTACAGTAAAAAAAAATAAAAATAAAAATCACCTCAACATGAGCCGCGTACAGTACTATCTTCATCCCCTAAGTGTCTGTCTCGGAGCATTGTTTTAAATTTATTTTCAAAGGCAGTCCTCCTCTGCTAGACGCCTTGTTAATGAGAATGGGTTTGTGTTTGCGATTGGTGGAGGCGTAAAGTATCTTATCCCCGGCGAAGCGGTCTGAGGTTGGAGTTTATTTATGGCAAGAACCTTTCGTTGTTTGTAGTTTAATATTAGTTCCTACTGTGTGGCGTTTCTTATACGAACCCCAAGTGTGTTTTTCTGGGATTCACAGTAAATAGTTTTTGTACTACAGGTGTACAATATTATTAATAAGCGATGGGGGATTTAAACCTAAACCCGTTAAGAGTAATGTAAATTAGTTGAGTTAGAGATTTATAGATTATGACTAATACTAGAGCACCCAATGGAATAAATCATGTTGTCCAATACACTTATATATGCGTACATATCTTCATACATACAAATTACATATTTACATGTCCATATATATACCACTATACGCACACATACATCCCCACATATATACACATGTATTCTTATGTAATTTTGAATCTATTTCTATGTCTACATTTCGTTATTAGTTCTCTCCGTTGATTTAATAGTTTGCATTGATCTTTATATTTTATTATCTTAATTTTTTCCTTTAAACATAATTTCCATTTATCCTTAAAACTAGAATAGTTTGAACCTATCGCGAAAACTAAAATTTCCCAATTTATTTGAGAATTCGGAACCTTTTCCTTCAATTCCCACAATTTTTTCGAAAGTTTGGTACTTAAATTTTGGATTGGTGAATGAATGTCTATCTGTATCGATTCTCTTTTTAAATTCTCCTGCACAAATGCCGATGTAAATATTTTCTTTAGGCGTAATGGTTGCCTGGTATACTACCCTCGTGGATCTGCATTTGCCCTCTATCGGGAAGTTTTCCATAATTCTACAATCACAAGGGGGTTCCATGTTAGATTTAAAAATTTTTTCCATGGAATTTACTTAAAATGTAATTGTTATGGGAATTAATATTTTGATACATATTATCAGTGCAGGAGTAAATAATTTTGATTGGCTTCCTGTTGAATATCTTATTTAGAGTTTTTTTTGTTTATTTTGTTGAAGTGTTTAGTAATTAAGTTTAAGAAGTACTGTCCGATATTGATACTTGACAGTTTACAGAAGGGGTGGGGTGAACCAAGTGATTTTCTTTTCCTATTTTTACACCTACATTCCACTTTTTGTGTATCGATATTACTAAAAGTGCTTGCGTAAGACAGTTTACTTTTGAATCCACATTTTTGGAAGGCCTTTTCTTATAGTTCTTTATTCTTATTAAAGATTTTTTCATTGGGCGATAGTTTACTAATCCTGGTGCAAACGGTAGTTGGTATTTGTCTTAGGATTGCGCTAGGGTTGTTAGAACTGATATTAAAATAGCTGGGGGTTTCGTTCTCTTTATAAAGGTTTATCATTAAAGGTTTTATCATTAAGATTAAGGGTAATATCTAAGGTAGTGAACTATTTTAAAGTTAGAGGAAATTTCGACCTTAAAATCTAGGAATTTGAAGGCCCTGATAATTTTCTTTTGTAATTTCGCTGTTAGTGGGTCATTACTATTAGGGATGAGGATGAACCCGTCATCCCTATACAGTCCTATTAGTTCCGGTTTTACGGTTCTACTAAGCATATCTAAAATATAAAAACATACTTGGGCTGCAACTTGGGCTGAGTCACAAGCTCCCATGGGGACATCGAATTCGTCATTGTGGCGCTTAGTCCAGGTGGAATTATTCAGTATTAGTAGTGACTTTCTTGCCGTTAAGATATTATTAGGTTGGTGCAAAAATAATGACGTAATAATGTCATTTTTGACGTAACGTCAAAAAACGACATTATTACGTCATTATTTTTGCACCAACCTAATAGTTTCATCATTCGTTATTTTTATATAGTTCTGTGCAAAGTTGATACTATTGACCAGGAGGTACCTAGTGATAGAGGAATAGAAATCAAAGTCATAGATATCAAACGTCGCTTTATTCTTACTCCACATATCAGTGAACCATTTAATAATGTCTGACGAATCCTTCCAAAGGTTAATACTGGCTGTGTTTAGTAAATTGTCGGTTATTTTATTTTCTGATATATATATATATATATATATATATATATATATATATATATATATATATATAAGATGTGTGTGTGTGTCGGAAAATGTGTCTCATTTCAGTCATGCTACAAATTTAATCATTGTTGTAGCTATTCCAGAAAGTGTTTTTTTTTTTTTTTATTTTTCTTTTTTCAGTTTCATGTTACTTTAATTTATTATCTGTGAATATTGTGAGAAATACAATGGAGTGGTTTCCCAATGTTTTCCTTGTGGTTTTGAATTCAGTATTATCCTTCTTCCAGACTGGCTGCCACCCAATATGGGAGAGAGAGAGAGAGAGGTTTAACTGAACTGGTGTCTGAATAGGCCATTGGTGCAGTCACAACAGACTTGGCCGAAATTTAAGTTGCCGAGTCTACTTACCACGCCGATATAACCGTTCTTAGGCTATCCTACCCGTATTTCAAAAGTTAACGATTCAGAACTTTCAACAAAAACTATTTTTTGTTTTTTTTGTTTCTTTTTTTTTCTTCTAGTTATAAAATTTATAAATCTTACTAAAGAATATTTTTGTTTTGTCGTTTTTAAGGCAAAAAAAATCATGAAGTTAATGTAATTTAATTTTACAACCCTTGCCTTCAAGAGTATAACTAAGAAGGAAAGACGGATAGTGAAGGGCAACGAACCACCCACTTGACGAGCCTGTGTAAATGGACGAAAGAGCGGCTGGGGGTAGCGAAGCATTGGCAAAAAGAGAAAAACTGCTTAGGGACTCAAGATATAGGAAATAGTCGAGAGCCTTGATCGCCTGTTCTGAAGCGACGAATTACGTGGATGATGAGGAGTAAGTGATTTTTTTTTTTTTAGTGAGGGGGTCTTAAAATACAAAATAAAAAAAATTTACTTAAAAAATATTAAAACATTAAACTTGAAAATAAAATTAATAAATATTAAATTTAAAAATTAAATAAGATTAAATTATAAATAGCTAGTCACGGCTGTGTAAAATTTGTCGACAGAAGGAACCTACCCGATCCTGTGTACTACCCTGAATACAAACATTAATTTACCCTCATAAGCAGTGTTTCCATATTTTTGTAACCGCTTTTGACGTCACCAGAGGAGAGCATTCCATCTCAATGTAATCGACTCTTCTAATGACGTGGGTAGAAAATAAATAAACATCTCTTGTTTATGTCATAACATAAACACTAAACAGACAGTAAAATTGACATGTAATTATTTAATGATAACTTTTCAACAGAAAATTATATATTTGAGAGTTAATTTTTCATAATGTAATTTTTTGGTGATTTAGTGTGAATAATACGTTTTAAGTAACAAAAAAAAAAAAGAAAAAAAAGAAGTGACATAAAAAACAAAAAAAAATGTAAATGAATCTTTAGGTCAGTAAATGTGACAAGCTCTAGGGTTAGTGAAAAAAAACTACCTTTTTCAACCCCCAATATGCGACATTTTATTTTCTTTCTTTTTCCTTCTGTCTATGTTCATTTTTTTTCTTTTTACAATTTAAATTTTAAAACAAATGCAAACGTAAAAGAGAAATTTAGTAGAATCAAGATTCAAGAAAGTACAAAGAATTGCAAAATTATTTTTTAAAATATCATTTTTTTTTTTTTTGATAAACTAGTTTCTTAATAAATCGTATGTAGCTGCTACATATGTGCTACATAACCATAATAATAATAATAATAATTTAAAAATGATGGTTTTGAAGGCGAACAAACAGAAAGACTGACACTATACAATCTTCCTAGTCACTACTATTTCTCCCACCATTTGACGTTTTTGATCCGAAGGAGACCTGCTTTTACCTCCAGCCACCACAAGTTTCTACTGATCTTGGCAAAGTGACACAAGAAGGTTACAACCGCTAAAATAAATAACTCCTGTGTTTATTGATTGAACTTGCAATAATTTTCAAGACTAGCTTACGAACCATTTTTTTTATATCAACAGCGAAACGCCCAGATATTTTCTAAAATTGTCTTACCATAGTCTAGCTGCTGCTAGCACGAGACTAAGTCTAAGACACCTAGTGTGGATCGCATTTACCACACAAAATGTGAGCGCTCAGTTTTCTAACCGTTACTAGCCAGACTGGTTGTTTTTTTGTTTTTTTTTTCATTGTTAAATTTTCAAGACAGGCAATCAACCCGACCATTGAAAATTTTGCGCAAAAATTCTTTCTTTTTCTTCACATCCCTCTGACTGGGTGATCATGACCCTTCACGATTTCCTTTGTTGTTTCAAGTAACTACTTACTACTTTTCAACTTTTCTTGTTTAACGCACCTCTGTTTTTATTGTCCTCATTCTGCTAACTACTCATACTCGTTCGGGTTAGTCGCTGTCCCCCGCGAATCTCTTGCATTCAGTATGATATAATAGCGTTAAATTCTCCAAGCCGTCTTTCCTTTTTGTGTGTTCTCAAAAGTTTAGATGTTTCTTTTATAATTGAAGCTGCGTAATTCTTCAAAGTTCAAACTTTGGTTATTTCGAAAGGACGCAGAATGAATGGAAGGGAAGTAACTCGATTATTTAAACAATTGAAAAGGTTTATAAAGGTTTTCATGTTTAAAAAAAAAAAAAGAACATTTCATATTTCAACTTAAAAGGTAAAATATTGTGAATAATTATAATATGAAGAAATTAATAGAAAAAAAAATTGTGATTTAAATTTCTATACGACGAGTGAAATTTAATAACACCTTTTTTGTTCATTCATATATTCTCTTCATTCAAAAAAAAAAAAAAAAAAAAAAAAAAAAACGAAAATCTGTCTCCTTTGTTTTCATACTGAAATTTAAATAAATACTTTAAAAATATTTTTCTCCATTGCCCGATTACAGATTATATATATATTTTTTATTTTGTCAACGTTAAGGTGATTTTTATGGATAAAGTTTTCATATATTTGAAAGTTCGTTATTTTATTAATAAACAAATAATTAAAAAGAAAAAGTAAATATGTTTTTTTAATTATCTACAATTTTT
>OZ010575.1:7332769-7427769 GCA_963932145.1 Acanthosepion lycidas | reverse complement strand
CCCCTTTGTCTCACCATCTCCACTCACTGACTAGCATATAGGAGACCAATATTGTATAGCAGAAGTACTATTTCCTTTGTTGCTAACTCTGTATAAAAAATATAATATTGCTCAACATTCTTTACTTTAAAAGCATTGCCAAATTTGATTGTGTTACATAAATATTCAGATCACCTGTAACAAAAGATTTAATGTTGGTTCACGATCCCGTTACACTGCAAACTGTTAGTTACTTCATACACATATGGTTATTCACTCAGGTGTGACTTGTTGAAAATTAGTAGTTTAGAAATAATTTTAAAAATATGCATGAATCAATCAATCGTCAGCCAAAAAAGTTACCAGTGACCTAAAAACGAAAGTTATAGTAGTATAAATATGGAAAAACTATAAATCTATAATCAGTTCATTAAACTTAAAATCAAACATTCTTTTTTCCAAAAGCATAAATTTCATGGCGCCACTAAATCTTAGAAGAGATTGCCCTTCTAATGAGAACTAGAACGAAGTTCAAACTGTTTTTTAACCTTGTGACCGCAAAAAAATGGTTTATCAAAAGGACAATTATTCCCTTGACACCGCTACACTGTTGACTCCCTTGAAAATGTTTATTTACAAGATTATAAAAATACGTAAACCAAATATAATGCGACATTTATTATTTACTTTTTTATAAATAACCATGAAAACAAGTTTTTTATTCATAATTTTATTTAGAAAAATATGGCAAACTGGAAAAAGGTTTTGTGGCGCCTTTCATCCGTTGCGATTTCATCGGACTGTGCTTTGATGACGTTGCTTGCCACGTCTACACATGCGCACGAAACGAAAGACGCAGGTAGTTGGAAAATCTTTTGAAAGAATATTTTGGAAAAATAATTTTTTTTTATTATTCAATCTAGCCAAATTCATCTTTTTGTTTTGTTTTGTTTTTCTCTCCATTACCTTTTTGTCCCTAACTATTCCACACTGTGACAATAAAATCTATCAAGAATGGTGATAAAAGCCTGGACGCAAATTTATTGTGTGATCAAGGTACTTTCCAGATATTTTCGTCTCAGTGGATTATTTTCTCTGTTAGGGAATTAGCATTCCCTATGTCAAAATTGTGGTCCGTTTTGTTACGGTGAACAACCAATGCGTTTTTATGTGTTGTTGTTTAAAATGTCCCTTTTCTGTTCATATAGTCTCATGTTTAAACATCTTGATGTTTCTCCAATGTATTCATTCTCGAAATTCCTGCATTTGATAGAGTAAATTCCTCCTTCAAGTTTTGGCTGGTTGTTTTGTTTTTATTTGTAAAGTCTTTGGTTGTTTTAGATGTAGTTGCGACAAATTGTATGTTGAGTTTAGATAAATTCTTTTCGGTTGTAGTTGTGATAGAGAGTTAGTGGTATCGTAGGCTCTTCGCTACTCCGTTCACGTGATCAAGGGCAGACGTTATATATATCAATGCCAGCACCAGACATTTAAATTGAACCTTCTTCTATTTGGCTATATCCTTCAGACTTTGATTAACCTACAATTTGTACACTTCGCTTAAAATACTACGGAAGGTTCATCATTGGACTTAACCAGCAACTTTTCAACACTTTTGAACGGAACTTTCGAACAGTGTACATATATGACAACTTAACTTACATGGACTCTACTTTTAAAAAACATTTAGTCACAGTTACATTTATCAAGATCCTCTAGCCTCCATTTACTCGATTCATTGTTTGTTTATTTTCCTTTAATCCAAGCACAAACTTCCGTATATGATGTAAATAAATTTTGTATTAATTTTAAAATTGTCGTTTGTTGTCCTCTTGTATGACCTGTCAGATTCACGTTTTTTTATTTTTAAAATGTTAGTGCGGCTCTTGTGACATCTGTCCCTTATTGGGACGCACAAGCCATGTTATATGGCGCCCCCCTCCAAGGGATCCACTACAGTAGGTAGAATTCCAGTTTGTCATATTTTTCTAATTTTCTAAATATTGTTTGTTGAATTATACAAAATTAGATATCGTTATGATAATTTTATAAAAATATCAATGACCTATAAAGCAAGATAATTTGAATAAACATGATATTAACTATTTTACATTTTAAAAACAATAAACATCGCCAAGGGAGTAACAAGTGTATACAGTAAATGCGGTGTTAACGGAATAAGCGTCTTTTTGACACCCCGATTTTTTTTTGTTCGGACTGTTGTCCTCATTATTGTTTTTGTTATAGTTTACTTTTTGTTCACCATCGCAGCAACCAGATATTGAATTCAACTCTTCGGTGAAGTCACTGGATCCAAGCAACGCTTTTAAACACTGGGGCATGTTTTGTTTTTTGTTTTTTTGTTATTTTTTTGCGGAGACGAACGTTAAACATTGCCCTTTTTTACTGTTGTTCATCCAATACAAGGCTTAAGTGCCACTCAAGACTACTAAATGGGGGTGTTATAAGGACATACGGAGAGAGAGGAAGGTTTGCATATTATGAGGATATGCAAGATAGATAACGATTGACCCTCGGCTTGGAGAGAGTAAAATTGTAGTGACTGAAGTATCTGTTCGGGAGTTAGTTCCATATTGAACAGTTCCAGAGAAGCTTTCTGGGTGGAACTTACCAATGGAATATGAAGGGAACGTGCATTAGTCAACTCAGTGTATGTGACATGGGGGTGAAGGTCTGGTCTGGTCTGGTAGAACCAAGGAATGTAGCTCGCCCAGACATCTGTCAAGGAAATAGCGAGAGAATCGAGAGGCTCTTAACGTTTCGTCTGTGAGAAAGGGGTTGATGGGTGGAAAATAATTCATGACCCTTAATGCCGTGCAAATGCTTCTGAAAATGAGGAACGAGCATGCAGCACTTGCCTAAATGTGGTAGTAATATACCTTATTTATTTATTTTGATCTGACTCTTGTAATAATAGAGCAGGAAAAGCCAGATACTTTCTAGGTTTGTTAGAAGACGACAATTTTCAAATCCCTGCAGAGTTTCTCAGACTCTGACTCTTCCAATATAAAACAATCTACATGAAACTCACGAGACTAGTCGAATATTACTGCCTTCATGTCACATTGTATTGTCGCTCCCGACCTAAATTCCTGGCCTGTGTGAAGAGTGAACAACCCCGGATTCAAACCCAACTTTTATCAGTGATTCCAGAGACAAAATATTCACAGTCGCATCCAGCTACTAGTCCTCAAGGCCAAGAAATCCTTCACCCAAATACAATAGCAATATGGAAAAGCCCCTTTCGAGGTGAAGTATTGTTTCGCTTGCCATTTTCGTTGTCCATTCACTACTCAGTTCACATTGATCAAGAGCAGACGTTATATATCTTCATGACTTTGACTTTTCATTGCATTGACCCACACCCTGCAATTTAATATAGCAAGTTCATTTAGATTTATAATGAACCTAATGTCTTTTTAGTTGTTTCAGTATTACGAACTTAGTCTGAATACACTTTGTGAACATTTTCATACCTTTTATACTTCGTAGCAACTCTGAATTTATTTTCTTTAAATATTAAGTAAGGCCTAGTTAATGTTTATACACCCTTATCATATCATCCGGCAACTTTTCGCCGAATTAGATGGGGGAAGACGAGGAGGCGAAATGCAGGCACCCTGGTCTTCGTGAACAGTATTGAGTTACGTGCCCATTTATTTTTGTTCTGCCAACTGGACGCTAGTTGGGTTTTCCTATCCACTCTTACTTCCGCTACTCTT
Organism: Acanthosepion lycidas; assembly: GCA_963932145.1. Taxonomy (NCBI): domain Eukaryota; kingdom Metazoa; phylum Mollusca; class Cephalopoda; order Sepiida; family Sepiidae; genus Acanthosepion; species Acanthosepion lycidas. The sequence goes on along the minus strand of OZ010575.1, from coordinate 7,424,047 downwards.
TATCTTTATTATTTCCAGCTACCATGGACCCATATCTTCCGGGATTCCTGGCCTTTACTACTTCCGGCTATCTCGGTTCCTTACTTTCGGCAATTATTTCCGGCTACCACAGACCCTTATCTCCCGGCATTCCTGGCCTTTATTAATTCCGGCCCTTACTTCAATCTAACACGCCTCGTTGATCGGCATTAATGGACCTGCTTACAACAGCCCTAAACTTCCGGCTACACTAAGTCCCTGCTTCCGGCTTTCCTGTCAATCTAACTCACCTGATCTATGAAATTGCTGCATGCATATCGTCCAGACTTCAAATAACCTACTCCGTACACTTCGGTTAAACTACTACGAAAGCTTCATCATTGGACTTATAACCAGCAATTACGCAACGCCAGCACTGGACATTTAAATTGAACTTCTCTTTCGCTATATGGTCCAGACTTCAAATAACCTATTCCGTACATTTCGGTTAAAATTCTACGGATGGTTTGGACTTAACCAGCAACTTTTTTACATTTCCACCGGACATGTGAACTGAATTTTCGAACTGTGGATTTACATTCCAACTTACATGGACTCTATTTTTAACATTTAGTCACAGTTAGATTTTCTAATTGGTCAGTATTTCTTAATTTGCTTAATTCTGTCTCCATTATTTGATTCATTATTTATTCATGTTCCTTTAATCCAAACACATACTTCCGTATATGATGTTAAATAAATTTTGTATTAATTTTAAGTTTGTCGTTTGTTGTCCTCTTGCTGACCTGTCAGATTTCACGTTTTTTTTTATTTTTAAAATGTTAGCGGTCCTCTTGAGACCCATACTTATTTAGGGTGCACAGGCCATATTATATCGCGCCCCCCTCCAGGGGTCCGCTACACTATCCCATTTTCTATCTTTGGAATTTTTTAGGGTATTTACCCTTTTTATATAAATTAATAATATCGAATACTAATGCATTTGTATACATGTGTTCGTGGACTTTGGGGCGGGGGGTACCTCCATGTGGTAATATTGTCTTTTTTTTACCTCCATATGGTAATATTTTCTTTTTTTTACCTCCATGTCGTAATATTGTCTTTCATTGAAAGCGTGTTTCCGCCCCTAAGACTTATGTTGTGTTATTTGTAATAGAAAGGAAAGGTTTTGATTTTTCACAATCTGCATGAATGTAAATATTTTTTCCTTATTTCATCAATCTTGATATTGGCCTAAAATTTCATATTTTCCTGACACAATGTGTAAAAGATTTTTTCTTTTTTTTTTTTTTTTGGCAATAAACTTTTTTATATTTCTCCACCTGTGTCTTCCGTGTCGTGTGTGCTGCTATAATTGTTACCCCTCCTATTTTCCCCAGTACTATCGAGACTCAAATTCACCCCAGCCCTTAAGGTACCTGACTCCCCTGGCGTGCTTTATTATTAGGATAGTCAAATCAGACCAAAAGACGGAACATTTCTGCCACATTTGATAGAGTTAAGAATCGTTTGCGAGGCCTTGAGGGTGATGGATGAATTATTTTCCATCCTTCAACTCCTTTTGTCACAGTCGAAACGTTGCTATCCTCTCGATACTCTATTGATGTTTCCTTTGTTCTACCAGTTCATTATGTTCTTTAGATTTCTAAACAGATGGAATAAAGAGAAATGCATTAAAATTTGTTACTCAATGTTCCTTTCTTTTGTTTGTAAAGAAAATATATCTGTATTAATTCGACTTGTAGGTTTAAAGTAACTGAACTCGAATATATTAAGTTGATTTGAAAGCAATAAAAAGTGTGCAATAAAAAAGGAAATGAAAAACGTTCTTTCTTAGTTTTATTCTGTAGTGATTGCCCATCTTCTGAGGCCAGTTTATTAGCCATCACTGAAGTTAATGTGGAAAATGCCACCGGTTCCAATAGTCAGAATTCGAGTCGAGATAAAAGCTTGATTGTTGATCTTCAAAACAGACTGACCTACTCGACTGGTATAACACAATCTTCTCTCGTGCTCAACAATGGTCGGACAATATGATGCCATTAAAGCCAAAAGATCTATTTGTAAAAAAAAAAAAATATAAGTAAGGAAGGTGATTTAGCAAATGCCTAGACATTAATAACATTTACCGGCCTGAATGTCCGAAAAATTCTCATAGAAAATATTCGTCCTCAGACAAGAATCGAACCTGTATCCTATACGGAACCATCATATAGCCTGACCTACCTTAACATAAAAAATGTTTATACATTCTTAAAAAAGAATGTATAAACATAAAAATAAAAATGTCTTAAAGTAATTGTCGAACTTTGTCCATTTCATAATGTGCGACGTCATTTTTTTACATTTGGATACGCTTTGAGCAGATATGAATGTACGTGAGAGATTCATGGAAGATTGAAGTTTAAAACAGTAAAATCGAACTTGCTAATCGAACGATCGTCCGTGGTTCGATCGGTTAAGGCACATCAGGCTATATGACGGTTCCATATAGGATACAGGTTCGATTCCTGCCGGAGGACGAATATTTTCTATGAAAACTTCTCGGACATTCAGGCCAGTAAATGTTATTAATACTGCTTATTATAAAACAGAGCATTTACTTAAATATTTGTATCTATAAAAAGAATGTATAAACATAAAAATGTCTTTATATATATATATATATATATATATATATATATATATATATATATATATATATATATATAGGTACTATTTAGACCTTGCTTGATCGACAAAGTTTGTTCGTGGTCGAGTCAGTAAAGGCACGTCGGATCTAACGACGACGGTTTCCCTCTGCCCAGAGGGACGTAGGTCCGAATCCTGCCGGAGAGCGCATATATCTTTATTACGATTTCCCGAATATTCAGGCCAGTAGTCGAAAATAAATAAATATGCTGTTTAATAAATAAACGAAGCGTCTACTCAAATATGAGTATCCATTAAAAATAACGTTTAAAGTGATAACAATATTAATAAATAAAAACTCATTACTTCTTTACATACACACACACACACACACATATGCAGGGGCGGACTGAGAGTATTACGGGCCTTCGGACCGAAAATGCAATGGGCCCCCTTTCCCAATTTTTTACAGTTAAATGCCACATATAGAGGCTGTGCAGCAGGGGATCTGTGCATTTTGGCTTAAATAAGAAAAAACATTAGATTTCCGATTCTTTCATTACGTTTCTCTTTAAATTTAGTCTGATGTTGAAAAAAGAAAACTTTTTTTATAAGTTATAAAATGAAACCAAAGAAATACGTTATTAAAATGTATTTGATTTGCTCTTTTTTTCTTTCTTTCATTTTTTTTTAGGTCAAACTTATTATCTATAACGATTCCGATTAAACGTCCCATCACTATTTAAGATATGTATGCGTTTATATATGCATCAAAAGATTTGAAAATTTGAAGCTCATAAAGATGTTCATGGACACATAATGACAAAGCGTAATGACATGTCAAACAAAATTTCCATTTTATTACTGCGAATCAACACGTAAACAATGTACTAAATTATAAAATTTATAATAGATATTAAAAACAAATAATAAAATGTTAACATACACTTTTAAAAATATTACTTACATTTTAATACGTCTTAATATAAGATATACTATGCTTTACAATAATACTGAGCCAAAAATTTCAAATATCAACTTTCAAGGATTACAGTAACAACATTGTACTCATTTCAGTAGAGGATTCTACAATGTTATCAATAATTTTGTCTTTGATTTGATTTTCATTGCTATGTCTTTTTCAATAGCAATTAGCATAAGTGACTCCAAGTTATTTTGTGTGAGCGAAAATCTAAGCCTTGTTTTCAACAGTCTTAGTTTAGAAAAACATCTTTCACATGTGCACTGTGTGATGCTTAGAGTTACAATAAATTTATATGCAGCACATAAATTTTCATATGCAGCTGCACACAGCCTGTACTCAGATAATAGCTTGAAAGCACATGACAAACAATTCTTACATGTTGTCTTGGCAGATGATTAAGTAACATTTGTATCCTCCTCCTCTGAATCCAAGCTGTCTGAATCATTTTCATTGTCATTTATATTTTCTAGCAGCCCTTTCTTCAAGTCTTTGTAGCTTGATGCAAATGAAATCAGTTCATCCTGTAGTGCCACTATGTCAATTTCTGGTATTGCATTAGCAATCAAACCTAGCTCAATGTTTTGTGGGGATGCCAAAATTTCAGAAAACCTGTTTGGATCAAAGCAGGAAATTTGCTTATAGAACTTCTCATGAGACGAGAATCTAGCTCGCATGCTGGAGAGCACAGTATCAATAACCGCATTATGGTATATAACCTCAAAAATTTTCTTCTCGTCTGTGATACCTTCTGGTGCTGAGCGACTAGATCTCATGGTTGAAATTGAGAAGCTATTAGGGACAAAAATCTTCACTTCTTCTAATTTATAATTTGCACGAACAAAAAAATCAGACGCAGTTTCATAAATGCCCTTAAAATCTCTTGAGATTTTTTCAATATTTTCAGTGGCTTTGTTAATCATGCGCCAAGCCTGCATGATACCCAGGGCTGGTGTCTGCAGATAATCTGACACAGGTGTTGTAATTTCAAAAATTCGTATGAATGTAAACGCCATTAAGATGGTTTCAAATTTGCGCAAGTTTTCACTCAATTTCTGTGCTTCATAGCGAACTGAAATCAATTGCTTCGCTTACTTCCTGAAGGATGATCAGAAGGTCCGAAAAGAATTCTGATGACTGATCTGCGTAATTGCCAAACAATTTTCGAAGTGCTCTGCTTCTACTTGACCATCTAGTTTGACCAATAGTAGGCGTTTCTTATTTACTGTTTTGGTCTGCATATGTTCTTCCCACACCTTCATACTTTTGTAGGAATCATTGAAAAATGAGCATAGTTCATTTAGCAAACCAAAAAGACTAACTGATGCAACACATCCACTGCTTGCATCACTGATCACCAGATTCAGAACATGTGCATAACACCAAGTATGGATGTGACATGGGCGAGCTGCTTTCATAAGTGCCTGAAGACCAGAGTAAACACCACTCATATTTGCTGCTCCATCAAACGAATCTCCAATAAACTGCCTCAGTGTCAGACCTATCTCTGCAAGTGAATTTCGTAACAGGCTGTGCAAGCATTTTCCACTTGAATTATTCACATTTACCAGGCGAACAAGTCTTTCTTTAGCTCTGTCTCCAACTACATATCTAAGGACAATGGCACACTGATCATGGGCAGAAATGTCTTGGGTAGAGTCAAGTTGCATTTTTCACCTCCTTCACAATGTCATTTTTAACTACGTCTGAAATAATATTTATTATCTTATTGACAGTTGTTTTACTTAAAAAAGTAACAAATTTGCCACGCCCTTTCTTAGATGGATCTTTTTGTTTGCCTTGCAAAACCACCTTCTGCAAATGTTCCTGCAGGTGTGGATTGTACTCTGCAAGAAGCTTTATAGCCTCTAAAAAATTCCCAGCATTGTCCTGATTATTTTCATCAAATGCAGTTGCAACAGCTTCTCCATATTTGCCGCGATAAGACAAAACTTGAAACCCAATGTAAAATATTGCATCAATTATACACTTTAAAACAGCGATGCTGAAGAACTTGTTGGGTTCTTAAGGAGAGTTGTTCCTTTAACAAATTGTGCTTGTCGGATCTTTCACAAGCATTCAGAAAATATGCATCAGTAGAATGCTTATGACAATGGCTCTTTTCATGTTTCAAAAGTCTCGTTGCGATGTGTCTCCAATCAGAACAGCCCTGGATCATCTGTATATTTCGACTTTTTTTCGGGAGCATACATCAGACAAAATGAGCAATGTAAACTCTTATTTTCTTCATTGTATGTTACCAAACTTTCTGTTAATATTCATGCCTTGAATGTCTTGTCTGTCATATACAACAGCACTATTAAATGATATATTACATACAGGCTGGTTTGGATGAAATTTCCAGAACATCTCCTATGAAATTGACGCATTATGGCTGGTATCCAGTTTTAAAAAAATACGCACTTTTTGCATGTGTAACCTGCGTACTGGTTGTCATGGAATCAGGCCTTAAAATCTTAGATGGTGGCTCATCGAATTCCCTTTCATCAGGTGTGATTTCAAATTCAGATGGTGCTTCTGCACATGTTGATGTTTTAAGCCAAAGTCAGTTGTAACTTTGTCTTGTTTAGAGGATGTAGCTTTCTTAGCAAAAAATGTATCAATTTTATTTGTTGTCTTCTTTATCATGGATATTTTCTCTTTTCTCTCTTTTCTCTTTTCTCTTTTTTCTCTTTTCTCTTTTTTGCTTGTAGTCAGACATCATTAAATAGGGTTTTTAGCTACCTGCACACAAGACAAATAGTTTCTTCTCGGTAAAATCTGTTTGGGGACAATTTTATAAAGAGCAAGTAAGTAAACTGTAACAAAGAAAATACAATCGATAGCAAGTATTTATGTAGAATATCAGGTTTTAAAATTATAAAATGAAAATAAAATAATACGTAATTTCAATATTTCAGAACCTAAACGAAAACTAAAGTTTCCATTAATGTAAACATAGAATTCAACTCTATTCATTCACCCTGAATTCCATGAATAAGATTGCAAAATTAGGAATGTCAAAAATCCCTGAAATTTGCGAAATATATGAATAATTTCTGTTTCTTTATTAAAAAAAAATAGTATCTTTTACTTAGAATAACATCTATCGGTAAGTAAAAAAATCGAACTTTTATTAACGTGATCACTTACCATCACTTCTCTACATTTATCTAAAATATGAACGCGGGTTAGTTTTATATTCGATGTATATTTGCATATTGATAGGGGGGATAGATTTTTTGAACGCTCCTTCATTGTGAAATTGTTGTTAGATAAACTAGGCACATTTCAAATATTTGAATTATTTTACTAATTAAGATCATACAAAGGTAATTTTTTAATTACACATTACATTTTTGTTCATTAATGGTTATTAACAAAAGGATGGCATTTTATCGCATTTGGGTTTTTTTTTTTTTTTTTTTTTTAATTTACTTGCCTTCTTTTCACGAATCAATAAATAATTATCGGCTAAATTCGAAAGTTGAGTTTTTCGTAAATTTACTTTTTTGATTTATTATTTCGAGTACGTATTTACAAATAATAGTTCTATTTATTTATTTGGAAGTTTGTTCTCTATGAGTTAAGTAATAATTTTCTCTTTAATTTTTTTTCTAAGGAGTTAAAAAAAAAACTTCCAAAACACAGCGACTATACTTAAATATATAAAATAATGTCTGAAGAGCAAACAAGATAAGAGATACGACTGCAATTGCACATTGCACAGTCACAGTGAGTGCACATAAATATCTTATCAACTGAAATTATATCAATGATTTTTAGAAGAATGTGGTAAGATCTAATGCACTCACTGGCATAAATTGACTGTTAATCCCTTCGTCAATTTAAAAACAATATTGATTAAAAAAATTTTTTAAATATTTTGCTTGAATTCGCATTTAAACCCTCTTATTGACATTTTAAAAAATTACATAATGCGAATTTAACTTTACTCAATTCAATATTTGTAACAAATTAGCCTAATTACAGATGTAAACAAAATAATTAGTCAATATTTTTAACTTACTGAAATGTTTGGCAATGGCAACAGACAGGAGGTGTCCTTTCTTTGGAAATTCTAAACATCATATGAAAATTTTAGAGTGTCTTATGGGAGAGAGAGTTCGCTAAGAGTAAGACTTGACCGGTACCACATACTACAGGCGCCAGATTAATGGTCATCAGAATATTTTTACAATATTAAAATAATTTATTGCGTGTTTTCGGCCAGGCAAGGGGTGCGGGTGCGGCAAATCAAAAATGATCCGATAAAGCTATGCCTTGCAGTCTAGCTGGGAACCAGGTTTGAAGTTTGAACTTACCAGTCCCAAAAAGCAGAGACATTTTTTTACTGCGTTCATTCGTAAGGTTTCTTCGTTTTCTTTTACTTTCTTTGTTTTTCTTTCTTTCTTTACAAATTTAGTTTGATTGCTAACGAAGATACTTTTTCTTCTCCAAATTTTCATATTTTGCACGGTCACGGATCTGCCCGTACTTGTGTCCGGCAGTCCACACGGCCATGAGAAACACACACAAGGGGGGCCGAGTCAGGCGGGCCCTCTTGCAGTGCCGGGCCCTCGGACCAGGTCCGATTGGACCGATGGCTCAGTCCGCCCCTGCATATATGTATGTATGTATGTATAGAGGTGAGCAATTCAAATAGATAAATAGTCGTACGACGTATATGCGCGCTAGCGTGCGTACACAGGTAAGCAAATAAATATTTATTAAATTTAAGGTGTAAGGATAAGTGCTCAATGTGGTTAGAAAGATCTAAGAAATATATATCAATGAATATACATATACCTAAGTTTGGAGTGTGACTTAAGATTCGTTGTTTTACAAACTTATCAGACACGAGATATAAATTATGATTTTAAAAAATAATATACTGGGTCTCTTTGGAGGAACGCTAAATTACGCACAAATTCACAGCTCAAATATAAAATAAGGCAAATTGGGGTGTAAATACAGAAAATTGTGTGTAGGTAGGGTGCCATTATAAAAATTATGTTATATATTGATTACCCACCATTAACCATTTTAATGTGTAATTCCACTTCAACCAGCGTTCCTCTTTTAAGCTTTAAACTTAATTTTTTAATTTTATTTTTATTTTCTTAATGACTACCTACCTACACCTTATTATTTTTCTGTATTTACACCACAATATTATATTTGTCTTATGTTAAATTTGAGCTGTGAATCTGCGTGTAATTTAGCGTTCCTCCATGAGACCCAGTATTTTTTAAAATCATAAGTTATATCTCGTGCCTGATGAGTTGGTAAAACAACGAAACTTAAGTCGCTTCCGCTTATAGGCTTCCGTGTTGAGTTTGAGGCCCTCATCAACAAATTCTGGGGTTCTTTTCTTATCAGAACGATTAGAGTTTTCTGAACTGTCGTACCTTCGTAATCACCATTAGATATTCATCCATCCCTTTCCGAATCCTCTGCACTATCCTCAGATTGACACCTAAACACTCTGAAATATTTGTATGCCAAGCAGTACAGCATGCCGTTTCCAAATTTCTGGCAGAGTCAATTTCTTCATGGTGCTGTTTTTGTTACAGATGGTGCCCAACTGACCCTACTATACTGGGCAGTCGATAAAATCAAGAACAAACAACGCGCATGCGCGAAATGAAAAATATAAAATGGCGACAATTTACCTACCGCACACTGTATAAAGATGTTTCCGAAGACTAAACAAAGTATTAAAAAAATACTGATTTCTTATGTAATATCAATATTCTTATATGGCGGTGAATGCTGGGAAAAATAAAATAAAATAGTGATCTCGCAACAGTAGTATCCTTTCTCGCATTTATAGTGATAATGCCAGATAATTTATGGCCGTGTATTCTCGGGTCTGTGAAAATCGTAACTTCCCACTGCTTATTAATTTAAAAAAAAAAACAAAAAAAAAAACATTCTCGCTCTTATATTCAGCTAAATTATTTCTTCTGGAGACGTCCTAAACAAAAATTTAATTCTAAGAAAATGTTCATTTAGAATTGCGAAATGATTTGATGCTTCTTCTTCATGTTTCATGTCCCCTCAGGACGTAGGTGATAATGGCCTTCCACAATTTCCCATCCTTTGTAACTATTAACAAATATTGTCTTTTTGTTATCTCCTCTAAACCCTGCTCCACCATCCATTTACTCAAGCTCAGTAAATATGTCATACGCTGTTTTCTTCTGTCCCTCTTGCCTTCAATCTGTCCTGTGAGTATCAGATTTTCCAAGCCATCTTTCTTCATCACGTGCCCTAAAAATTTCAACTCTTTCATACTGATGTTAAGCATAAGTTTCCTTTTTGCCTCCATTTTCTTTAAAACTTCGTCGTTGCTCACATGTTCGGTCCATGGTATCATTAGCACCATTCTGTAGGACCACATTTCTGTTGCTTCAAGTCTCCAGCATTTACTACCATATAGAAGGACATATACCACATAACAGCTCAGTATTCTTTTCTTTGTTTCTAACGAAGTTTTTCTGTTTCTTAATAGTCTGTATAGCTTTTGGAACTAGGAAAGGTTACTGAATGAGGAATGACCAAAACAGAGGTTGGAAACGAAATGGTAATCTTTATAACATCAACAAAATACAATACTCGCCAGCGGCATGAAGTAGGTAAACCACTACTTGTGGTGGACTACTTAAACAGCATATCACCCACACTTACAATAGTGTCCAACATATTTATGAGGATTGGAATATACCCATTAGTGTTCATAGGTACAGTATATCTTTGGCTATCCCAATGAACTTTCGAATTTCAGTGTCGCACTTTTCGTTCTCTGTCAAAACACTTCCTAGATATTTCAATTTTTGTACTTTTTTAATTTTGGTACCTCCTATTTGAAATTTGAATTTTCGGCTCATCCTTTTCCTAACAACCATTCATTCTGTATTCTTGTAGTTGATGTTTAATCCTTTCCTCTCGCTTTCCTTCACTAGCTTTTGTAGAAGTTTTTTTTGTTTTTGTTTTATAGTTTTCTTTCTGTGTCTGCTACCAACACCGTCATCTGCATATCTTCTGTTGCTAAGATTGTGGACGCCAATAATGAATCCTGGTAGGACGTCTAATTCACTCAGAATCACCTCGCTGTATAGGTTCAATAAATACTGATTTCATTCAGTTCTAAAATTTCATTCTAATCATCGGAAAACAAAATAACATTTTAGTCATTGACACTGTCTCCGGGGGTTGATAAAACAGAAAGGGAAAGAAAGAAAGAAAGAAAGAAAGAAAGAAAGAAAGAAAGAAAGAAGGAAGAGAAAAGAGTCTACTAACTAGGTGATAATTGTTGAAATTAGTATGATGGATTGAAAAGTTCAAAAGAAAATTAAAAACGAAATGCGTTGAAAAATCATATTTCAAAATAATTCCAAGGTGAATCGGACCCAAATTTAACTAGACAGAATGCAATAAGATTGAGCAAAACCAAAATTACCAGTCATTCCCCTTTCCTGACGATGAGAAAGTGACCATTGGTATATCCTCGAATATCTCAAATAGAAAAACATATACTGTCAATAAATAAACTTGGGTAGTCACCAAAATAACATTTACGATTCCTCTGGACAAAGAGCCAGGAAAAAGCATCTGGTTTGAATCAGCCACCCAGAAGAAAAGTGTCCATACAAAGATAGCGATGAGCCTGATGGATTCATTAATTATAATTTCTGTGATATTTGTCAAGAAACATTTTTATATCCAGCATGAATTCAGATTCTTTTGGCTACAAGTGATAAAGAAAAATGAATTACTATTTTGGAGTGACGACGGACAAAAAGGCTGTGTGATTTTGTTGATTGTGAAAAGGCATTAACAGAGGAAATATAAACTTTTGTTTTATCACTAAAGTTTGGGAATAATTTTCTTTTCTAACTATAACAATGCTGTCATGTTGATCGAGAAATCATAGCGTGATACAAATTGATAAAGATTACTGACTGGAAATCCCTTTTTGCCTACGCCATCTGAAAGTTTGGATTCATCACAAAGACAGTGCACAAACCCTTGGGGTGGGCTGAGGTTGGATGCTGAGAAAGTGGGAGAAGGAAGAGAGAGATTAACACAGCCTATATAGAGTGATGGTGTGAGATGAGACATGAAGAAAGTTGGAAATAAGGGACAGCTTGATTCTTCTGACCTCAAAAGGGAGCTGGACAACACCAAGTTTGGAAAACCACGAATAAATATATTCTAAGACTATGAAATTTTAGAAAAAGTTTGATGCTAGGGTCAAAAGCCAACCAAACACAGACCCTGGTCAACCCCATCCTTGCTGGACACAGGATTCCATATAATCTGGAAGTTTGCACAACTGAAATAATCATGTTTCAAAATAATACCAAGTAGAATTGAACCCAAATTTAACTAGACAGAATGCAGTAAAATTGAGCAAAACCAAGATTGCCCGTCCTTCCTGCCACTGAGAAAGAGACCATTAATGTATCCTCAAAGATGTCAGATAAAAAAACATGTTGCCAATAAAGAAACCCGAGTGCTCATCAGAATAACATTTACGATTCCTCTGGACAAAGAGCCAGGAAAAACATCTGGTTTGAATCAGCCACTCAGAAGAAAAATGTCCCTACAAAGATAGCAATCAGCCTGGGGGATAAAAATGCTGTGTGGTCTTGTTGATTGTAAAATCACTTAAACAGAAGAAATATAAACTTTTGTTTTTATCACTAAAGAATTTGGGAATAATTTTCTTTCCCATCTATGACAATTCTCGAGTGGTCTGGTCAATCAATAAGTCACAGCATGATACCATCTAATAAAAAAAGATTAATGACTTAAAATCCCTTTTGACCTATTCCATCTGAAAGTTTGGATTCATCACAAAGACACTGTACCATATTGCCAATACAGATTTTATTTTAGCATATCTTGTCTCCTTTTCCTTCTGCCTAGCCAGCAATACTTTGTTTGTTTGTTATTCTTGCAACTATAAACGATATACTACATACAGAAATGTTGATTTGAATATGAACAGAAATTAGAGCAGTTATGAGATAAGATTCTGACAAACTAAACCTGGCAACTGTTCTCGTAAAGAACCCCCAATCAGTAGTTAACTGGGGCAAAGAAATGGTATGTAAATTTAAATTCCTCCAAAACAAAACTGCTTTCATTTAATCATCACAGGGATTCTTTTCTGTCTGCCATCAGCATGGCTGATGTTAAACTCCAGGAGAGCAACACTTTACACTTTCTTAGGCACATGTTCTCCACTGACATAAAATGGAGCGACTACATTAAATCAATTGTTGCATCTACTGCTAGGAAAATTGGTTCACCGTGTTGTGCCAGAAAACTTTTTTCACCAGAATCCATCATACACATTTATAAAACTACTATTCATCCATGCATTGAATATGGATGTTTATTTAGGGTTTCACCTACTTGTCTGGGTGGGTAAGTAGGTGATACTTGGAACAACTTCTGCTATGTTGGTCTAACAGCACAGCTCCCATCCTACCAATTCCTTGCCCATCTACCCATCCTGATGTGGTGGCTAGTAATATGAATGGATGGCACAGGGACTACATGATGAGCAAATCTGGACCAGAATTCTCTCTGAACTCAAGCATGACTTTTACTATAGACCAGCACCCGGATATACTCTGTTTCCAATTTTGTTGCCACTTGATCTCTAAAAATCCCCATCCACTCCTTTAATTTCTGTTTGTTTTCAGTCAAAGTGGATGTTGCTTAAAAGGCAAAACTTCAAAAGAAACCAGCTGTTGGTCCATCAAACAGAAACACTTGTGATCAAGATAAGACTTCCGGGTTTCCATAGCATTACAATATTGAGTTTATTGATATTTTAAATTTCCATTAATTTAATGTGGTATCTTATATGTGAATATCACTATGTTGATATATAGGTCAATAAATGCGTTACGTCTCTTTTGACAAGAGTACTTAGATAGGGGACTCCTTGGAAACACCAGGTACTCTAAGCAACCTCCTGCAATCAGAAATATGCATCGGCTTTAAATAACTCACCAAGAGTCAATAAGTCGTAAAAAACAAATCAATCAATCAGTCAATAAAATCATTTGAGAAGAATATGTTGGAACTATTTGGCTTTATACTATAGTGGGATGGCTACCAAGTTTTGACTGTGCTGATGGTTTTGAGTGGAAGAAGACCATTAGCTTTTATGCATTTGACATATGTCTCATAAACTTGAAAAATAGGTCTTGTTGAACTGAGACTTTTGAATATTTGTAGTTGGATGACAAAAACAAACAAATCACATCAACATGTCACAAAAAACAAACAAATTTGCCCACATATATTATTTACTTTTTAAAATGGTTAAACATTTGGATAAAGAGAAATGTTGTGCCAATATTTGTTTGGTAAAATTTTTTTCTTTTGTGTGTAAGGAAAATGTTTTTGTAGTTCGACTTGCAGGATTAAAGTCCCTGAAATCAGAGACTTTCAAAGGTCAATTTTTTGTACTGTATGAATGAAAGTTGACTTGAAGAGTTCTTTCTTACTGATACCAGCTATCAATTAAGTCTGTTTTCTTTAGTATTAGGTTTCTCTCTGTCACAAGACAGTATGACTCTGGATGGCTGTACTGTAGATCATTCTCTATGGCCATTTTTTAATCATTTCATCCCATCAAGGAAGCAAAGCCACTAAGACACAGTGGTTACTGAGTGAGAAAGAATAAGAAAAAGAAAAACATTATTATAGAGTGAGAACAATAAAATCAGAGGGTCAAGAAGGCAGTAGATAGCAATTGATATTACATTTAAATTTTTTCATAGTTGACTGGAAAGCAAGAATCCAGAAGAGAGTTCTGCAAGTGAGATATGCAACAGAACAAATTTTAACATAGAACTTACAGTTGCATCTAACCATTTCAATTGCATATTGATGAGGCCATGTTTCCAATCTAGTACAATGCTTAAACTCATAAGGTCTAGAGATGCTGTTGTCTTTTAAAAAATGGCCTCCATAAACGACAGAACAGATTGATATGCTTTTTTGCTAAATGTTGAGCCAATTTTGAATATTGTCTGTCATGCTGGAAATCATTTCTTGAATAGACTTTTGTTGGTTTTTATCTGCAAACCAGCAAAATGAAAACTTCCATTAGGATTTTTAAGGGGCTCTAAGTGTATAAAAAATAAGCAAAATAGAAAAGAAACTTTACGCTGGATCAAGAATAATATACAAGGTCTGATCAAAAAGTATAGGGACTGTTACTATGGTAACAGAGCTAAAGTACACAGAGTGTAGCCACTTGGCCCAGATTGACCTTGAACTCAATTACACATATAGGCTAACTTATAACATTGTTGCTAACTTCTGTTGTTTCTAGCAATGTTTGGAAGGAAAGTGTGTAGAGTGTGGTCGTCTCATCACATCAAAGAGGTTCCATCAGTAATCTTGACTTGTGCTTGACTTGTTTTTGCGCAAGCACAACATTCTCCAGGTCCTACAACCACCATATTTCCCAGATTTCACTCCTTACAACTTTTACCTCTTCAAAAATCAAACCCCACTTGAAAGGAACAAGATTTCAACATGTTGAGGAAATCCAGGAGAATGTGACGAGGCAGCTGCTCATTATCACAAAAAAGATGAGTTTCTAGAATGCTTCCATCAGAGGAAACAACACTGGATAAAGCATGTGGCTTCAAAAGGGGACTATTTCGAAGGAGATTAAATGCCAAATTGATATGTGTTATAGTTTCCTTTTTATAGCACCAGTCCTGATACATTTTTATCAAACCTCATAATGGTTAAATGGTTAATAAAAATGGACTATTTTCCTCATCTTTGTTGTTTAATCCCAATGCCTTGAGTGTCAATTTGGGTAACCTTCAGGAAATTTCTGAGTGCTTTATTTAATCTATGAAGATAGATTGTTCTTGTTCCACTGCCCATGTCTACAGTTGTCTCGTCTGGTTCTTATTTATTACTGCAAATCCAAAAACACACACTATCCATCCCAGGGATTGAGCTCACAATTACTATATCATCAAATTCACAAACCAACCCTTTAATCCACATGGCTATTTTCCCATGGCGAACTAGAAGCCTTAACCCTAACCTACCTATTAATGATTGTTCTTACTAATTGTCATTTTAGGATTTGTGCCCTTAAGGTCTTTATAATTTATTTTCAGTAGCATTTTAGATTATAACTTTAATGATGTTCCATCTTTCCTGGTAGCTACTCATTAGTTTTGGTTTTTTTTTATTAACCTTGACTTAACCTAAAGACTGGAGTTGATGTGTTTGTGGCATCAGTTGACTGAGGTCATGATGATGTCAAGAGAGGCCTGGATTGGATTAGTGATGCTTGCCATTTGCTGTCAATCTGGAGAAATGATTTAAAAAAAAAGAGTCAGATTAGTTCCATTCTTTAGTTCCACCAGAAGTTGACAAATAAATCTCGCTATGCTCCGTCCATGGAGTCAAATCACCATCATTCCCTCTGTATTCCATTTATAAGGAGGAAGATCCACTGAGATGGCTTTTTTTCAAGAATCAATAGTTTGTGAAATAGGCTTCTATGTGGATGCTTCCTTGAACACTATGTTCTTAACCTCTTCAAGTTAAGGGTTAATCGGTCATCTATCCTACTTATCCTCATAATCTTCACTTCCTACTACTTCCTCTTTTATTGATCTTCCAAAATTTAGTCACACTATACTCTGAGTGGCTCTTGAGCCTTGTATTGAGTGAACTTTAGTAAAAAAAAATGGCACTTGTGCCATTTTTACTTAAATTCACTTTATAGTTAAGTAATATTCTGGAAATGTTATTTGAGGCTGAGACGTTGAGTTTGTATTAAGTTTTCTTTTTTTATCATACATTGGCAGTGTAATAACATTTTATCTCCAAAATTGTTATTTACTGAAAAAAGTTTTTTTTTTAAATATATTTTTCTATTTTCTTATTTTGTTGTTGCATTTTTTTAATATTTTTATGTTCTATTTTATTTATTTATTTCTTTTAGTTATTTTATTTATGTTTTATTTTTTGTTTATTATGTTTTTAGTTGTGCTGTTTTTTTCTCATTATGGCCTATATTGCAAACCTCATAAGATTTTATCTTAAAAATTGTTATTTATAAAAAGAATTTTTTTAAACTTTTATAAATTTTTCTCCATTTTATTGTTTTGTTGTTGCATTTTTATGTTTTATTCATTTTGTTTTTATTTTTTGTTTCCAACTTAAAGAAAATAAATGTCACCAATATTTTTTTTATAATTTGCAAATGTCAAGTTTGGAAAAGTTCCTTAGAGATGTTGTCCAGTTTGGGAATGTTGCTTAGAGGTGTTGTCCAGTTTGGGAATGTTCCTTAGAGGTGTTGTCAAGTTTAGGCATATTGCTTAGAGAGATGGCAAATTGTACAACTGTCCCAGGCAGCACAATCGCTAAATACATTTTGCATATGGGATTTTTAATTTTATTTTATTTACTTTTTTTTCACATAAAATATTTGCATTTTTCAATATTTACTAAGGTAAGTTAGTCTATCAAAATGTTAAATGTCTATCAAATATTGATAATATAAATATTGACAACCAAATTCACAACATTATGAGATGTACAACTAGCTGGCTATCAGTTTTCCACTCTAACGTGTGCAATAATATTTCATATATTAAAAGAAATTAATTATTTCAAGAATGAAATTTTATGTTTCATCTGATTTGATTGAAAATAGACTAATAATAATTGACCAATTGTACAACAGGAAGATATACTGAAAGTATCTAAATTCTGAAATTAAAATTTTCATTATTATTTTGGGGTAATTTTTCTTCATTTTAATTGTTGCTTTTAACATTGTAATAACAAACCAGATCTAAGATGCTCTTTCTGTATATCTTGAGATTTTTGATGAAATCCAAAGAAGGATCTGTAATGTATTTGATCCTCGACTGACATCTTCATTTCAGTCATTTTCTTACCAACGTGATATGGCTTCCCTCTGCCTTTTCTATAAATATTTTCATGGCATTTGTTCTGAAGAGATTTCCTCCTTAGTGCCTCAACTGCATGAATTTAAGTGTACAAATAGGTCTCATTATTTTAACCCTTTCAGCCTTGACCACTGCTTTATCGGTGATAGAGAAAAATGATGTAATGTCTAGCCACCGGTTCAACAGTGGTAGAGAAAAATGACAATGTCCAGCCACTGGTTGAACAGTGGGCAAACACTTGTATCTATTTTTATATCTACTGTGAAACATTACATACAAATTATTTGCGGATTTTGACTCAGGAGCTCAGGCAGACGTGTTAAAATTGTTCTGGAATGCAGGGCTCAAAGGGTTAATGTTTAACTAGCTAAATGCAATCGTCTGTTCTATCCTAATAGTTTCTTTTCTCATACTTCTTGCCTGTGGAAATCCCTTTCAATTTCTTGCTTCCCTGTCACCTATTATATTCAAAATTTTAAATGCAATGTCAATTGCCATCTTCTGTCTTCCTGAATACTGTTTCTTTATTGTCCTTTTCCTCACTTCTCCTTACTAAAGTCTTCTCATTCTCTTTCAATCCCAGTAACCCCTTATGTCCTAGCAGCTTTATTGCCTTGCTTGGATTGAAATGATTAAAAAAAAAAAAAGATAAAAAAAAGTTGCTAAAAATTAATGATAATCACATATTTATTTTAAAAAATATTTTTAGACTTTTATTATTGACCCCAAAGGAAAAGATGGCAAAGTTTAACCTTTATACTCACAAAAAAAACAGTATGTCAAAAGGACATTTTTTTCTCTTCACATTGCTATCACTGTATACACTCCAGACTTGTTTGGTAATGTTTATTGTTTTTAAAAATAATGTTTACAATTTTAATAACAAAAATGTTACACACTACTTCAGTGTTAGATTGTTTATTTACAAGATTATAAAATATGTGATTATAAAATGGCAAAAAGTATTTGTAAGTTCTATGCTAACAGTTTCTTCTCTAGCACTTCTTGCTTGTGAGACTCTCTTCTGGCTTATTGCTTTGCAATCAAATTTGATCTTCAAAAATTTAAATGCAATGTCAATCATTATCTTCTATCTTCTTAATTCCCATTTTTTTATTATTCTCTCTCCTTAATAACTTTCACACTCATAACTCCTTGTGTCTTAGTGATTTTATTACCTTTTTTGGGGTGAAATGATTAAAAACAATGTGAATCAACTATAATGCAATATTCAAACATAGCTTTTTAAAACAATAAACTTTGCTAAAGGATTTGAGGAAATATATTGTAATCGCAGTTAGAAGAAAAAAAAGTGACCTTTTGACACAATGTTTTGTTTTTGGTGGGTGTAAAGATTATACTTTGCTGAAAAGATTGTTTCCCTTCCATTTAAAATTGAATTTCTTTAAAGATATTGCCAAAGGGCTTTATTTCTGACCCTTTTGGCATAGTTTGATTGATTGTGTCACAAGACTCTCGGCTGCTACAACTCAGTGTAGCATTGGTTAGTCATAGATGGACAATGCCAGCGATTTCTTTTGCCAAAGATATTAATATTGATGGTTGTAGGTAAATATTTTATGGAAGAAGCACCATTAATCGACATCATGTGAAGCATAAATTAATAAAATTTAAACAAAGAAGAAGAAATGCTGAAATAAAATAAATTTATAGATATTTCATTAATTCATTTGTCTGCCAGAGTTGATGTTTTAGATAGAAATAAATAGAAAGAGAAGAACTGAATGAAAATGGGAATTGAAAGAAAAAAAACATGGAGTTAGACAGGAAAATATAAAGAGAAGAAAAAGAAATAAAGAACTGGATATAATATGAAGGGGGGGAGGACAAGAAAGAAAAAGAACACTAAAATGAATGAAAAATTGAGAAAAAAAAGAGAAGAGGAAATAGAAATAAATGTCAGAAGAAAAATAGAGAGAAAGATGAAAAAAAAAGAAAGAAAAGAAAAGAAAAAGGAAGAAACAAAAAGAAAGAAAAAGAAAAACCAAAGAAAGAAAGAAAGAAAAATTAGAAGAAAGAAAGAAAACAAAAACAAAAGAAAGAAAGAAAGAAAGAAAGCAAAAAAGAAAGAAAAAGAAAAACGAAAGAAAAAAAGAAAAAGATAGAATGAAGCAAAAAAAAGGAAAAAGAAAGTCAACTGAGGTGAAATTTAAGCCAGTTTGCATCTAATCCTTGTAAACTAATAAATTTAAAGAAAAAGAGGAAAAGGAATAGACAACTAGAGAGAATATGAAGAAGAAAGAAAAAGAATACAAAAATGACCAGAAAATTGGGTAAAAAGAGAGAAGGAAATGGAAACAAATGTCAGAAGCAAAAAGAGAGAGAAAGAAGCAAAAAAAGAAACAAACAAAAAAGAAAGAAAGAAAGAAAAAGAAAAAGGAAAAGGCAATTGAGGTAAAAGTTAAGCTAGTTTATGTCTAATCCTTGACAACTAATAAATTTTTTCTTTTTCAATTCCTTTTGAGGAAGCCAGTTAATGAATTTTTCGATGTTCCTTGAATGTCCACAATGACACGGATCGATATTCACAAATTCTGACTGGTAAATTCTGAAAACAAAGAAGATGAAAATGCATTTGAATAGAAGATGAAGAAAGAAAGAAAAAGTTAAAAATAAATTGGCAGCAAAAGAAAGAAAATGTGAAATTTCCTGTTTTTCATTTTTACTCAACGTTTTTTTTCTCCTTTATCCTTAGTTTTTCTTTTTCCTCATTGTACAAATAACTCATAAGAAACAAATCAATCAAAAATTGCTTTTACCTCTAAATCTTCTTTCTTTTCCTTGCTTTCTTTTTTTATGAGTATTAGTAGTAGTAGTTTAGTAATACTAAAAATTTAATAAGTAAAATAGCTGGCATGTAAAGCTTTTTGATACATATCAAAAAGCTGCACCAAAACAGGACAAACAAGAAAAACAATCTAACAAAAATAAAAACTTAAAATAAGATAAAAAATTTGGATACAGTAAAAAAACAGATAATACTGTCCAAAACAAAGATTTTCTGTCAATAGTTATTGGTCTGAATAAATTAAAAAAACTTTTGAGTGTTTCCTGAAGAAAAATAGATATAAAACTTTGCAACAGGTTGCAGTCAGCCAACCTAAAAAAAAGCCAGTTTGTTAATATAAATCAACACCTTCCAAAAAAAAGATGGAGTAATATATTTTTTAACAGATTTTTGCTCTTTTGGTTTTATTTTGCTGAAACAGCAACATCCAGTGTCAGATTTTATTTTCTTAATGTCTATCAGATAAATAGATGTCACAATTTTTCTTATCATTCTTCTTCTTTGTATATCCTACTATAAATATGTCCTTATTCTCTTTGATTCTATCCATTTTTATATCTTATTTCATTCCATTAACTCCTTTTATTTATTTGTTGTTTTTTGATGTGCCTTCTACTTTCACCTTCTTTTTCTTGTTCCTCTCATCGTCATCATTATCATCATCATGCCTGCCATTTTTGTCAATGGCTGTTAGCATTGCTGCTGGGAATACGAACAACGCATCAGCTAACAGCTGCTGTTAGATCGATTCATTGCATTTTACGCTTAGTTAGTCCTCACAAAAGTAATGACAGAATAAAGAAGACAAAAATACCATAAAGGGGGAAGAAAAAGGTGTCAAAAGAGATTCATGTCATAAAAGCAGACAAGAAAAAATAGAAAGAAGAATGTAAAATGAGAAGGAGAAAAGAAATAAATATAAAAAAAAAAAAAAGGGAAAAATTTACCAAGAATTATTCTGGTATACCTCAAGGGAAGAGTGGAATAAATCGAAAATGGTTAAAAAGAAAAAGAAAAAATAACTTAATTCATTCTATAATGTCTAGATCTGAAGAGATTTGGTAGTAATAAAATGTTGGCACAAAATGGTGGCAACAATACCAAAAATAAAACAAGGAAAAGCACAATGTAGAAAGATGAGATGTCAATTATTAAGCTGAGCTTTATTTGGCACAAGACAATGCAGAGTAAAAAAAAACAAAAATGGCAGTACTTAAGTAGATGGTCCTCTCATAAAAAGTTGGAGAAAATTTGTTTGTGAAATAATTTCTGTAGATTAGCATTTATTAAACCAGTGGTTCCCAAACATTTTTCTCTGGGCTGCATTTTTGGAATGAAAATTTGCTCACGCTTCACCAAATTTTATGTGATAAAAAGTACATTTAAAAATAAAAAAACGGAAAGAGTTAAAGGGAGATAACTGCAGATTCAGAATCAGAACATTATCATTGATAACTCTCTGCTCTGATTTGCAGACTCTAGTTACTATATTCTTAATACTTGATAGAATGAAAATATTACAATGATAGAATCGGTCAATAATTATTTATAACTATTTATACTGGGACTCATGCATGCAATTACAAGTAATCATAATAATATTTTAAATTTTGAAATGATTATTATTTTTTTGCATATGATTTTTTTCAAACTGTTTCTAAATCTTTGTTTTTCAATCATTCTGCCTCACCTGCTATCCTCTTCTGCTGCACCAATAAGACATAACACAACATTTGTGAACCACTGATTTAGGACATCTTTAGTATAAAACATTAATCAGAATAAAAAAATATTGATCTGTTATTGATTTAGAATAGAGATCCTCTTTATAATATCAATACAGTGTCAAATTAATAAAGTTGGACACTCATACCTGCAAAAATTGGTCAAAAAACAGTAATTCAAAAAAACAGTGACTCAAAAAAACAGTAAGTCAAAAACAGTAACTCAAAAAACGGTGAGACAAAAAATAGTGATAATTGTAATAAAACCTAAACATATTAGGAAAGTGAATTTATTCATTTTTTTGTTCTTGAGAATTTACAACAAAAATATTCCTTAAAAAATTTGCTTTTTTTTATAAGTGGACCAATCTATTTAAATAGTGCCAAAAGTGAGGCATTCACATTAAAAGCAGACATACGGAAAATACCTTGACCCCGCATTAATGTAATGAATACTTTGACTATTCCAATTAGTGCAATGAATGGTGAAGAAAAGGATAGCTCATCAGAATTCAAAGACTTACTTTGAAGAATGATGTGGTAAAATGCAGATGAAAAATAATATTGATTGATTTGTTTGTTTGTTTTTTTTACATTTTATCACCTGTTTGTGGCTTATTTAAGGACCAAACACATTTTGGGTTGTAAGAATAATTCTTTTTCTTTTCTTTTTTTGTGCACAAATATTGCATTAACAATTTTTAGAGAAAGACAATGATTTCTCCAGAATTCCTACTATTTAACCCATAGCAGGAGGAAAGATAGATTCATATTTTTCTCATGAGTTTTTGTGCATATGTGAATATCACAAACCTGACTGAAATCTGAGCTTGACTCCCTGATTTCTCATTCCAAACCAAGATCTGAGAAATAATGGTAAGAAGGAACACTCCTTAAAATCCTACAAAAAACAATGGAAAAACTAAAAATTAGGGAAATGTTGGAACCATCTAGGTGCAAACATTACTGAAAACAGTTAAGGTAGTGTGAAGACTTGCTATCACTTTATCTTGGGTGTAAGCCACCCGTTACTATTGCAATAAAAAAATTCAATGTATGACTATAATAATAATAATAATAATAATAATTATAACTAGTTTTAGCTTGCGAAAATTTAATGGTTTTCCTACTTGAAATTTTTGCTGAATCTTAATCCTTCAGTTAATGATTAAATAAGCTAATGGCAATTAACTATCCATAGAAATTCCCCTGACATATCGTTAATTATTAGAGCTTAAAAACTTTAACAAAACATTGCAATAACAATCATAAATATGAATGTTGGCCGTTATTTTAAGAAGTAAGGGGGTACAAATGAAAAGATTTTAAATTGACAGCTTTTCCATTTCACTGAAGACATTAAACACATTTTTATCACTGACATCAAACAGCATCTCAGATATGTCTTTTCTGTCTTTCCTCATGGTCAAAACAGAATAGTCCATTATTTACAAGGTATTAGCACAGTGTTGCTTTCTTTCTTTCACTGAAAACTAGCAATGTCTTTAATATGTCTTTTGTCTTCTCACACAATCAGAACATTATTTCTGAGGTATTAGCAGGAGACATTAAACACTTCTATCTTTCTTTCTTTTTTACACTAAAACCAAATAGGTTCTCTGATATATATTTTGTCTTTCTACATGACCAAAATGGAATAGTTCATTATCTATGAGGCATTGGCAGAGCATAACGGTTGTGCAAATGAACAAAGAGAGGGACAAACACAATTTTTATATGATAATAATGTTGCACAAGATTAAATAGAAAAAAAGATTTCATCCTTAAATTTGGTCAAACTAAATATCACAGCAATTGACAAAGAAACAAGAAAATGCCTACTTATAGACATGGCTTTTCCTGTTAACTATAATATCAAGGTCAAAGAAATTGAAAAGCTCAAGAAATACAGTGACCTCTCGATAGATGTTGCCCGAATGTGGTACATTAAGGCCACTATGGTCTCAGTTATCATTGTCCAATCCAGGCACAATATCCAGATTGAGTTACCATAAATAACGAGAGATCTTATCAATGGATTTCTCTATTCCATAAAATCACAGAATAAAATTGAAACAAATTTAAAAGCTTGCCAAATATCTAGAACTCACAAGAGAACTTAAATAAACATAGTATCTAAAAATGACAGTGGCATGCATTATAGATTATTTTAACTATAGTTCACCCAATATAAGGCACACGAGCACCTCAAAGTATAGAATTATTAAATAAAGAGCTTGATAAGAGCATAAGAGGATAAATTGTTTTCATGGCTTGTGGGTTATTTAAGATCGAAAGATTTTGGATTTGCACAAATAATTCTTCTTTTTTTTTTCAACTGAATATTGCATTAACAATGTTTTGTGAATAACAATGATTTTTTTCCGATACAAGTCTTACTATTTAGCCAAGCTGAGGGTGAAGATGGATTCATACCTTCCCCAATGGTATTCTAGTATAAATGAAAGTAACAACCCCAACTAGAATTCAAATTCAGGCTCACATAAGAGGAGGAACTAGAAAATAAAGATTATAAGAATATGGTGGATAGATAACTCTTGGTCCAAGAGATTAAGATTGTCATGTCTGGGAAGAACCAACATAGGAATCTGTCCTATAATGTAGTGATTTTTCGAAAGTATCTTTGTGAGTGGAACATCCTTCTTGCCAAATAAATATATAGGTAATGAAGGTGATTCAATCATGTACATGTAGCAAGTTGGATTTTAGTTGTAAAGGTTTGAGTTGGTGGCACTAAAGAATGTAGCTCATCTGAACATTTGCCATGGAAATAGCAATAGAGTAGCAAAAGGCTTGAAATGTTACATCTATGGGAAAGAGGCTGCAGATTGGAGAATATGGCTTCACTCACAGGACTGTGTAAATGTCCTAGCTGTAAAGGTTTGAACTGGTGGAACTAAAGAATGGAGCTCATCTGAACATATTCCATGGAAATAGCAATAGAGTAGCAAAAGGTTTGCAATGTTGGATCTATGGGAAGAGGCTGCAGATTGGAGAATATGGCTTCTCTGACAAGACTGTGTAAATGTCTTAGCTGTAAATCTCTGAACTGGTGTAACTAAAGAATGGAGCTCATCTGAACATTTGCCATAGAAATAGCAATGGAGTAGCAAAAGGCTTGCAATGTTGCATCTATGGGAAAGAGGCTGCAGATTAGAGAATATGGCGTCCCTCACAAGACTGTGTAAATGTTCTAGCTGTAAAGGTCTGAACTGGTGTAACAAAAGAATGGAGCTCAACTGAACATTTGCCATGGAAATAGCAATAGAGTAGCAAAAGTTTTGCAATGTTGCATCTATGGGAAAGAGGCTGCAGATTAGAGAATATAGCTTCTCTCAAAAGACTGTGTAAATGTCCTAGATATAAAGACATGAACTGGTGTAACTAAAGAATGGAGCTCATCTGAACATTTGCCATGGAAATAGCAATAGAGTAGCAAAAGCCTTGCAATGTTGCATCTATGGGAGGGAGGCTGCAGATTGGTGTATATGGCTTCCCTTCACAAGACTGTGTAAATATCCTAGCTGTAAAGGTCTGAACTGCTGAAACTAAAGAATGGAGCACATCTGAACATTTGCCATGGAAATAGCAATAGAGTAGAAAATAGCTTGAAATGTAACATCTAAGGGAAAGAGGCTGCAGATTACAGAATACGGCTTCTCTCACAGGACTGTGTAAATGTCCACTCTGTAAAGGTCTGAACTGGTGTAACTAAAGAATGGAGCTCAACTGAACATTTGCCATGGAAATAGCAATATAGTAACAAAAGGCTTGCAATGTTGCATCTATGGGGAAAAAGGCTGACGACTGGAGAATATGGTTTCCCTAACAAGACCGTGTAAATGTCTGAACTGGTGTAAGTAAAGAATGGGGCACATCTGAACATTTGCCATGGAAATAGCAATAGAGTAGCAAAAGTTTAGCAATGTTGCATCTATGGGAAAGATGCTGCAGATTGGAGAATATGTCTTCTCTCAAAAGACTGTGTAAATGTCCTAGATGTAAAGGCATGAACTGGTGGAACTAAAGAATGGAGCTCATCTGAACATTTGCCATGGAAATAACAATAGACTAGCAAAAGCCTTGCATTGTTGCATCTATGAAAAAGAGGCTGCAGATTGGAGAATATGGCTTCCCTTCACAAGACTGTGTAAATATCCTAGCTGTAAAGATCTGAACTGCTGAGACTAAAGAATGTAGCTCATCTGAACATTTGCAATGAAAATAGCAATAGAGTAGAAAAAGGCTTGAAATGTCACATCTATGAGAAAGAGGCTGCAGGTTACAGAATACAGCTTCTCTCACAGGACTGTGTAAATGTTCTAGCTGTAAAGGTTTGAACTGGTGTAACTAAAGAATGGGGCTCAACTGAACATTTGCCATGGAAATAGCAATAGAGTAGCAAAAGGTTTACAATGTTGGATCTATGGGAAGAGGTTGCAGATGGAGAATATGGCTTCTCTGACAAGACTGTGTAAATGTCTTAGCTGTAAAGGTCTGAACTGGTGTAACTAAAGAATGGAGCTCAACTGAACATTTGCCATGGAAATAGCAATATAGTAACAAAAGGCTTGCAATGTTGCATCTATGGGGAAAAAGGCTGACGACTGGAGAATATGGTTTCCCTAACAAGACTGTGTAAATGTCTGAACTGGTGTAACTAAAATTTTTTTAATCTAAAAAATATTTTCTGCTTTAAATAATCTGCAACGGGTTGATAAACTGTAAAAAAATCAATCAATCAAAACAAGTAGAATACTAAGGATATTGCCTGGTTTTATAAATATTTGCTGCCATTTTATCTCTAGTCTAAACCATCATTACTACTCATGCAAACTCTATCAAGGCTAGAAAGTGAAGATTGTGTAGTTCCAGTTCAGGCATGGCAGTAATCCTGCATATTTGGTTTGATATCTTCTAAAGATAAAATACAGCAAAAAGAGTCATTTACATTCTAGAGCTGTACAAAGACCTGGGTTTACAGCCATATCACATTGAAATACCAGTCTCTGTATGATCACCAAAGTTAAGCAGCATCAAGCCTGTCAATACTTACATGGGTGACTGCTTGGGAATACTAGGTACTGCAAGTATGGATATGCAGGGGTTGTTATGGATAATGTCTTGAAATTGCTAAGCAGAGAGCTGAGTTCCAATTTCAGTTGAGTTTGTTATATTCAATTGCATACAAATACTCTTGAGAAAGGTATGAATCTACTTCTTCTCCCTCCATCTATGGGTTAATTAGTAAGACTTGTATTACTAAAATCATTATTATCTCCAAAAATAAATAACACTGTGTACAAAATATTTAGATTTCAGCATTAAATAATTGATAGGGTTACTGATATGCCACTAAACAAAAACAACCAACCAATAAAGAGATAGGAATATTCCCAGAAAAATAAAACAGATTATTGCTGCAATTGCTTAGGAATGTAATTCACTCATTCTCTTCTTCATCAACAATTGTGACATGCCAGTGATGAGAAATTTTTGTTAATCTATCTGGTGAAAAGAGAAAGCATTAATGAAAAAAACTTGTACCTTTCTTTAAAAGTATTTCTGTTCAAATGTATGACAATGGGAAAGAACAAAGGGAAGTGAAGATTCATGCCTTTTTCCAAAGGTGTTAGCAGACAGTGAACAGAAATGGGAATCTGAACCACAACGTCCCTTCCCAGTATGTCCATAGAATTTTATTCCTGTATTTAAATTTGCTTGCCAGTAGTGATTCAAATAGCCTAGAATTGAATCCAAGAACTTCAGCATATTCTCCCACCCCACTACCATCACTCATACTCAGCACTCCCACTCATACTTTAGTACTGGCCTGTCTCCAGGCTGTTCCATCTGCTACACATAAATTGTCAACTCCAGATTACTTTGCTGGAATAATTCATTGATTTTATGGAAGGCTTGCCAGACAGTAATTAACATTCAACCAAATGGGTTTGGAAGAGGCAGTGAAATGATTGGTGGAAGGAAACAGTGAGAAAGGATATTAGCATTGATAATGATGATGAAGAAAAAGAAAGAGGGGGACAAATGATAGACAAGGCAAAAGGCAAAGAAAGATTAAGAACAGAAGGAAGAACAATGGGAATAACAGAAGAATAAAAAGAAATGTTAAAAGACATAAAATGAAGAAGATCGATAACCAAAGACAAATATTTAAATAAGACCAAGATGAAGGATGAACAATAAAAAAAAGAATATTTCCAGATCATCAAAAATGCTTAAATGCAACACCAATCGCCATCATCTGTCCTCCTGAAACTTGTTCTTTTATTGTCCTTTCTCCACACTATAGTCTTCTCATTGACTTTCACTCCCAGTAACCCATTGCATATCAATGAAATTATCACCTTACTTGGGGTGAAAAGGTTAAAAAAATATATATTTAAAGAGCACAACAAAAGAAGAGGGAGAGTATAGGAAAATTTAAAGGTGACAAACAAGAAGAAAGGAAAAATGAAAACAGAGGAATGAAGAAGAAAGGACAAATGAAAACAGAGGAATGAAGAAGAAAGGATAAATGAAAAGTGAAGAAGAAAAAGAAGAAAGGGTAAAAGAAAATAGAGGAAAGAAGAAAGGACAAATGAAAACATAAAAAGAAGAAAGAGCAAAAGAAAACAGAAGAAAAAGATGTGATAAATGAAAACAGAGGAAAAAGAAAGAACAAAGAAAATAGAAGGACAAATGGACACAGAAGAAGAAGGAAAAATAAAAACAAAAGATGAAGAAGAAGAAGAAGAAGGATACTTGCAGTGATAAAAGAAGAAAAAGGAACAATAAAAGAAGTAGAAGACAATTTAAAGGAGAAGAAGTAACAATAAACAAAGAAATGCATGTTTTAAAAAAGTTGGGGTGGAAAAGAAAAAAAGAAGAAAAAGATCATTAAAAGGAGAGAAACATGAAGGAATATCGTTTATTAATAATAAAAAGAAAAAATGGTTATGCAAAAAAGTGAAAGAAAAAGAAGCAAGAGGAATAGGAAAAAGAGGAAGAAAAAGATGAGAAGAAGCAAGACGATAAAGGAAAGTATAGAAAGGATAAAAGATCCTGATGGGAATTTAATAAGCGGAAACAGAAGAAAGCTGAAGTAAGACATGATGTGGCTTCCCTCTATCTTTTCTATAAATATTTTCCTGGCAATTTTTCAAATGAATTTTCCTCCTTGGTACCTCAACCATGGGAATTTAAGAATATATTACTAGATTGGCTATTAGGTCTCATTATTTTACTGTTGAAATAGCCAGATGTAACCAAAAGTTCTATTCTAATAGTTTCTTTTCTTGCACTTTTCACCTGTGGAACTCTCTTCTAGGTTCTTTCTTTAAACATCAATTGCCATTTTCTTTTCTTTTAATGTTTCTGAATGTTCTTTTATTGTCCTTTCTCAACATTATAGTCTTCTCATTCTCTTTCACTGGCATTAACCCCCTTGCATCTTAGTGGTATTATTGCCTTACTTTGGGCAAAATGTTTAAAAAAACGTAAACTGCATGTAACCTAATTAATGAGCCTGTATAAATGGAAGAACAGGAGTTAGGAGAAAATAATCAAGAGACACAAAGGATTAGAAATTGGGGAGAGCCATGATTAGACACATCCTGAAGGGATATGGCACATAAAAGAAGATCTAATTTAAATTCTTCGATTGCTAAAATGAATTTTCTGTTCCAGGCTACCTTCCTTTTTGTCAGAAAGATTCTTGGATATATATGTATGGCCTTTATGTTTATAATTAGGAAAATCTCCCAATTGCAAATGAATTGTCTCTTGAGTACCCAGATAATTCTTTTATGTGCTTTTGACTTCCATTATTGCACTCTGTTAGCTTTTTTCATTTATTTCTCTCCTTCTTCTCAGGACTGTAATATATTAAACAAAATTTCTGATAATATAGAAATGGCTCACTCTCTACATTCATCTGCAAGCATTTTTGTATTTGATGATTTTAATGCTCATCATGACAAATAGCTTAAGCATTCTAATATTACTGATGTTCATGGTATTCAGACTTTCAATTTTTCCATTTGCTCAGTCACTCACTCAATAG
The DNA here is from genome assembly GCA_963932145.1 of Acanthosepion lycidas. NCBI lineage: Eukaryota > Metazoa > Mollusca > Cephalopoda > Sepiida > Sepiidae > Acanthosepion > Acanthosepion lycidas. The sequence goes on along the minus strand of OZ010575.1, from coordinate 7,393,848 downwards.
TGGATTTCCCTATTTGTTTCCTTAATAAATCTGATCAACATTCTTCTTTACTTGATTTGTTCCTTACCGACTCTCCTAGCTCTTGTAGAACATTACAACTCTGTCCTTTTGGCAATTCAAATCATGCTGTAGAATCTGTTGATATTTCTTTGAAACATCTATCAGAAAGGAATCTCTAATTCACAAGAGTTTGGTTACCAGAATACTGATTGAGATTCAGTTTGTGACTTTCTTTGAAATTCTCCTTTGACTGATATTAATATTCCTATTGATAATTATTGTGCCACAGAAGTTTCTTCTTTGGTTTAAAGCCAGCATTTTGTACCTTCTTGTAAATATCAGATGAAAGCACACTCTTTTTGGTTCACACCAACCTGTTCAGCTGTTATCACAAGAATCACTTTTTCCAGATGTACCAGTGTGATAGTTCTAATCACAACAGATACCTATTTGTGTCTACTTGCAATAATTGTAAATGTGTCCTGAAAGAGACTAAGTCTTTGCTTGCTGATAGAATGACGCATTGCATAACCACTAACAAGTTTGGTTCTCATGATTACCAGCACCTCTGTAATAGTGTATTAAATAAAAATAAATTTTCTATCCCTTCTCACATCACTTAATTTGAGGAATTAACATCTCCTGGTAAAGCAGAATGTTTTGCTCATAAATTCTCTTCAAATTCTACTTTTGACTCTTCTGTAGCATCTTTGTCTGACTTTCCACTTAGAACTGAGTCTCTGTTGAGTGATATGCATATATACAGTGCTGTTCAATAAAAGTGACTCACCTGATTTTTTTTTTTACTAAAAGTATTTTTTGTCTATTGTTTTGGGGGTTAACATAATTTTTAATCTTACTAATATAAAGACCACTTCCCAACCACCTAGGAAAAAAATGTATTCACCCTAAGATATTCTATTGATAATTATAAATTTGGATATAAATGAGGTTCAGGAAAAAAAACTCTGTGTAAAAAAAGTGACTCAGATATCGCATTCTAATGATTAAACTGGTAAATTTAAAGATCTTTTGACAAAATATTGAAAACTATTTTACAATACACTCAGAACAATATTCTAGAGAATTCTAGAACAGCTTAAATTAAATCTAGAGTATTCCAGAATATTTCAGAAAGCCTTATACAGTATAAAAACAGCTCGAAATAGCTGATCAAGTCACTAACAAGATGAAAGGGTACAAACATGCATCAAAACCACTTAAGCCATCTATTATTGCCCTCTCAAAAGCAGGCAAGTCTATGAAAGAAATTACAGAAATTGCTATAACCTCGCAATCAACTGTCTCTCGAGTGCTTAGGGCACATAATGATGCCACTCCTGCTCCAAGGAAGGAAAACAAGGAAGACAAAAGAAAAAGATTGATGATAGAACTGGCAGAGTAATCAAGAGAGAAGTTGCAAAGAATAGGACTATAACTAGCCAAGAAATTGCAGCCAGTCAAGGAGTCAGTCTTGCCTCTTCAACAGTCTGTCAGAACAAGGTTACAAATCTTGTTAGAACAAGGCTACAAATCTTGTACACAAAGGTTTAAGCCACTAATAAGCAAAGCCAACAAAGCCAAGAGACTTGAATGGGCTCACTATTACAAAAATTTCACTGTAGAAGACTGGAAGAATGTTCTCTTCTCCGATGAAACGAAAATTGAGCTAAATTAAAAGGATAAGGTGAGTCACTTTTATCATACAGCACTGTATATGATATATATATGATATGCATATATATTGAGTGATATGCATATAGCTCCAGCCATAGTTTCTGTTATCATCTCAAAATGGCATCCCTACAAAGCAAGTGGATATGTTGGTATCTCTGTAATAGTCTTTAAGAAATGTACTGTTGAACTGGCTCCTGTTCTCTCGGGCTGTTGCTTTTGATCTCTCAAATGCATTTGACAGAGTTTGGCATACTGGTCCTTTTCACACATTGAAAGGTTATGGTATTTCTGGTTATGGCACTCATGCTATATATTTAGAGATTCTTGACAAAATCCAAAGAAGAATCTGCAATGTTACTGATCCTGATCTGACATCCTAGTATCAGTCACTTTCCCATCATTTCACTAACTTTTCTATGAATACTTCCATGATAATTGTTCTGATAAACTTTCTTCTATGGTACCTATACATTATAAATTTAAGCACAGTACTAGATTGGCAGCAAGGTCTCATCATTTTATGGTTCAAATAGCTAGATGTAACTGTGACTTCTATGCTAACAGTTTCTTCTTTTGCACTTCTTATTTGTAAAACCCTCTTCCAGATTCTTACTTTCCAGCTAACTTTGATCTTCAAAAATGTAAATGCAATATCAATTGTTATCTTCTGTCTTCTTAAGTCTTGTTCTTTTATTGTCCTCTCTACTTAATAGTAGTTTTTCTCATATTCTCTAACACTCAGTAACTCCTTGCTTCCTAGTGTCTTTATTGCCTTTGATCTTCAAAAATTTAGATGCAATGTCAATTGTTATCTTCTGTCTTCTTAAATCTTGTTCTTTTAATGTTCCTCTCTCCTTAATAGTATTTTTTTATATTTTCTAACACTCAGTAACTCCTTAAATCTTAGTGGCTTTAATTACCTTGTTTGCAGTGAAATGATAAAGGAAAAAAAAGATTTTTTAAATGAGCTACTTTCCTTGTTCTCCTGCTAATATTAGAAACTCTGGAATTTATAAGCATAAAAATTAACTGACCAAAGCATATAGGTGAATAAAAAGACTTTTCTTTTAATATTTACCATATTTTCCAACTTACAAGACACTGTGGCTTGGAAGACACACTCTGATATTGGAAAGAAATTTCTAAGAAAAAAAGTCATTCTCATACAACAACACCTTCACCGTGTGTCTTTCATATATTAGTGCCATGTATTGTTTACATTAATCACTTATCCAATTTTGTTTGTATGGCTGTGACATACTGGTCAAGAGCAGATAGACTCCCGCTGTTGGTAATAAATAGAGTATGTTTAAGCTTGTGGCTCAGCTCCAAGAAGGTTTATAGTTCCTGTAACAGCTAAGTACTGAGGTAACATCATATAAAAGGCTGAATTAGATAGATAGCTAACATTATAGTGTAACATACGAATCCACGTCGTCCCTCTCAGTCAAGTCAATTAGGTGACCGTCCAAGTTTACTTGAGTCCGGGTTTTGCCTTACATTCACCTTGGAATATGCACACATATTTTTCAGGGTATTTTTAGGAAGAAAAGTGCATCTTGTAAGCCAGAAAATACAGTCCTCAATCTTGATATTAATCTGTGATGTTTATCATAGCTAATAGAAGAAGCAACCGTTTTTATTAAATTATTATCTTCTTAATTTATGTTCTTCTATTGTTCTCCCCCCTTAATAATTTTTTTTTCTCATATTCTCCCACACTCAGTAACCCCTTATGTGTTAGTGGTGCAAAATGATTAAAAAAAATAAAGAATGAATCCAGTCTGTTTATTGCTTAGAATGAGAAATCTGGATTTTCTTTTATCCCCTTGTGGCTTAGAGGCAAAAATAATCCACAACAATTTTCTTAACTATTCTGTATATAACTTTGGCTTATTCTTGCAAATAAATTCATTACATTTTCTTCATCATTGTCATGGTAGTAGAAGCAGCATTGTCCAAATTTATTGGATGAAGTATTTTCATTGTTATTAACTTCAAACCAAATTTCTGACATAGAGTGTAACTTACCAATGGAGTCCATGAATTTATTTATTTACAAATTTAAGCACAGTACTAGATTGGCAGCAACATCTCATTTTTACAATTGAAATGCATAGCTGCCAGCTAGTACCAACCCAATACACCAACTGTTTATCAACCTTTGGCACCACTCAAGTTATTCTGGTCATCATCAATTGTTGACACATTGTTTGGGTGTCAATCTGAGGACAAAGCAGAGGATTTGGAAAGAGTTGGATGAGTCTAATGGTGATTACAAGGGTATTTGATGTGATCACTAGTGATGGTGATGTTATGCCTCCATTGATCTTCACAACGGGCCTCAGATACAACACAGAGGCTTACATCAAGTGCCTTGAGGCAGTACTGCACAAGAGGGTGGCTACTGAAAGATCCTATGTCTGGCAACAGGACTCAGCACTATGCCACACAAACAGGAGAACACAGTCATGTCTGCCAGACAATTTCTACAACCACATCACCTCTTACATCTGGCCATCTAACTGCACAGACTGCAATTCCCTTGATTATTATGTGTGGGGAACAGTTGAGCAAGAGACCAACAAAACTTCTTGTAACACCAAAGATGACCTAAGGGCAAGGATTATGTCAGCATTCACCAACTTAAACAAGGAGACCATCCAGAAGAGTTACAGGAGATTCTGAAGTCATTTAGAAGTTGCAGTTGAAACCAATGGCAATTTTAGTGAATAAATTTACTCCTTAGTATTTCAAGATATTTTTGTGTAATTTTGGTAAATATATTTTAAAATAAAATGTCAGTGTTCTTTTGATTTTTGCAAAATTTAGTTATCCATCGCACCCTATATATATATTAGAAAAAAATTCCGAAAAACTTTTTCTCATTGATAAAGAAAACCAGACAACATGCATTGTAGGGGTGTAATTGAGCGAGAAACCAACAAAACTCCTTGTAACACTGAAAATCAAATTTCCAAATAACCTATTCCGCAGGTACATCCTGAGAAATGTCTTAACTGGAAGTTAAACGCAGGATTTTTTAACAATTTTTTTGAAAATTCTTTTAGGTAGGTCTCTGCCATTTTTATTTTTTGTCTGAATTGGTCCTTTGAATTTTTATTTTTCTTTCTAATTGATGTTCTCTATAGTATTTAAGTGTTTAAATTTTATTTTAAATTTCAAGTTTGAATCGTTCATGTTTTGGGTTACAAGTAATCCCAATATTTAATAGGTATCATATTTTTTTGTTCCGTCCTGTCTCCCCTGCTGATATACAAACTCACCAACAAGGCATTCATGTATGCTTTCCAAAGAGGGGACCTTGTGACTTATACTAAGTTAAAATTTTATAACTATCATACCCATCCTTAATCTTTCCCACCCTGTATCTGTGACAGGAGTAATTACATTTTAATTCTAATTCTCTCTCATTCTCTCTCTCTCTCTCAAATAGAATAATTAACTTCCCTCTGTATACCCTCAGTCTAACGACTAATACTAACTCAAATGGGATGCACATGTACCCCCGAGAAGCCTTTGTCAACCTCACCTTCTCCCAATGGGTCTTTTAGTCCTCATGTATTTGAGCAAGCTTGCCTTGGTACCCTAGGTCTTTGACCAGTAGAATGTTTCTGGCCAAAAGAATTCTATTACCCTGACCTCTAAACAGATGAGATACATATCACGCCTGAATCTATCCTGTGTTATTTTCCCCATCATTAAGGATGATCGAGATAAATGTCTTTTAGGTTTTGGTGTTATCCACCTGATAGTAAGGGATCTGAAGCTTTGAGTAACTTTGAAGAAAGCTAACCTATCAGCAGGTGTATAATATCGGGTCTATTATACTGCCATTTCATGAATGGTTTCTGTACTGTGCAGTAGTCTCTGGTTGGGCCTCTCGATGCCATGATGATTGATACTGTTATGACGGTATCTCCAGGTAAGTCAACCCAGGTTATTTATGCAAGCATCTCTGATGGGTGTCTGTTTTACTGCCTACTAGTCATCCACCCAACCAATCAAAACAAGCATGAAAGCAATCAAATTGAAAATGAACAAAACTAGCAAACCCATCCTCAAAAAAAAAGGAGACCCCAGGTATAGCCTCTCTTATACCAATGTAAGGGGGTCCATGTTTCAACTTTCCAGAAGTAGAATTCCATCTTCTTCAGGCTCAACCTGACCGACTGTTCTTGTCTGAAGCAGGTATCAATGCCTCAACCACATTGCAGGAGCTCACAATCCCAGGTTACTCACCCATTATAACAAAATACGACCACCAAAACCGCCAGTCAGATAGTTATTAGGTTGGTGCAAAAATAATGTCGGTTTTTGACGTTAAAAAATACGTCAAAAACCGACATTATTTTTGCACCAACCTAATATTAATGGCCAGTCCCCATGGACCAACCCTCTTTTTGATTTATATAAATGATCTACCTAAGAATATACTCTGATCATTTGTGAACATCTATGCCAATGATATGACGATTGGAAATTGGAAGCTGACCTCTCTTCTGACCTAACACTATCTTCCCAGTGGGGAAAAATTGGTTGGTTACATTCCTTCATTGCTAATCAGACCCTGAACTACCACCAGTCACAAGGAACAGATGTCCACTCACGGTGGCCCCATGCCTCAAATACACACCTGACTTCAAATGAAATTCCTATATACAAACCATCACTAAAGATGCAGGTAAAATGATTGGCTCCCAGACTCTTCATGCTATCCTCTACCTTTATAAGAGCCAGATCAGGCTGAAAATGGACTACTGTTACAACATTTTGGCAGGAGCTGCACAGACCTCACTTCCCAGTCTTGAAAGAGTTCAAAAGCATCTCAGAGTCCCTGTGTGAAAAGAAGTATTTTCCACCCTCCAACCTCTCTCTCACAGGTGGGATATGGTAAGTCTCCCACTGCTCTATCTCTACTACCATGGAAAGTGCTTGGACAGACTGCATCTCCTGATTTCACCAGGTCAGACCTTCATGGATAGAACCCACCATGCCACTTACATAGTTGCACATCACCTACATTCCCTCTGTATTTGGTAAGGATTAAGTTCTATTCAGCTTCTCCTTGCGATCCACTGCCTTGTGGATTGTGGCACAGACACCCTAGAGGATGTTTCCGCAATCACTACAATCATAACCTGTTCAATTCTAACGTCATTATCTTCCTTTCTTATCCATATAAGCTACTCTTTATCATAACCCTCAAATGAACCCTGAGCTTTGTACAGAGTGAACGTTACATCAACAACGTACCAAAGATGAACTGAAAGCAAGGATTATGGCAGCATTCACCAACTTAAATAAGGAAACCACCCAGAAAAGTTGCCGGAGATTCCAAAATCATCTGGAGTCCATGGTTGAATCCAATGGCAATTTCATTGAATAAGTTTACTCTTTAGTATTTATGTAATTTTGGTAAATCATTTGTAATACCTTTTTGTTGTATAGTCATAAAGAAGAAATAATTTGAGAATTCAACTTTCTTGGGTTGAGCTCGGATACTATTAAACAGAATCACCAATTTGACAAAAACTGCTGGTTCATTCTACCGCTGCATGAAGTATCTTAGATCTTTTACCATTGTGTCCCTTTAAAATTAAATTACAGCAAAAATGAAAACAAAAAAGCATCTACTAAAACATGGATATACACTAAAATAATGTTTAAAGTAGTTCTCAGTACAACACACTTCCCAAAACCTTACAAAATAACTAGTTTTTTTTGGGGGGTAGAGTATTTTGACTGGGCTGAGAACTTTTCACCACTCACTTTGGATGTGTTTGTACACACAATACTGAATTATTTTATTATTTTATTTTTTTTTTTAACATGCATATAGAATATTTACTTTATTCAGACTATTATCCTCATAATCCTTTATCCTCACAGACACATGGCTTAGTAGATAAAGATGTTAGTTAGATCCAGTGACTAGACCTAAAGAGTTGTGAGTTCAATACCAGGCTACAGTAGTGGTGAACCAAAATAACTTGGAGAGTTGAGTTAAAGGGAAATAACAGACATCCTGAAGAGGCATGGCATGTGGAACTAAAGCAATCTACTCCACTGATGGACAAAATAAAGAATCTGGTTAGAAATTCCAATCACCTGAAGAGTGCTGGAGCATACAACAGTTGAAACAGTGTAAATATGGCAATGAATATGAGGATAACAGTCTGAATAATGTAAATAATTGTAATACCTCATCTCAGTGATATAGGCAAATAATGTATATATATAGAAGACGAGAAATTGACTTGTATACATAGACATTTATTTAATAAGCAATGAAATCTGGACAGTTTTTTTTTTATTTACTTTTCCATGTATATTTGTCAAGAAATTAAAAAGAAGCCTTCAGTGATGGCAAACTGACCCATTGAGAATTGAAATTTCCTGGTACAGAAAATCAAGGGCAAATAATCAAATGAAAGCACACTCGTATCAGTCAAAATCCCATTTTTGTTCTCTTCACATTTGATAACCACAAGAATTTGGAAAGCCATTAAAAATTTCTTTGCTTTTGAAAAATAAAAGAATTATAAAATAAAAAGAAAAAACATTAAACTTTTTTCATTAAGAAAAAAATCATACCACATATTTTCTAGTATGTGTTATGTTTAGCTTGCTTCTAAAATCCACAATGACTGTTGTCCCATATATAACCACAAGAAAAACCTAGCTGGCATGTTTCATCCACTGATGGACATTATTTTAAACAAGATTTTTTCAAATATTTCCTTTCCTGAAAGAAATACTCCTTTCCCAAGCTAACATTCAAGACTATAAAAAAAGTTTTTAAAAATTAAGACTACAATTAAATTAAAAACCTATTATTTCAAATATATAATATATCAATTAATCTCAAACTAAAATAATAAAATATATATATATATTTTGTGCATTTAAGCAGCAATTCTTCTTTCATGCAAGCTTCATTAAATATGACAGACAAGGTGTTTTGATTAAGTTTTGCATATTTCTCATATGATCTTATAATGTTTTCTTTTCCATAGATAAATTATACAAAGACTGTCCAAATGTTTTATTTTTCCAAGTGCTTTTGGCTATATCTTCAGCCATTATCAAGGATGAATTATATTTACTGTTAACTCGAAATGAATTGTGTATGTATTTAGTATCATTGAATGTTTTATTTTCAAAACAGTCAATATATTGCATCCATGCTCATAGTTGATATTATTGATTATTCGTGTTTTGTTATTAATAAGGCTTCCATTATTTTTAGCCTTTTTCTTTATATTATCAACAAGCATGTTGCAAATAGGGTCTGGTAATTCTCCATGAGTATTTAAATGAGACCTAATTGAACTATGGTTAGAAAGATGTACCATGAGTCTTCTTGTTAAGCATGTTGTGGTGTGGCCAATATAATTGCTTATGAATTTTGATTGATCAGAAATACAATTTCTTAATGGACTTTTAAATTCATAAATAATATTTGTTCTATTTAATTTTGATCTAAGAGGTGAATTATTATTTGTAACTAAAAGATTGACTGTTTTAAATTTTTTGTAATAAATAATTAGTCTAATGCTTTGCTCGTATTTACTAGTGTTGCCTACTTTTTTTTTTTTACATTGTTAAGTCTAGTTTCATTTTGTTTGTAATTATATCTTCATCTGATTTTTATAAAAATATTAATGCTATTGTTTATGTTGTATTCTTATCATTGCTATTAGCTACCTTAGATAGAAAAAGCCTACTATGGAAATCCAACAATTGATTTCTCATATGCTCTCTTGAGGAAATTTTTAACACTTATTTTATACCTAAGAGGAAATTCACTGTAACAAAATATAAACTCAACATTTACTCACCATTAAATTATATCACTTAGCATCCTTCATAGTTTACCTTGACTTTCCATTATCCTGATGTAAACCTCTTAAATTTAAAAATTCTGAAAAACTAACATTTTACTTCTGTTTATAAATCCTTATTGCAAAATAAACTCTGTACATTTGCCATTTAATAATGTCTATCAGAGGATGAATTATGTCAGCTAAGATAAGTTTTCCTTTTGTTTTTATTCATATTGCTTGATTTTTTTTTTTTTTTTTTACAGATATTTGTAATTCTATCTGAATGTGTGCATGGGCATCCACTGGGGGCGGGGGTTGAGGGTAAACAGGTAATTTGCACTTATACACATTTACATTCATTCTCAATAATGAATAATGGCACAATATAATTGTTTTGTTTTTGTATAAGTGGATTGTATTGTTATCAACTGATGTTCAAGACATTAGAAATATATATATATATATATATATTTTTACCCTCACCCCCAAGTATTGGAAAAGTGGCAGTAGACAGCCATCTATATGTGAGACATAAGTATACATACACTTTGTTTCATACAAACTGTAGCCACTGTCTGTCATCGAACTCCTTCTAGAATTTTGGAGATAGACGCCCCCCCCCCTATAACTATAACTATATACATTCTGAAACTACATTACCCAGGATACTTGGATAAGTATGTTTCATTTTGATCAAAGGAGAGCCCCCAGAGGGGCACAGATGCCTCCACTGAAAATGTTTTTCCCTTTGATCTAAATTAAATTCAAATAAAGTATTCAAAATATAGAAAAAGAAAGCCAGAAGATGGAGGTCATATTGGCGAGATCATCGAGTAATATTGAAATGCATCATTTTTCTCCACAAATTTTAACAATGATTTAAAATCAATCATTTTCTTACAAAAAAAAAAAAAAAAAAAAAAAATATGTGACATGCAGCAAGGCGCAGGTAATTTGGCTACTATATATGTGTGTGTGCTGAAGATTGAGTTCAAGCATGAAACGGACTGTTGCTACTTGGTGTTAACCTCAAATATCCACTCATCAGAATTGATTACAAAATTGTATGTTCTTTCAGAAATAATATATATATATATATATATATATATATATTAGCAAATAAAAAATATTCAACTTATCTGTCCCTACTCTGAATTATATGGAGGTGTGTGTGTGTGTGTGTCAGAGTCATTAGGGGACTTGATAGTAAAAATTGAATTGAAAGTAAATAAAACCCTACAAAACTCAGCAGATAAATTGGTCTTTTCAAATTTGTTTGCTATTAATGCTCTATCTCCTCGTATCAAACATCCTAATTGCAAAGACTGCTTACCTTAAAAACATCTTCCATGAATATCATGAGTGATTTTTGTTTGTCAAAATGTAATCTTTGTTATATATGTAAAAAAAGCAGATATAAATAAAAATATATATATATATATATATATATATATATATATATATATATATATATATATATATATATATCTGTAAAAAAGACAATATGAAAAAAAAGACAAAAAGAAACCTATTATTTACCAATGCATTTCATCCTCTGATGGACATTATCAAATTACATCACTTAGCATCTTCCATACTTTACCTTGACTTTCACATTTCCTCTTAACGTTTCTGGGTTTTCTTAAATGTAAAAAAAAAGAATTTTGAAAATCCAACGTTTTTATTTCTGTTTATAAATACATGCTGCAAAATAAAATACATTTGCTTTGATAAAGTCCATTAAAAGACAAAACACGTTAGTAAAGAATAATCTTTCAAATATATATATATATATATATATGAATGTATATAAAAAAAGAGAGCATATATGTATATGTGTGCACACACACATATATATATATATATATATATATATATATATACACTTGTGTGTATGTGTGTGTGTATTTATGTATGTGTGTGCATCTATATGTAGAAATGTATGCAAATATAAACATGTATGTGCATATATTTGTCTCAATATTCACGGATATTTACATACCATTCAGGTAGAACGGATTTTACAAGCATAAAAATGTACTAACCATGACAAAAGGCAAGAAAAAATCTTGCCTAAATGTTCAGATGGCTGCTGCTCGACTTAGATCCAATATTTGTCCATTTAAACTAAAAATTGCAGGATTCTTTAACATTAAAACTGCTCCACCTGACCATGTTTAGACCATACTAGAGGTTATAAATAGACAAATATATATGGACTTCAGAATTACAGATTTTAACAAAAAAAATTTAATACCAACCCCTACAAACAGTAGAATATATAAATGAGGCCACAAAATATAGGTCAATAAATCACAATAAAAGTATTAGCTGAACCAGAATCCTGAAATATTTTTTTTTTTTTTTTTTGTGACAATCTAAAAAGAGAAATTTTCCTGAGATTTTTTAAAAATTCAGCTGGGGATTGACTTAAAAATTGGGATTTTATTAAAAAAAAAAAAAAAAAAAAAAAAAAAAAAACTTTTCTTAAACCTTTCCAATCAATTTTGATTAAAATTTGTAAAAATTAAAACTTGAACAGTTTTTAATAAACAAATTTTTAAAGGTTTTAAAAATCAATAACTAATATTCCTCGAAATAATAATTAAGAAATATTTCAAACAAAATTTTATAATATATTAGAAATAGTTTATTTCAGTCAAATAAAATTTAAAAAAATTATGAAGTTATTCCAAACACAAAAGCTAGAAAACAGATTTTAAAAAATGCCTGCACTCTCTGATTCTCTCCTTTCTATCCCAACACTGATCGATTTTGACCTGAGAATGGATTGACATTGGCAGGTTGTAGGTTATAATATTTGGGATCAATATACATTTTTTTTTTTTTTTTTTTTTAGTTGGAAGTTTAAAATGATATATGTATTTGATTCTCACTCCAATCCCATGGAAGATAACAGTAAGTGGACATTGATTTTTAGCTGACATTATATAAATAATTATATATATATATACACACACACACACACACACAGGGTGTCCTAAAGTCTCTTTACAATTTAAAAAATATATTACAAAGACAATTGACACGATATCTTAATCAGATTTATTCTATATACTCAGTAGTTACCAAAGTTTATAATCACATTGCTTTTGTGTATTTCAGATATTCCGTTGATGAAAGAAGTAATGTTAAATGAACCTCTAACATTTTCAGACCAGTGGAACAGAAGGGATAGCCCAATTCTCTGGACACCTTATTCACTAGATATCACTGCCCAAGACTTCCTTCTATGGGCTTATGTTAAAGATATTGTGTATTGAACAAAGGTACAGGACATCACTGATCTAAAACAAAAGATCACTGATGAGGCTATGCTACAGCAAACATGGTGAGATATTGAGTACCGTCTTGATGTGCTTCATACAATTAATGGTGTCCATATAGAAGTGGATTAAATTAGTTAAAAAAAAAAAAAAAAAAAACAAAAAAAAAAAAAACAAAAACAAACTTCAATATCTATTCCTCTTTTTGTAACAATTTCCACATATTTGTCTGTTCATTTGCTTTTGTGATGAATTTAAATTGTAGAGACTTTATAGACACTGCATATGTGTGTGTGTGTATACATACATCCTTGTGCAAATTAATTGAAACAATCACCTTAGTTTCCTTTCTTTCACCATACAGTTTGTTTTAGACCCACTGGAGTGACAGTGTGCAATCAATTTCTATTTTTATCTCAGATTAGGTCATTTGCAGTGGTGTGCAGTAATATGAATCTATTTTCGGGGTGAGTGATGAAATTTGTTTGGCCTTGAAAAATAATACATCATCGATGATTCCATCAGATTTTTATCATGCCCAGACACAATTATCTCGAATGTTGATTAGTTGTACTATGGCAATTGTCTGTGATGGCCATTACTCCAAGAAAGCATGGAAAAATTTGTAACATTGCATGAACACACTTGCCTTACCAGTGAGCAAATCAAAGTACTAGACTGGCCCAGTAACTCTCCTGTTTTAAATCCAATCGAGAATCTGTGGTCAATCTGCAAGGAATGACTTTGTGAAATGGAAATACAAAGTACTAACATGTGCACTGGGTCATGCTTCATTGGAAGAATAACAATTATTCGTTTTGTTTCAAATAATTTGCACAAGGGTTCAGCCAATTATAGTCCTCTACATCTTCCTGTATAATTAATTTGCACAAGGGTATATATATATTAGTGTAAAGAAGTAATGAATTCTATTTATTAATCTGACAGATTGGTACCACTTTAAACGTTATATTTAGCGGATACCCATATTTGAGTAGATGCTCAGCTCAATTATTAAACTGTATTTATTTATTTATTTTTGTCTACTGGCCTGAAACAATGCTTTCTCCTAGAAAGGCGAACACAGGTTTGAATCCTGCTAGAGGGTCCATTTTTTTTTCTTTAAGATTTCTCAAATATTCAGGGCAGTAGACAAAAATAAATATACTATTTAAAATAAACAATGTCTACTCAAATATGGGTGTCCACTAAAAATAACATTTAAAATGATTATATATAAAGAATGGATTTATTTTTAATTCAACAATTTTTATCACTTCAAAATGTCATAGTGGACACTTCATATTTGAAATTGTAATACACCCTGTTTAATAAGTTTTGGGGAAAACCATGACAACTGGAAAAAAATTTATGTAACATGGTTCTTCCTTTAGTACTTCATCAAAATAAAGGGATTTTTGTGTTGACACAGCTAGACATATGCACATGGGAGAAGGAATGTAGAGAATTTTTAATTTAATCCCCCCCCCAGTCTCCTTTGTGCAAAATATTTCAAATATGAAGTGTCCAGTAGAATATTTGAAGTTATATATCAGTATTTAAAAAAAAAAAAATTCTTCCTGTATTTTACAGAAAAAAAAAAAAAATGGTTGCTGACATTAATAAAAAAAAGTCTTCCAATCAAAGCTGAAATTTAAAATGAAAAATATAAAATAAATGAAAATATCAGATATTATGAGAACAGTCTCATCTGCTTAAAAGCTAACTTGAGAAAAATGGACACATACATAATATAATATATAATTATGTATTTAGACAGCAATCATTTATTTATACAGGTTTCATTAACAGATGGCAGACAAGGTATTAAGGTTTTTATTTAATTTTTCTTGTGTTTGAACAAGTGTTTACTTTTCTGGACACACACTGTGTAAAAACTGTCCAAATTTTCTGTAATTCCAAGGGCTTCATAAAGAAGTACATTTGGTCACACTACTACATGCCCTATCCACACACACCTTACATTACATCTCTCCAACCATAGTTCTATAAGAACTCATTTAAACACACACGCAAACTTACCAGACTCCATCCGAAACATACTAATAGAAAATACAAATATAATAACCTCATCCACATATAAAAAAAAGATTAAAAATAATGGAGGCCTTAATAATAAAAAAGAAAAAGCCAACACTTAATAATATTAACTATGAATGCAACCACAATGTACTGTGTTCAGAAAATAAAACAGTAAAAACATACACACAATCCATAAATCCAGTTAAAAAGCAAAAACAAAATCATCCTT
This sequence comes from Acanthosepion lycidas, assembly GCA_963932145.1. NCBI lineage: Eukaryota > Metazoa > Mollusca > Cephalopoda > Sepiida > Sepiidae > Acanthosepion > Acanthosepion lycidas. Next base: position 7,378,762 of record OZ010575.1, on the reverse strand, counting down.
GATACTGGCTAAAAGTATAGCTGAAAGCGCTTGGAATTACAGAACATTTGGGCAGTTTTTCAAACACAAGAAAAATTAAATAAAAGCTTACTTGCAGTACCTTGGCTACAGTCTTTAAGAAATATGTGTGTATATATATATATATATATATATATATTTCTAAAGAATTAATGGATTTTATTTCTTAAACCAACATATCTTTATTACTTTAAATGTTCTTTTTAGTACATATTCATATTTGCGTAAACACACCATTTTTTTTTTTTAAAACAGTATTTTGCCTACCAGCCTGCACATTCAAAGAAACTTATTAACCCCTTCCCCGGTGTAGACGTGTATATGTTTTTACCAAAAGACATGGATGAATAAACATACCCAAAACATAACAAAAAAAAAAAAAAAAACAGCTACAGATGCATTTGTTTTATACATTTTTGAGCTTCAAGCAAGTTCAATTGTCAACTGATACATCTGGTAAAGGTGTTAGCTATTGCTCAGGTACTTCAAGATACCTCTGTTCATAGTCGATCTTGATTCTTTTTATGCCCTTCTGAGCTTGAAACGAGTCCAATTGTTAACTCATACGTCTGGTAGAGGTGTTAGCCACTGTTTGGGTACTTCAAGATGCCTCAGTTTCTTAGTTACCATATTAATAAAAATATTTGTCTGAAAATGAAATGTTTTTCCAAAAATAATTGGCGGGGAAGAAGGTAAAAAGAAAAAATATGTGTATCCCCCTTTGCAGAAGAAACAGCCGTTTATCAGATATGCTTTGATCACTTAGCTATGAAGAACTCCAAAACCAAGCAAAGTTTTATTTTCCTTTAACGCACATTTCACTTGTTCAGATTTTCTCAAATGTCAGGTTCATATCAGAAATACAAACAAAGCAATTTGTAAAGAATTAAGGAATTTTACACTATTCAGACTATTGTCCTCATCTTTGTCACCATATTTATTAGAACATTTCGGCTGTTGTATGCTCCGGTCTTCTTCAGATAGTTGGAATATCGAACTGAATCTTTTATCCACTGGATAAAGGCGTTGGTTAGATCCAGTGACAGGTCCCAAAGAGTTGTGAGATCAATACCTGGTTAAGGCAGTGGAGAACTTGGAGAGGGGAATTAACAGGAGATAGCTGATAATTGACATCCATTAGATATGGCACATGGAACTAGAACAGTCTACTCCAGTGAGCGAAATAAAGGGTTCAGTTCGACATTCAAACCACCTAAAGAAGGCCAGAGCGTACAATGGCTGAAACGTAATAAATATGGCGACAAAAATCAGGACAATAGTCCGAATGATGTAAATAATGTACATAATATCTCATCTCAGAAATATAGATACTAATGAATTTTACTTAAACATATTTTCATTCCTTTAAATGGAATAATTAATAAGTTAATAATTTAATAAGTTTCCTTGAATGTGCAGGTGAGTAGATGAAAAAAAATACTGTTTAAAATGAATGGCACAGACTCAAATACAGGAATCCACAAAAAAAAAAAAAATAAAGTAATATATCTCATACAAGAGTCTGATCATTATCCCTTTGACGGGGATTTCAAACTCAAATAATTTGATTACATTCTAATATTTTATTTATATATATCATTTTCATAAAATTTTAATATTCTTATTTGTACTATTAGGTTGGTGCAAAAATAATGTCGTTTTCTCACACGTTACTATGTGAGAAAACGACATTATTTTTGCACCAACCTAATATTTTCTTGTAATTTACACTTCAGAGGAAATAAAAAAAAAATTAAGTAATTAACAATGACTGATAAACACTGACATATTGAACTCTTAAATGATAATTTTTTTGTGTTACAGGAAATCTATGATTGCATGCAAAATGTTTACCAAAAGGACTGCTGCTCTTGATGTGTCACATTAAAATGGGATGCTGAATATTGTCAAGGAAGGAAAAACCCTCAAAAGACAAACCCTGTTTAGGACGGTCTGTAAAAGCAACCTTTGAGAAAAAGAAAAATATAACTAAAACAAACATACCTTTCCTGCTGTAGTGTCATTAAAAATAATCTATTCAAAACTTTTGGCCCCCACAACACTGAAATATATATATATATATATATATATATATATATATAAAATGTACACAGTAAGCACCTTCTAAAGAATGCTACAAAGGCACACCAGAGAAAAAGAGCCCAATGTTATATTTAACGGTAGAGTATTAATATAATTTATAAACAATTCTTCCCGGTGAACAAAGGTCAACCACACCTAAAAGTTTCATGTGTTTTCACACCATCAGCTAATTATATATATATATATATATATATATATATATATATATATATGTATGTGTGTGCGTGCGTGTGTGTGTGCTTAGGTAGCAAATTCTCTTTTAGGCATGTCTGAATAAATTACAAACATTATGTCTACCTATTTTTATCATAATCCTTTCATATTCACTTTTTTTTTTTTTTTTTTTTTTTACAATGCATTTCTTGCCTTATTTAATTGTTATATACAGAAAAATATTCATGAATATGAAAGGATTATGATAAAAATAAGAAGGATAATGTTTGCAATTTATTCAATCAGACATGCATATATATATATATATATATATATTTGGGCAGCAATTCCTCTCTAATACATGTTTTATTCAAATGACTGACAAGGTACTTGTTAATTTTTTTTTTTTTTTTTTCTTGGAACATAATGTGTATAGAATTTGTCCATATGATTGTCCACTGCAAGCACTTTTACCTAATCTCTTAGACATTTTCAGTGATTTCAGTTGTGATATTACAAATGGAGTGAAAGTTGCCAAGAGAGACATGCCTCCCAACTTACAAAAAAAAAACAAAAAAAAAAAAAACAAAAAAAAAACACAAAACCTGAATGCCTAGTATGTAGATATTTTCCTTTTAGCTAGCATTAAAAAAAAGAAATTAAAATATTAAAACTACATTTGAGAAAAAAAATACTCAGAAAATTACTTAACAAAATTGCATTCCCAGATGTTCTTGTAAAATCCAATAATACATTTACTATTTCACTATATAAAAATACAAGTAAAATCTGCCATCTCAATTATAATAATGAATACCTACTCAGATACAACTTAACAGTAATAAAAAATCTTTCTGAGTGCTTGAGTTCTGATCTTTACACACATTCCATGAAGGACTGTGCAACACAAAACAAACACTAGTCAATAATAGTTTCCCCAACTACAACATAGCCAAATTTTAATGTTAATTATAATGCCTCCAAATGAAACTGCTATCTTTTAAACGTCTTAGAACTTCTTTGTCTTCCATCAACATAGCTGATGCTAACTTCCAGGAGTGTGACCCATTACACCTCATTGGGTTAATGTTTTCCGCAGACATGAAGTGGAAAGATTATATTGAATCAATTGCGAGGTCTGATGCTAGGAAAGTTGGTTCACTGTGTCATGCCAGAAGCTATCTTACATATTAGATCAGCAATCCAAACAAATCAAAATTAATATTACATTTATACAATTTTTTTTCCACTAGAATCTATCTTGCCCATAAGACTACCATTTGTCCTTACTTTGAATATTGCTGCCACATCTGGTCTGGTGCTTCTAAGTATTTAGAGATTCTTGATAAAATCCAAAGAAGAATCTGCAATATTATCGGTTCTGACATCTCAGTTTCAGTCACTTTCCTGCTACCATAATGTAACTTGCCTGTGCCTTATCTGTAAATATTTCCATAGTAATTGTTCTGATGAGCTTTCCTCTTTGATATCTCAACTTTAAGTCCAGTAGTAGATCGACAGCTAGGTCTCATCAGTTGAAATGGCTACATGTAACCATAAGTTGTATACTAACAGTTTCTTCTCTCACACTTATTTGTGGAACTATTCCAGTCTCTTGCTTTTCAGTCAACTTTAATCTTCAAAATTTTTTTTAAAAATGTCAGTTGTTATCTGTCTTCTTAATTCCTGTTCTTTTATTGTTCCCTTTCCTTAATGATTTTTTTCTTTCTTTCACACTCAGTAACTCCTTTGATTTTAGTGGTTTTATTGCCTTGCTTAGGGTGAAATGTTTAAAAAAAATTCTCTCTTGAAATTAAGTAATAACTCAGTTCAGAGATAATTCCAATAATATAAATGTATTTAATCGAAACCATATACACAAAAATTACAACCAATATTGAATTTACTCAAAGGAATAATTAAAAAAAAAAAAAAAAAAAAAAAAAAAAGATGCAATACTCCAGCCAAACAAAATAAAAATATAATTCATTACAAATCTTCAAAATAGCCAAGCTTATCATCAGCAACAACTTTCTAGCAAAATCAAAAGTATAAGACCAACATTATTTATGAATTCATATACCTGATAGGGAATTATGTTCCCAACAAAAACAAAAAAAATAACTACATTGGATATACTACCACCTGCTTATCAAGATGGCTAACCTTACATCTGTCAGAATATAGCTCTATAAGAGCCCACTTAAACCAGCATGAAAACTTTGAAAATGCAATGTACTCATTGAAAACACAAATATAGTACATACACAAAAAGTCTGAAAATAATTCAAGTGTTTAAATGTGAAGTTGTTAAATCTGAAAGAAAAAGAAAAAAAAATCATTAGATACTTAAACTTAATTCACATTTAAAATTGGTCCAAGTTATTGGAACACCCTTTATATTGACCAAACTCAAAAATATGTTGATCTCACAATTTACACTCCATTTGCAATAGCAAAACCCAAATCCTTAAAAATGGCTAATAGATTATCTGACAGGATTTAGAATGAAAAATCATTTGCAGTTTCTACACCCATGAAGTACCCTCCCTCCTCCACCCCCGCAAAATCTATTTGCACACAAGAAATTTAACAGAAGTAGCATGTCAGTCCTTTTTAATGAAACATGTGTATGTGACACCAGCAAGATATTTCAAAATTCTTTTAAATATTTAATAAAAAGAAAAAAGAAACAAAGCTTTCTTTAAATTCATGTATTTGCAAATTTCTATTTTCAACTGAAAATTTTCAATCATAAAAACAAAATACAATTCTGATGAAATTAAAAAATAAAAAAAAAATTTTATTTACTAATTTCGACAAAAACATTCTAAATTTCATGAAAAAAAAAAAAAAAAAAAAAAAAGAAAAGAAAAATTATATATAAACAAATATTGATAAAGCAACATTAAACACAAAGTGAATTCAGCTTCATAACCACAACATTAAATCTTAAGTTGGAAGGCTTTTTTCATTACATCTATCATATTACAAAATCCATAAACATTATTTCACAGTTCTCTTATTAAAAGCCTTGAATTTAAATATTCATCAAGTGGGTAAAAGAAAAAGTTAATTGTAATTGATTTGGTTTTATATTTCCCACCTTATAAAGTGCACTCCTCACCACAAAAAAAACAAAAAACAAAAAAAAAAAAAAAAACTCACCCAGCATCTTATATCCAAATGTTTGAGTTTGTATAGATTATAAACAACTCTGATACATTAGCCCCCTTAATGACCTCAGAATGAAATAGATATGATTATAAAATGATTAAATTATGATTACAAATCAAAATAATATTAAAATATAAAAACAATTACAAACAAGTGTTATAATTAATTTTATTTTTCTAAGTATTCCATGCCAAATTATAAGTGCAGGTTATATAGTGGGAAATATGGTATTTTTGACAATTTATGAATATAATTAAAATAAAATAAAGAAATGTAGATAATTACAAAAAAAAAAAAAATTTCTACAAGTTCCTATTTAAAATTAATCAAATAAGCAGCATGTTTTTAAGGATATATAATTAATTTATAATGTTTAAGTTATTTACAAGCATCAAACAAAAAATTTCAAGGTCAGAAAAATGTTCTAATTTTAAAGTTGGCAGATAAGTCTGAAAAACTTGGAAAAATACAAAACAAGCTTAAGTTTTTTGCCTAATGAAAATTAAGCTAAAAACAACAATCTCAACATTTAAAAAAAATTTTAAATTTAATTAAAATTCTAAAAACGTACACATTTTGACTAATTTAATCAAAAGAGAAATATTTGTACCTATTAAAAACAAAACTTACATTTTAAATGTTTATGAAATAATTCTTATATCAAAAACAGAAAATAAAATTAAGAAAAAATTTTAAAATTTCTTAAGGAGTTAAAAGTAATGCAATTGTACCCTTGCAATTAAAAAATACTGCATTTTTTTTTTTTTTTTTTTTTCCATCTTTTTTTCAAAACTCAAATTTGAAACATTGTCCAATGTCAGGGGACGGATTTTTGGTAGTGACCGCCATTACTGCCGCTGCTTCTATTTCTTAATCAATTTATTTCTTTCTCTTAAACATTTTCTTTATTTTCCCGCTCAGTGCAGCAGTTATAGAGTCAGGGGAGGTAACCGTGTGTTACAGACAAATATTTTTTTAACCTAACAAAAGACAATGAATTGAAAAAGGTTTATAATGTGTGTGTAAAAAAAAAAAAAAAGTAAGAGCAATATTTTGTCTGTTTTATTTAAATTTCTAATACAGTATTTTGTTTTGACAAACAGTTTGCATCTTTTCCTAATCATCAATATTTCATTCAATCATTTTCCTTTAACTTCAGTCTGTATAATTTCTTCAAGATTTATTTCCAACAAAGTCATGAACCAAATATGATTATGTTACATAATCATATTTGGTTCATGACTTTGAAATTTATATTATGGATATTGTAAACTTTTAAAAATAAAAAATAAAAGAAACTGAACTAGTTCAACAACTTGATTAAAAAGGTCTGCTGTTACAAGAATTGTATTTTAAAAAGGACAGTATAAATGAATTTGTTCCTCCCATAAAAGATATTAATTTGGATACAATTACTAGTCCCTGTTCTTCATGGAACAGCATAAAGGGAAATAATTTTTAAGAATTGTTTTCACTTATGTACAAGAAAAATATTTCTTTTAGAAAAGTGTTTAATATTTTGGAATCTTAAATTTAGACACATGCCATTTGATTAGTTAACTAACAAAATTTAAAATTATGAAAAGATTATTAATTTTGATAAGTTTCATGTTTTCAATTTGAAAACCAAAAGATATTGTCCAAGAATATTCAAAATAACAAGACAAGAGATAAACATTTTGAATAAATAGTCCCAGAAACTTACTACTATGATGAATTTAATCTTTACTGGATGCCTTACATTAGCTAAGCAACCTTTAGAAATGGTGGGAGTTCAATTCTCAAAAAGGTTCCCCACACTTAGCATTTTTCCAGACTAATGTAGTGAATACTAATAAGGACTTCTAAACAGAAACAAGATTGATAACAATTCAAGCTGACTGTAGGACTTAAAAGTGAAAATAATATTAAGTTAAAACTGACTTTGTCAAAAGTATCATATCACCATTACATGTGTTACTGAACCCAATTTAATAGTTTTCTATCTTACCAGTGTTGGAATAAAAAGCAACAATTTATAGTAAAACTAATGATTAGTAATAATTGTATAATGACCCAGAATGTTTGAATAAAAAGCAATGACAATATTTGACCTTTGTACCCACAAAAAATGATTTATCAAAAAGGATGGTTTTTCCCTTAGTACTGTTATTATTTTGTATTACTTTCACTCCCATAGCAATGTTTATTTACAAGATTATGAAAATATGTGAACCAAGTACAATGTGATATTACTTACTTTTTATAAAGATTTATTATTTACCATTTTATAAAGAAATAAAGAAAATTACAAAATCTTTTTATGTAAACCACCTACAATGCCAGCTACCATTTTATAGATAACTATGAAAAAAAGTGTCTTTTTATTCATAATTTTATAAAAATATCAATGAATTATGAAACAAAAATTTATTTATAAATTGATAAATGATAAACATTGCAGTGTATTATTTGATTCATGTTTTTAGAATGTAAATATAAAATTATTCTTGTAAACAATGTAATAAATGAACAGTGTTTAATATTTTTGTTGTAGAACAAAGAAAATGTTTAAATTAACTTTCATTTTATTTGGGTCATATTAAAATTCTAATCATCATCATTTCTAAGATACAACAGTTCAAAGTTTAATCTAACAATTGGACAATTTTGCTGTTACACCTGGTATGTATTACTGCTATAAACTATACCACTTTAACTGCTCTGAAAAATGTCTTTTATTCAAGAATCCAAGAGAATATTTGAAATCCAATTATTTTCTTCTTTTTTTTATTTTTTAGTTATATAAATACAAATTATTCAGCAAGGGTTTATCAATTAAGAAATAAAATTTCTCTAAAATGAATATTTTTCATATTGCGGATATTCTAAATCTCGTAAGAACCAGGCAAACTCCAAAAGAAACTTTCACCTGCTAAGTAACCTTAATTGTAATGAACCTCAACATGGCATTATACAAATTGAGAGAGACAGGAAAAGATGCAAATATGACCCTGAAAAAGTTACTGTGCTGAGTATAAGATTTTCTTTCTTTTCATTTTCGATATTTAAAAAATACTGTGACAAGAAAATTTAAAATTCTGAATAGTGATAGTATTAACGATAGGAATGGATAATTTGTACTTCAGACATCACGGGTGTTTTCCCCCCTGCAACAAGCACATGAATATATTAACCATAGTAAGCATTTGATTGGGTTAAGTCTTACCAAGATCTACATAATAGCAGACTTGAATCAAAGCTAACAATATTTACCAACAAAACAGAATTGGTAAATCAAACTCCCCACCCCTATCCCTCAACTGGACTAAATCTCCCAATCTTTATTTTTTTTTAACTTTGTAAAAAGCTTTATGAATAATTTTTCTTTTACTTTTGTTTTGTTTTGTAGGGTTTATTTGTTTTTAAATTTGACAAACCCATCCATTTTTTTTTTTTCTACAAGAGAAGACAAAACATACAACACATGCTAATAATGTTTTTTCTTCTATTTTTTTGTCTCTACAGATATACTTGTGTAAAAAAGAACCACAAAAGATATATGAGGCCAGTTATATTTTTTTTTTTGGTTTTTGACAGGAAGTGGATTGTTCATATTTTTTTTTGTTAATCATTTAAATCAACAATCTTATCCAGATTTTCAAATAACAAGAAAAAAACAAAAAAAAACAAAAAAAAAAACAATGTTCTTTTTAATAAGTTCACTGTTACCTTAGATATTTGAATCCTTACATAATGCAATCACAGTTCGTAGTTTCCATTAGAAATTGTTATATAAGATTAGTGATGCATGATTTTGGTAAATAAAATTCAATTTAACTGCTACCTTGAGTAATTGAAACTAAAATAATGCCATGTATGTTTTTCATGGAATTATCATTAAAATTGCTATATTTTGGTAAATAAAATTAAATTTATTAAACTATAAAGAATAACACCAATGTGCATCCTTTGTATTAGTTTCAATTTAAGGACACATGTGCATCTTATCGTCACATGGCAATAAACAGGATAACTAAAACGGTTTCAGGACACATTTTTCAGAGAAATGTTTCATTCCATATTTCTCCCCCTTCCCTATAGACTTCAGGGTCAAACAAAGAAACATTTGCAGAAGTGGCTTTAAAGGTTGCTATGGATTTTGCAAGAACAAGATGAGGCATTTGGTGAGTTTATGGTAATGGATGTCACCAGCCTTGTACTTGAATTGGAACCTCAGATCTCCCAGCCAATAGTCTGATGTTCTAACCTTTAAACCAAAATCACAAATGAGGTTTGCTTGTTATTCTTCACACCCACTCCCCCCCAACAAAAGATGCAAAATATTTTCATTTTTTTTTTGCTTTGCCTCATATTTCAAATTTGAATTTGAAAATCCTGAAAGTATTGTGTTATTTCAAAACTAATTTTTAAGGTGGGGGGGGTATAAAAAAAAAAGAAAAGAAAATTTGTCAGTGGCCAAAATTTAAACTTATGTTTAGATTTTCTTCTTGATTTTTCCATTATTTAACTTAAGTGAGACAGTTCTGTAAACCCTTTTCACAAGCAAATTTTTTTTCCTTATGAATTCATTCCACATATAAAAAGGCAAAAGATTTGTTTTAATTAAAAATAAAATTTATCGAAAGATGGCATTTTGTTTATATTGTGGATATTTTCAGAATTTGCAAAAGTTTTCTTGTTAATTTTTGTAACAATTAACCTTACCAAATGGAACTTGCATATGTAGATTTAACAGGCCTTCATGATATCTAGTTTCTCTTCAAGATATTTTTCTTCTCCAAATAGAATTTCCAACATTAATATTTACATGCAAACACCCTCAGCTTTGTTATCAATAAAGTTTCAGCCATTGTGCACTCCAGCCTTCATCAGGTGAATACTAATTCAGGTAACCATCAGGGAATTTCAAACTGAACCCTTTATTTAATCTACAGGGTGTAGATTGTTCTAGGGATATCTTGTCTAGTTCTTATTTAAAACTGCTCAGTTATTTACTGCCCTGTTATTTAGTACTGCTCTGTTTCTACAAAATTCAAGTACACTCTGCCCGGGCCACTGATTGAACTCACAATTACTGTCAACAAATTTGTCTACTTGCTCAATTCAAATTTGATGATAGTGATTGCAAGTTCAATCCCTAAGCCAGGCAGTGTGTACTTGGACATGGTGATAAGAACTAGACAAGATATCCCTAAACACGTGTAGTGGAATGAGAACAATCTACCTTACCAGAGTTTAAAGAACAGTTCAAAATTCCTTGTAAGTTACCCAGAGCAACATACACCTGATGAAGGTCACAGAGCACAATGGCTGAAACATGATAATGAAGATGAGAACAATAGTGTGCATGCAAATAATTATAATAATATTTCTTGTTCAGGAAATGGAATTTTATGACAAATCAAATACAACATGGGTCACACCCTCATTTCTTATTTAAATGTCCTTAATTTATTCATTTCAATTTTTCTTCCCTTAATTCTTCTTATAAAGCATTATCTATGTTGCTACAATATAACCCCTATTTAAAAGTTTTTTTTTCACAATTATTGAAAAATTTTTTTTAAAACTTACAGAAAAATATGTCGCATGATGAAAACTCCATTTTTTTCATTTTTCTCAACAATCAATTTCTTTTGGATGATTTTAAAATTTTCTGTTCACTGTAGATATTTCATTAAAAAAAAAAAAAAAAAAAAAAAAAAAAGTTCAAATTAAATTATATTAAACTTTTACCAAGCATTGTTCATTCAAGTGTCCAGCATTGTTTTCTGTCATTCAATTCCAAAAAGTTCAAACAAAGAATATAAACCCATATTGTTTAAGGATGACATTTTGGGGTATTTATACATATTATGGAATTTTTGCAAGTATGAAAACCATTAAGAATTTAAAAACCTATTTGAACCTAAGGCTAAATGTGGAAAAAAGAAAAAAGAAAAAGAAAGAGGAAAGAAAAAAGAAAAAGAAAGAGGAAAGAAAAAAGAAAAAGAAAGAGGAAAGAAAAAAGAAAGAAAAAAGAAAAAAAAAAGAAAGAGGAAAGAAAAAAGAAAAAGAAAGAAGAAAAAAGAAAAAGAAAGAGGAAAGAAAAAAGAAAAGAAAGAGGAAAGAAAAAAGAAAAGAGGAAAGAAAAAAGAAAAGAAAGAGGAAAGAAAAAAAAAAAAAAAAGAAAAAAAAAAAAAAAAAGAAATGTCAGACTTGATACACAGATAAGAATTTCATTTTTTCTATTGTCTGCTTTTCTTTGAGACAATGTGTGTGTGGTGGGGGACCCTTTTAATTTGTTGTTTTTTGATTTTCCTAATCTAAACATTTCAACCAGTTCATTTTCCAGCCTTATTCAGGTGAAATTTGCATCCCAAGAAAATTTGTGAACCACAAAACTAAACAAAGATTGCAAAACTCTATAAAAGTCAATATCAGTTGCTTAATAATGAACAAAACATGTCAGTCTCTTGCAATTGTAGAGAAATGTACATAGTTTATCTTATGGTTCATTCATCTTTTTACCAGAATGTCCATCTGATATGAAACTTAATTACTGTGTCACAATTCATCTTAGTGGGGAGACAGAGTAAATACCTAATTACTGTCATCAGAAGAGTGGAAGTTTTGTTACAGTATCAGCCAGAAATTCCTTCAATATTTTCAGAAATTATTAAGTGACCCACACACCAAATATAAAAGACAACATGATATGGTATAATTCAGCTCTCTGCTTTACATCCAAAGTTATAGAGGTTGCTGAACCAACTGGGCATGTTTCTTACTGTTTCAAAGTGCACACTGTCAAATCTGTCACGTAAAAAAAACACCATATGACAGACAGGCAATACTTGAGAAATAATAATGAATGAACAATAATAGTCATTAATAAATAAATAAAAAATCAATGTATACATAAAAAACATTAAGTAAATAAATTAAAGAAACTGGATCAAAAAGTAGGTATTGAAAGGTGCCATTGGGAGACTGCTTGTCAGCAAAACAAGGTTACCAATCATAACGAACTGTTTGGATAAAAAAAGGAAAAGATACCCTGAAGAAGGCTAAAGAATAGACTGGCTGAAACACTGTGTAAAGAAAAACAAAATAAGATAGACAAAAAATAATTCAAACAGAAATGTGTTTGCTGCTGATTTTGTATCAGTAAAATCCACAAAAGCAAAATGGCTGACTGAGATAGATTACAAAAGGAGAAAGAAAAGGTCTATTTTTATAACTAAATAGTTAATAATTTTTCCACTTGCTTTTGTTTAATTTTTTGTGTTAAGTAAAACAAGGTTAAAATATGTCATCTGTACATTTTTAGAAGGCATTTTAGTTGCCTAGTTCACAGAGTAAAATATATATCAGTCCATCTAGGCTGTATGGTTGTAAGCAGGTTTGTCACAAAAATCATTAATTGTAAATTCAATAATTATTAAGTACTCCATAAATGTGACCTTGCCAGATTGAGCATAAAATCCTTGTTTTTATCGTTTTGTTTTTTTTTTTTTGGAGAGGGGTGCAATTCTTCAATACAAAGTAGATTGTTCTAACAAATTGACGTTGTTCACAAATACAAAATGATGTTCTAATGTTTTATCTATTTTCCACAGATTTGTTCCTTGAAACAAAAGTAACACATTTTAACACAATTGGGGTAAAAGCAGTTTTTTTTTTCTCCTTTTTCATCCAGATCTGATAGTCCCCAGCTTAACACAGGTCTGATGAGACATCCTCATCTTTGCTAGAAAAATTTCAGATAATCTGGTCTCCTGTGTTCTTTGGATGATGGTCACTCTGGAAGTTTTGAATGCCAACAGAAAACATTAATGCTGGCAATTCCCTGCTTGGAATATTGTAAAAATGACACTTGCATAAGCAAAGCTCAATTTATTTCAAGTTCTACCTTAAAATGATTTGAACCACTGAATTTGCATAAACCTTTAAACTGTTTGAATGAATCTGTTTATGGAGCATGATGTTAAATATCATTTACTAAATGTCTGTAAAGGCATCAGATTGTTTTAGAATTTGTTTAAATCTATTTTAAGCCTTACTCTCCTTTGAGTTGTGCGCGTTGAGGAAAGTAAAAAAAACTAACTTATTCCAGTTGCTGGAGTCAGATGTGCGTTAAATACCCTGAACTCTTTAAAGGACTTTGGATTGAAGCACTGACTGTAACCCAGGCGCAAATAATAATTCTCTTCCCAAATGAACAACTTATGGTTATTTTATTAAAAAGAAAAAGAAAATGATTTGATTTCTTCATTTTTAAACATAAAATCATCAATGGATTTTAGCATTATTTTTTTTTCAAAAGACAGAATCATTCATGTAATATTGTCAAATTTTCCATGTGATTATCCATGTGTGTGAGTGTGAATAATCACAAAAGGAATTAAATAGTAAAGATTCGGTTAAGCTGAAAGAATTTTTTTCTTTAAACATATTTTTTCTTTAAGGCTATATTCATTTTTGATAAAATGAAAGTGAAGGAATTGACTATAAAGTGGAGGTTTAATTTACAAGACCCATATAATGTCAAACTGAACCAGGCATGACAGCAAGTTTTCAATTTCCAATGTAAACATACTAAATTGGATCCTGACTTTTTGTTCATTTCAGTATTTGTCTTTACTACATTGCTAAAAAATATAAGTTAAACTATTACAGTATTTTTTAATTTAGGCATGTATTTTGAATTTTATTAAATTTTAGTTTTATTTACGAAAGTCATCATTTAATCTGTTAATTGTTTTTTGCTATCCTCTGCCAGCTGCAATGATGGAGAAAGCATTACTGCAAACCATCACCAGTGAGACATGCTGCAAGAGCCATTCCATTTTTATTAAATTATTTTTATATCTCGAGAAAGGATTTCTAAAAACAGTAAAAGAAAATTCATTAAAAACCAAATTTTTCCACAAATTTCCATGATTGTAAAGGGAATGAACAGAGTTCTATCAAACTGTTCTACATAAAAAAAGAAAACCCCCAAATCTCTTTTTTGGTTTAAATAACATTCAGTAATTCCTGATAATTTACTTCAGTGAGTAAATTAATAGACGCAAAGAGGGTGAAAAGTCAGGGTCCTGTTTAGTATCATAAATTAAACAATGAATATCAATGTTCGATATGAAGTCAGAGTCTAGTTTGGCATTATACATATATTGTACATCAACCCCCCCACACACACACACACTTTAGGACCACCGTGCAAGCTTCCCAAAGAAATAAACCTCACTTTCATATAATACAAAAGATAGTACATTGATAAGACATTTGCATAGAAAAAGATTTATTTTTGATTAACCGAATCTTTATCATCCAAATGGACACAAAACAAAGATCCAGTTTGGTATTATATATATATATATATATATATATATATATATATATATAAGGTTGGTGCAAAAATAATGACGTAATAATGTCGTTTTTTGACGTATTTTTTAACGTCAAAAAACAACATAATTACGTCATTATTTTTGCACCAACCTAATAAATTCAACTCCCATTTTAGAAGTATGGCACAAGCTTCCACTTCCCAAAGAAATAAACAATCTTCATAAAGAGCAGAAGTATATCAGAAAAAACATTTGCATAGGAAAAAGAAAGAAAAAAAATGGAGATTCATTTTAGGTTAACCGAATCTTTATGATCTGGTCACTCTCCATGCAATTGTCTCTTCTCTCAGGATTATTCGTGCCAAAAAGCTGACAAGGAAACAAAATACATGGCCCAGTGGATTAATTTCACCAATGAAATAAAAGCAAATGTTTTAAAAGATAAAGTTTGAGAAGGGGGAAGAGATAAAAAGAAAAAGAAGAGAGAGAGAGAGAGAGAGAGAAGACTGGGGAGAAAAGAATGGGGGGAGAATGAAGAGGAAGAGGGGGACGGACAGGAGAGAGAGAGAGACAGACAAAGATGGACAGGAGAGAGAGAGAGACAAAGATGGACAGGAGAGAGAGAGAGACAAAGATGGACAGGAGAGAGAGAGAGACAAAGATGGACAGGAGAGAGAGAGAGACAAAGATGGACAGGAGAGAGAGAGAGACAAAGATGGACAGGAGAGAGAGAGAGACAAAGATGGACAGGAGAGAGAGAGAGACAAAGATGGACAGGAGAGAGAGAGAGACAAAGATGGACAGGAGAGAGAGAGAGACAAAGATGGACAGGAGAGAGAGAGAGACAAAGATGGACAGGAGAGAGAGAGAGACAAAGATGGACAGGAGAGAGAGACAGACAGACAGACAAAGATGGACAGGAGAGAGAGACAGACAGACAGACAAAGATGGACAGGAGAGAGAGACAGACAGACAGACAAAGATGGACAGGAGAGAGAGACAGACAGACAGACAAAGATGGACAGGAGAGAGAGACAGACAGACAGACAAAGATGGACAGGAGAGAGAGACAGACAGACAGACAAAGATGGACAGGAGAGAGAGACAGACAGACAGACAAAGATGGACAGGAGAGAGAGACAGACAGACAGACAAAGATGGACAGGAGAGAGAGAGACAAACAGACAAAGATGGACAGGAGAGAGAGAGACAAACAGACAAAGATGGACAGGAGAGAGAGAGAGACAGACAGACAAAGATGGACAGGAGAGAGAGAGAGACAGACAGACAAAGATGGACAGGAGAGAGAGAGAGACAGACAGACAAAGATGGACAGGAGAGAGAGAGAGACAGACAGACAAAGATGGACAGGAGAGAGAGAGAGACAGACAGACAAAGATGGACAGGAGAGAGAGAGACAGACAGACAAAGATGGACAGGAGAGAAAGAGACATGAGAGAGTGAGAGAAGTTGGAGGTAAGGCTGAGAAAGCACTAAAGTTTTGCAGGAGAGATTGGACCTTCCTGAGAAAATACACTAGAGTGTAGGAGGTATAAATAAAAACAAGACGTGAGGGTACCCACAAAGAGGAGGGCAAAAAATACAACTCAAGGTGGGGAAACCCAAGAAAGGGACGGAGATGGCTTAGTGAGGATTGGTAGAGAAACACGCAGAGATTTGCAGGGTATGGGGGTTAGTAATAAAAGGATATCCTTTAGATGAAGAGGAGAAAGGACAGAAAAAAACAAAAACAAAAGGAAAGCAGTTGACAAAATAATGAAGAAACTTGCTCGTGCAACAAACAAAACAGGATTTGTGAGAAATGGGGATCTACAGTCAAACAAAACTTTCAAAAGGAAAGAATTGTAATGTTGGGTCACTGCTTTTCGTTTTCAATTACTGTGGGCTTGGTTACAATTTGGCACAGCAAGGCAAACTTTCTGGTCAAAAATAAAAAATATTTTGGCGCATCTTTTCCCTACCATCCCAGAAAAAAAAAAAAAAAAAAAAAAATCCTATTTTTGGTCTTGGAATCTACCGTAGTTTGTTCCTCTGGATCTGAAACACAAAATAAGGTTGTAAAATATTCACATAAAATTGTCCACTTTGAGAGTGTACTCATCCTTCCATAGGGGATGGAATGTGGCACAAGGCCGAGTTTAATATGGGACATCAGCATGTGTGGGTAGCAACAGAAACTTGACTGTATAATTTGTAAAACATTTTTCAGTAAAGTTGGTCATTGTTTTTGCCATTTTTGGGGGGGGGGGTCCTGTCAAATTTGTCTTTCCAAGATGGATTGGTATGATGTACCCAGGCTAAGATAAAAAAAAAAAAAAAATCCCGCTTCTTAGGTATTTTCATTTTTCTACACGTTTATTATCTTTATCATCTTTTAGACTAAAGAATATATCAGCCAATATCGTATTAAAAAGAACAAAGATGAAAATAATAGACACAGAATAATCCAGCCTCCAGACTTTAAATTCTTACATCCAAGAGTTCTCTTCCTTGAATTCTAAAAAAGTCTGGACATTGTCCAATGGACACAGACACTTTTAAGTGTTACCGAAATTGGATATATATTTAAATTATTTTTTGTTTTTGCAGAATTAAATGTAAACCTTTTTTCCTTTTCTTTTTTTCATGTTTTTTTTTTTTTTTTCCCTTTTTTTTTTTTTTTTTTTTTTTTTTTTAAATATATTAGTTATATTTGCTTGATTTTTTTTTTTTTTTTTTTTTCCATTTAGGGCAAGGGGTTGGTTAATTTGTTTTTTTTCCTGAAAAATTATTTTTCTTTTATTCCTCCATTTTGTTTTTCTTTGTCATGATTTGGAAATATTTCAATTTGCTCATTCTTCCTTCTTTTCCTTCCTTCTTTTCCTTCCTCCACTTTCCACCCAGTTTTCGTTCTAATTTAGAAATGACGATGTCTTCAAATACCAGCCTGTATACTTGTGTTTTTTCGTTTTATTAATTTGCTCGCGTTCTCCTTTATGTCCCAAACAGTCTCCTGTCCATTTTGATCAGCACACATGTCTCCTCAGCATGTTTATTTCAATCAAATATATTACACACATGACCATATATATATATATAAAAATTTTTTGTTTTATATATAATCAGTGTGTCAAAAAAAAATAAAAAAAATAAAAAAAATAAAAAAATTAACAATAAAATTCCACCAATTACTATGATTCCTGGATCAGAAAATTAAGTTTTGTTCATGTAGGTATGTTTGTATATAAATCCAAGTAGTTTAAAAGTATGGGTTTTTTAAAAATTGGAATCAATTTGTAAACATTTATTTATACATACACATGTATGTAAAAACATTTGGCAGACCAAATTCATGATTGATACAGAATAATTACTAGTTTTTATTTATCAGAATTTTATTTTTACATTTTTTTGTTTGCTTATTTTTTTTTTAAACAACCAGGTTTTTTCTTAAATTTCAGGGTTTTCCTTGCTTATAATTTCTTTTTGTTCTAGGAGATGGGTGGGGAAGAGGTTCTACCCTGACTTGTACCAGAAACAGAAAGATAAAAGACACGGAGTAAGAAAGTAGCATACACCAGATAAGAGGTTCTCACCACTTGCACACACAAGAGGTGAGGTCTGTTGTAACAGGTGCATGAGATGGGGAGTGTATGTTTGGGAAGTGGGGGGGGGGTTCTACTGTCAATTTTGCATGTTAACTAGGAGCAAAGGGTTGTAATGCAGGTGATATCTACCTTAAAACATTAATATAGCATAAAATAACTTGTGAGTCTTTTGTGCAAAACAGAAGGGGGTGGGGCACATTTTTGAGGAAATTTTCTGACCTCCAACCACCACCACACATTAAGACCTTTATTAAGACAACCCTCTAGTTATTGAGAAATTTCTTACAACCCCAATTATTAATGTTGACTTAATTCCCCTTGGCAAAATGGCAATTTGGAAAAGTTTAATAATTAAGACTTCCCTTTTGTATTTGGAGCCTAAGAATAGATTTATTTTGGCTCAACTATTTGTCTTATTTTTGTCTTAGTTGCTTTAATTTGTTTTAAACTTATTTCTAAAAATTGGTTCTCCATTTTTTTTTTTGCTCTCGTTTAACTTTTATCACAGTCCACCTGACTTCATTTGCTGTACAAAAGGTTTTATCCTGCTACTGAAGGTAACTGATCTCTGAATTTGAATTTCATAGATGTGTTGTCATATCCTGCGATGGCAACAGAAAATATACCTTTGAGTGAAATTAACAAGAAGGATACAGCAATTGAGAGGCCTTGAAAAAGAATGCAGTGAAAGGGAAGTAATATTAATTATGTAGAGTGCTAAAGGTTAAATGATTCCATTTGTCATCTGTATACTTATTTCAATCACATCATGAGATAATGACAAAAAATCTGGTCTCTCAGATCATTACCTCTTAGTAGTGTATGATCGTCACTAGGTACCCCTCAATTGTGGCCTTATGTCAAACAAATTAATGGCTACCTCACTGAGATCATGATCATTAAACTAATCTTGTAGATCATTATTATGTAGTAGGGAGTTTGATACTTATTGAGTGTTCTATAGCTGTGGCCTTATAACAAACTAAATTGAGTCACTTATTTTTAAACAAAAAAATTCTAGAATTTGCTGGTCCCATTTTCTGGTTGTTTTTACTTCTTATTTCTGGGGCTTTGTTTTATTTTTTTTTTTTTTTTTCCTTAAAACAAAAAAATTTTTTAATTTTTACTTCTTAAAAAAAAAAAAAAAAAAAAAAAAAAAATTTTAATTTTTCTGACACCCATTTTTTTTTTTTTTTTTTTTATTTGTTCTGTTTTCTTCTAATAGTCTTTCAAATGTTCTTCATATTATCATTAAATCCAGATATTTTTCTTCATTCAAATATGCTGAGTTGATGAGGCAAAGCTAAATTTTCGTTCAATCTGTAGTCCTGCCCCCACCAAGAAATTAATTATAGAAAAGTGTAATAAAGACAGTAGTAATAATATTCCTATTCTAACGGAAAGCGTACATCCAAATTTCACACCTGATTCTGAAGACCTGGGTAAAAAGTCTGCCATAGCAGGGTGCTCATTGGCGTGTACTCTTTAATATTCTTGCACGACGTCGGCTTCAGGAAATTATTCCTCACGGCTTTATGCGCTCTTCTATGATTCTGCATTTCCTCTATGGTGGCAAACTGCTTCGGACAAAGGTCACACTGCGAGGGTGCATTAGTAGCATGCGTCCTTCTGTGCATCTGGAGTGCATCCCTCTGAGTGAACTGTTGCATACACATTTCACAGTTCAATGGCTTCTCTGATCCAGGGGCAGGAGCAGGGGCAGGAGTGGTGCTTGCTCCGCCATGGATTTTCTTATGTGCCTGCAGTTGTGCCTTCCGCACAAACTGCTCTCGGCAGACATCGCAGTGGAATGGCTTCTCCCCCGTGTGGCTGCGCGTGTGGATCTGCAGCTTGTCCTTGCGGGCGAACTGCTTGGGGCAAATGTCGCAGTGGAACGGTTTCTCGCCAGTGTGGATCCGTCTGTGGATCTTCAGGTGGTACCTCTGGGCGAACTTCTTAGAGCAGATCTCACAGTGGAACGGTTTCTCATCTGTGTGTGTCCTGCGGTGAATCTGGAGACGATCCTTGCGCGCAAACTGTTTGGCGCAGATCTCGCAGTGAAACGGCTTCTCACCCGTGTGCGTCCTCTCGTGAATCTGCAGCTTGTCCTTCTGCACGAACTGTTTCGGACAGTAGTTACACTGAAAGAGCTTCTCGCCCGTGTGTGTCCGCCGATGCAGTTGCAGCTTGTCACCACGTGAGAACTGCTTAGAGCAGAACTCACAGTGGAACGGCTTCTCGCCCGTGTGCAGTCGCTCGTGGATTTTCATCTTGCCCTTTTCAACGAACTGCTTTTCGCAGTACTTGCACTGGTACGGGCGCTCCCCTGTATGGGAGCTCTTGTGGATCTTCAGCTTGTCTTTGCGCGAGAACTGCTTGGGGCAGAACTCACAATGAAACGGCGTCTCGCCAGTGTGGATCCGCTCGTGGATCTGCAGCTTGTCGCGGTGGACGAACTGCTTCTCGCAGTAATGGCAATGGAACAGCTTCTCCCCGGTGTGCGTGCGCCGATGGAGCTGCAGCTTGTCACCTCGGGAGAACTGCTTGGAGCAGAACTCACAATGAAACGGCGTCTCGCCAGTGTGAATGCGCTCGTGGACTTTGAGCTTGTCCCGCTGCACAAACTGCTTGTCGCAATAGTGACAGTGGTAAGGTCGGATCCCTGTGTGCGTACTCCGATGGATCTTCAGCTTGTCCTTGCGCGAGAACTGCTTGTTGCAGAATTCGCAATGGAACGGTTTCTCTCCTGTGTGGATCCTCTCATGGATCTGGAGCTTGTCCCGGTGCACAAACTGTTTCTCACAGTAGTTGCACTGGAACAGCTTTTCCCCTGTGTGTATCCGCTGGTGCAGCTGCAGGGTGTTCCTACGGGCGAACTGCTTTGGACACGTGTCGCACTGGTACGGTTTGACGGCCGGCGCCGTCGTCTGAGGCTTCGGCACACTGGGCAACGCTTTATTCGGCACAACGACAGGCTGCGGAGACTGCTTGGGACAAGTAGGGGGAACGCTTTGAGCTGGTTTCTCAATTGCATGCATCGTCTCGTAGGTTGGAAAGTAACAGTTCTGGGAAAACTGGTTTCCATAGATGTGACCATGAAAAAGCTTCTGGTTGGTATGCATCAACCCATGTGTTTGTAGGTAATAGCTCTGTGCAAACTGGTTAACATAAGTTTGGTTGTGGAATGTCTTCTCGGGCATTTCCGGCATACGATGAGGCTGGAGGGTATTTGTTGGCTGCGGGAACTGTTTCCGAGAGATGTTTCCCTGAACCTGCTTATCGTTTGGTAGCTTTTCCATGTTTTCTATGGAATTTGTGTAAATAATTGGAGGAGAGGAAGAGAAGGAAGGAATAATATTTATATTTTCGAATTCTTTTGTTAGTTTTTCATTGAGTCCCGTTTTATAGCAGAGATTTGACAACTTTTTTCCTTACCCCCAGGCGTGTGGATATTTCTTTGCTTGATGCAGGACACGGAGGAATAAAAGAAAAATTTATAGACAATATTCCACCACCGGGAGAGTCTGGTCTACTCTTTGGACATCTGAAAAAGAAAGAAAAGTTTGATAAAAAAATTGTTTCCTAAAATTAAATTTATATTAATTTAGCCAATTCTAGCACATGGTTAGTTCATTGCACATATGTTAAATAATAATTTATAAGACTATTATTTCTTAGAGAATTGTATTTCTTCTCTGACTTCTTTATTTTGACCTTTGAGGTAATATACAGGAAAACAAAGGAAGTCATTTTGATTGGCTAAAACTAGTGTGGAAATGTCAGAGATAGAAAGGAATTTCAACCCCACTGGCTAGTTAAAAATGTACATGTTTAGTATCTGTCTATATTTCTGAAATGAGGACACATGGCACAGTGGATAAAAGTGTTATTAGGTTGGTGCAAAAATAATGACGTAATAATGTTGTTTTTTGCCGTTAAAAATACGTCAAAAAACGACATTATTACGTCATTATTTTTGCACCAACCTAATAGTTAGATCCAGTGACAGGACCCAAAGAGTATGAGTTCAATACCTGGTTAAGGCAGTGAAGAACTTTCAGAGGGGAATTAACAGGAGATATTAGACATGGGGCGTGGAACTAGAACAGTCTACCCCAATAAGTGAAATAAAGGGTTCAGTTCGACATTCCAACCACCTGAAGAAGGCCAGAGCATACAACAGCTGATAAACATGGCAACAAAGATGAGAACAATAGTCGGAATAATGTAAATAGTGTCGACATGTTTAATAAATTAGCAAGTTAAAATTCCTTTGATGAAGTTCTCCTTTATCTCCAAACAAAACAACTGGCAATTGGTGACCAACAAAGGAGAAGGTGACGTTATGAGTGAATCTAGACTATCGCCCTCAAAACTTCCCTCAGCACAAAGGGGCTATGCAACACATCAAGCAAGATCTAACTTAATCCTTTTATTATTTACAGTTGATGCTATGATCACAATGTTTTGGCCATTATTTCCTCCATTTTTCTTCAGCCAATCTTCAGGAAGTTAATAATAAAGAATGTTTCATCTAAGAAACGTCAACATCTTCTGTCTTTGTCATCTTATACTTCCTTGAATCCTTTCTTTTATTGTCTTGTTTCTTTCACCCTCAGTAGCTTCTTGCATATTAGCAGCTTTTATTGTCATGCTTGGGGTGAGTATTTAGTTTTAGAAATTCATACCTTCAAAGAAGCACTACTCTTTTATAATTACTACAATTTTTAAACCAAGACTAAAGGTTTTTCAGGGTTGGACAAAAATAAAATATTAATAACAGATATTTTCTTTGGACATCCCATTAGGATGGAAAGAACTAAAATCTTGCCAAATAGATCAGTACTACAAGCAGAAGCTTTACTCTTTTCCAGGCAAATTATTTTGGAAAAGTATAAAGCTGGGGGGGAGGTTTTTTATGCCAGCAAATTTTAAAATGCCATAGATCTCCAAATGATGGCTGAAGTGTTTGAATTAGTGACATCATCATCAAACCAAATGTCAGAGTTTGAAGAATAAATACACCAAATGCTTCAATGCAAAGAATTCATGCTGAATGTATTTTGAAATATTTGCATACTGAAGTCATTAAGTACATGTATTGGAAGACTAAAATAAAACTATGTAATTTTCTAAAATTTAAAGAAAATCCTCACATCAGCAAAAATATGGTGACATCAACAATTATGTAGGAAAAAAAAAAAAAAAAAAAAAAGGGAAATAAAAGAGTATTTTTTATAGTCACAATTACTTTCAGAATAACGCAACAAAATTTTTTCATGGCAGTATTTTTGGTAACTTATCTGTAGTTACAAATAGATACCTCGACCATAAAAGACTCAGTAACCATTGAAAATTGTGCGCAGGAACACCTCCTCCCCCAATGCCAGAGATAGGGTTTGAAAAAATAAAAATAAAAATTACTTATTAGGTTTGCTAAAAAGTTCTCATCCTAATCTCCTAAAAAATCTGACCAAACAAATCTTTTTTTGAAGATCTTGTATGAAGGGAAAATTTTTAAGCAGCCCGCATAACTTTTTTTTTTTTTTTTTTTTAAATCATTTCAGTCCTAATCAAGGCAATAAAGCCACTAACACAGGAAAGCTACATTACGGTGGTGGGAAAGTGACTGAGGCTGAGATTCCAGGCTAGGACTGATAACATTGAAGATTTTTCTTTGGATTTTTTTTAAGAACCTTAAATATATAGAAGGTGCACTAGACCTGATGTGGCAGTAAAAACATGATAGATTCTGTAAGATGGATTCTGGCAAGAAAAACAGTCTATCACAACACAATGAACCAACACCTAAAAAAAATTATAGATAGGTTCCATCTGTACTTCCATACCAACTATATATACCTCTGATGTTATGAGCCCACTTAATAAGAGACATTACTTTCAGAGTAACCCATGTAACATTTGTATTTGGTACAGAACTATTCTCTTTTTAAGGAACTGCAAATGGCAGCTGTTGGAATTTCCCCACCAATATGGCTACTTCTTATATAAAGATACCTACTAGAGGATTAACTTCCATCGTTTGGAAACTTTTCACTGCACATTATAGATTATTTTAAATATATTGTTGTTGACTTAAAACCTTATTGTGTTTGTATTTTAATATAACTGAATTATGGTACTAAGCCACCTGCTAGTCAACCACCTTCCACATTATCTTAATCCTAAGATCTTAAGAAGACTACACAGAATTGACTAAGTCTCTAACAAGGTGAGAGTGCCAAGTCACAAAAAGAAAACTCTTGTAGAGCAGACAGCTAAACAAAAGATGCCTGTTTTAAAGAAATCAAACCCCAAGCTTTATATCTGTCAATATTTCTAAGATGAGGTATTGTAATTATTTATGCTATTTACATTGTTCAGAATGTTGTCTTCATCTTTGTTGCAATATTCACAAAGTTTCAACCATTGTACGCTTCCTCAGGTGATTAGAATTTTGAATTGAACCTTTTATTTCATCCACTAAGGTAAGATTGTTCTAGTTTCAATTGCCATGCCTCTCCTGGGTGTCTCAGTAGACAGGTATTGAACTCACAATTCTTGGGATCAAGTCAATGAATCCAACCAGCGCTTTCATTATGTGTCCCTGAAGACAACAGTGTATGAATTTTTGGGACTTATAAACTTAATGTCTCAGAGTCCATTTCTTACCAGATCTCATATTACAATTTTAGTTATTCGCTAACAATCTGTATTACTGAATTGAGGAAATAGGCTTGGGCATACTTCAAGCTCAGGCAGATGAGCTAAGATGGAATGCGAGACAGATATTGGAGAAAGGCAAGCTGCCCAAATCAAATATCACAAAACTTGAGAGGACGGCAATCAGAACCCTACAGAGGAATGAAAACATCCTTATACTACCAGCTGACAAAAGCAATGCAATTTTAGTGTTGGACAAATTCGAAATATGCAGAAAAACTGGAACACCTCATTAGAAATGGTAGCTACAGTGAAATAAAGAAAGATCCAACAATGAAAACAGAATGCAAAATGTCGCATATCCTGATCAAGAACAAGGACTACTTCACACCTAAGACATCCAAGCAGTTGTCACAGGGTTATGCCAAGCTACCACACATACTGTCTCCCACAAAATTCACGAAGATGGTATTCTGTTCAGGCCAGTTGTTAACTGCCAACGCTTTGTGTACCACTCTCTGAATTGCTTCCTTGTAGATATAATCGACCCATTAATAAGAAAGTCACCTTCATATGTCCGAAACGCCACCCACTCTGTGGAAATAATCAAAGATGCTCCCATTCAATCCAACCAGATGGTGAACCTGGACGTGTTGAGTTTGTTCACTAAAAGTACTCATGGAGAAGACAATATCAGTAGTCAGTTTTTTTTAGTAAATTCTCTCATGAAACAAGAACAATGAAAGAAAGTAAAATTGTAAATGTAGAAAGCTTCTTGTCTTTTTGAAGATAGGTCATGAATTAAAAATTATTTAAATTAAAGTCTTTTCTTACTTTTGTTTGCCACAAATCATCTTACTGCTTTCTAAGCATAATTGTGATGTGTGCTACAGGAACAAAGATGGTGTGTCTGATGAAAATCCCAGCTCCATTAAAAATCTATGAGTTATGGAGTCGAGGGAGTCCAGAGGTAAAAATTTAGTTCCTTTTAACTTTGTGGTCAAGCCTCTCAACCTTTCACTCTTTTGGTTGAACTAATTCCATTGGTTAAACTACTTGTGTAACCTGATAAATCACCTTTGGCCAATTAGGAAATCCTAGTCTGAAGTTCCTGCAATTAATTTAAGATTAATTTAATTCCTAGAGATATATATTTTGGCCTGTCAATTGAAAATAGAAAGATTATGAATTACATTTGCAAGGTTATCTTATGTTGGCTATTTTAAATAGGAGGCCTGATCAAAAAGTATCAGGATTGTTGCTATAGTAATGAAGCTAAAGTACACAGAGTGAAACTATTTGGCAGCACATTCTGTCGCACATGCACACTAAGTTATAACATTCTCACTTCCATTGTTTATAACAGTGCTTGGAAGGAAAGTGTGTAGAGTGTGGTCATCTCACTACACAACAGTGATTCTATCAGCGCAGCAGTTTTTGGCTAAGCACAACATTCCAAGTCTTGCCCCTTGTAATTTTTTCTGCTTTGCAAAAAATCAAATCCCACTTGAAAGGAAAAACATTAAAACATTGAGGAAATCCAAGAGAATGCAATACTGCTTGCTATCTCCCAAAAAGGAGTTCCAGGAATGCTTTCATGAGTGAAAACGGTGCTAAATAAAATGTATGACTTCAGAAGAGAATTACTTTGAAGGAGATTAAATGCTGAATTGATATGGGTTATAGTTTTTTTAATAGCACCAGACCAGACATTTTGTGATTAGACCTCAAATTATTGTACTTTTAACAAATTTTATTTAATTTAACAAACTTTTAATGTAACAAATTAACAAATAAATTCTCTAGAAAATATTTATATTTTGTTGAGGATTTTCTTCCCACTGGTTTAATCAAAGAGCTTCCAATTAATAATTGGAGTTATCATTACCAGATACTGTATTTTTATTACTGTATAAAATCATTAGACTCAAGATTGGATTAATCAGAAATTTCATGAAGAATTGAGACTTTCTATAAGTGCTGCTGATACCATATAACCCAGTACTACCTGCTGCATGGTCAGGTCATCAGTAATTAAGCCAGGTTTTTTTCTGGTGAGGAAGGTGGCGAAATACCTGGCAGGATTAAAAACAAAGCCAGGAGGTGAAAAATAATTTAAAAAATATCTTCAGACTCACTCATGAAAACTATGGGTAAATAATTATTATTTCTCAACCCAATTATAACATTAATAATCACTTAGAATAATGAAAAATATTTCTTGTCTGTTTTGGATTTTTTTTTTATCCATAACATTAGGTCCACACATCAGCAACCTAGTCTTAATACTAAAAAGTCATGAGAAAATTTGTTGGAACAAAAGTTCATTACCATTCAAAGCAAGCAAGCAGGGTTTTATAACAAAAAAAAAAAAAAAAAAAATTTATAGGGTATAATAAATATATTCTATAGCAAGCCACTCATATTTGAGGATACCCATCTACTAGGACAGATAGCCAATCCCTACATTTGTGTTTATTCAACACCCACAGAGCCCACCCATGGTTTATACTGCAACTATGCTGAGCAGACCTTAGTTACAGTTTTTGAGAAAGAGTGTGTTATCTAGCTTGATCAACAATCTGAACAAGGCCAGCACACTCAAACCCTCAGTCATGAGGACTTGTGACTTTGTGCTAGCACAGCCATCAATGGCCCCTAAGTGTTCCGTCTACCCAATTTCACTTACAAGGTTTGGGTCAACTCATGGCATGGCTTCCAGGCACTTTCCAAGTGTTGCGCAAGCTGTGATCAACCCGTCTAGTCCGATAAAAATCGGGAAGTCTCCTTCCGACCATGGTGAGATTCGAACCCCAGTCTCATGGTCAGAAAGCAAACATTCTAACCACTCGGACACATGCCCAAATAAATTTAACTGCTATTAAGATACTTTTATAAAGAAATTGCTACTTTTATAGATGTTCAATTATGAATTTTTTTTAACATGATTATCAAAATGGAAAAGGAGAAAAAAAAGAAATGTAAAAAATTTCTCACTCTGGACTCTTTCCTTGGGCATTGCAGGCGGGGGCGGGGGGTGGTGGCTTTAGAGATATCTATAACAATAACATCTCACACAAATGATTCAACGCTATCACGTTTTATGGAAAGTTAATTTTCTCATTTTTAATGTTGCATGCATTGGTCTTCTCGATACATATGAAAATCTTGGACATTAACAGCAGAATTACACCAAAGAATACCAAGCATTAGAAATGAAATGATACAGAAACCAACGTACACATCAGCTACGAAAGAGATGACGCAAAGTGAAACACCATCAGCACAAGAATGAGAACCATTGAAAGTTGAAATTTTGTGGATACATTATAAGAGCCACTTGGCACACAACTGAGATATATGGAGGGAACTAGTCAGGTTTTCAGTTGCATAGTGATTCTATGAACCAAAACAATGCTGGGATTAATGATGATGAATTTTCTAAACCAAATGTAGCAGATTTTATTATTTATAGTAAAGATTTTCACAATGAAAAATGTTATCAAGCATCTGTTGGATTTCAATCCACACACACACACACATATATATATATATATATATATATATATATATATATACACACACAAATAAAGGAGAAAAGGCATTAGGAAAATTAGTTTTAGCTGATGCATTTCATCCAATGTGGACTTTTTCAAGGCAAAAAGCAAAATGAATTTATTGAAACAAAGTAGCCATAAACAATATATATATATATATATATATATGGCACAGTGGAGTAGTGGATAGCAGCTCGGCTTGAGGAATTGGAGAGGTGAGTTCGAATTCCAGTCTAATCCATTACATTCACCTACATGTTAATACCTTTTGGGAAGGTATTAATCCTCTTCTCCCTACAGCTACGGGTAAATAACAGGACAAACTGGGTTCTACAGCCTTGGATGTCAACTGTTCTAGAAGGACAACTCTAAATTCAAAACTTGCAGAGGGTCATTTGGGAACCTTGTGGCATGTAGTGCACCAGGTCTCTGTATTTGGCCCTTCAAAAAGTGTGGCTGGTTCTGCACAAAACCTTCACCACTATAATCAAATCATATGTACTGGTATCTGGCTGTGAGTTCCTT
The DNA here is from genome assembly GCA_963932145.1 of Acanthosepion lycidas. NCBI lineage: Eukaryota > Metazoa > Mollusca > Cephalopoda > Sepiida > Sepiidae > Acanthosepion > Acanthosepion lycidas. The sequence continues at coordinate 7,349,620 of OZ010575.1, read as the reverse complement.
GGAAGTGAACTGCTTGACCTTCATATGTCAAATACAACAGGAGAGTCCACCATCATTATAATCCAGGTAAGTCATCAAAATTTAGTAATAACAGAAACCAAAATGCATAAATTCAAATATGGAAGACTTTGTAGTGCTGTATGCTATGGTCCAAAAATGAGTTCACCCTTCTTAAAAAAATTATTGGTAACTGCCTGTATCTTCTATTACTACTTCTGTTCATGACACTGACTTCACTAGATTTCTACAAATCACTAGACTAAGTTTGAAATACGACAATGGAATAATATATTCCCTTCCCACTGTCTGGACAACCCCTACACCATGCTATATATTAAAGTTGAAGGAAAAAAATAAATAAATAAAAATAAATTTTAATTTTTTAAACCATGAAAAAAAAAAAAATCAGAAAAAGAATTTAGAAATTATTCAGTAATAAACAGAATTACTTTTTAAAAATTTTAATTTTTCTAGAAATATTTTTAGGCCTATCATTGAATTAAAATATACATGAAACTGAAATAGACATCTGTGTCACAAGGGTTATTTTCCAATTATGCCTGGCAACAACCCCCAGATGACAGGAAAAGAGTATAAGCCAGCTTTTAGAAGTCATTATATAACTCCACCTGTATTTAAACTGAATATATTTTCTAATAACTATAGGATATGGGATTTTAAATAGACAAACAATTTATCTGAAATTTGATCAGCTTTCTGTCAACAAAGCAATAGGTATTGATTTAATTGGATTTAAATCCAATGATGTATTTGACTAATTGAGAATTTATCTTTTTGCTTCTGTAAAAACTTATTTTTGCAACGGAATGTTTTGGGATATTATGCTGAAATCCAATTCTTCTTTTCAAACATTCAAGTGAAGAAAATATTTTCTTTGAATAAGCTGAAGTAAACTTTAGTAATCATGGTTCTGCTAATGTAAATTGGCTTTAGTTTACGACAGTTCCATTCTAGTATTTTAAATCCTATGTCTGTATTTTTATTTGACTTTTATACCATTCTCATGTTTTGTTTTTTTTTGTTTGGAACTTTTTGGTGGTGTAACATCCATTCTCTCTCATTCTCTCTACTACCTCGAATTTATTTTTGTGGGTGTCAGAACTGCTTTTTTGGGGGGATTGGTCATATTTTTTTTTTGGAGTGGGGTGGAAATTTTCCAGAGAGGTCTATTTTGTGATTTAGTGAACGAATTGGTGGTCTTTGTGATTTTTGTCTACTGGTGTTTACTTTAGGGGGAGATTTTGTTTTGTATAGGTGGTATTAGGTTTGAAATGGGCAATTCGAATTTATTTACTATTTCTATTTGGCAGCTTTCAGCCATGAATGTTCTTTTTAGCAGTTCTTGGTCCTAGCCACACCAACTGCTCGATGAGTGCTCTATATTTGCCTGTTTTGTTGTTGTTATTATTGCTGCCAACTGGATTCATCTTTTCATCCATATTGGCATAGGTATAAACCTTTCATAGAGAAATCAGCTATTTTTCCCCTCCATCAGCTCTTCTATGTTTGGCTTCCATGGTTTCTTCCTCCAATTCTTCTTTTCAAACATTCAAGTGAAGAAAATGTTTTCTTTGAATAAACTGAAGTAACCTTTAGTAATCATGGTTCTGCCAATGATATACGCCTATCCAGTGACATTGAAACAAAGCATGACATCAAAATGGCCCCAGATTTATCACCTATCATGATGAACGGAGGACACAGGCCTCGAGCATCTCTAGGAACTTGAGCTCAGATCTGACCTCACAGAACTTGTACACATGATATATCGTTAAAGCTGCTGGTAAAATGGGTGGTTCTCCAAACCACTCCAGTAGTGTTTACCAAACTCCTATCTTCTACCTTTACAAGAGCCAGATCAAGCCTAAAATTAAGTACTGCTGCCATATATGGGAAAGAGCTGCCCAGTCATCACAAGCCTCTAATTGCTATCACTATTTCCATGGAAAATGTTCAAGCAAACTACATTCCTTAGTTCCAACAGTTCTAACCTTCACAGCTAAGACCTTCCATGCCACATGCATTGTAGTGAACCACCCTCATTCCCTTCGTATTCCATTGGTGAGATGTAAGTTCCACTTAAGCAGCTTCTTCCCACGAACCGCTGCTTTTTGGAACTGACTCCCAAGAGGATTCTTTCGCAATCACTACAATCTTAACCTACTGAAGTCTAGAGTTAACCATTATCTTCCCCACATATCTCTATAAATTGTACCTCTTATTCTGTAAGCCTCTACCTCAAGTGGCTCCCGAGCCTTATACAGAGTGAAAAAAAAATAAATAAATAAATAAACAAACAAGTCTGTATGCTTGCAAGCGTACACTCCTACAAATTGCAAATACCATCCTTTATGCAAGTGAGAGACAGCAAAAAAAGAGAGGTGGCATCAAAAAGTTCCTGAAGTGAATATGCTTTTTTTTTTTGACCATTCACTAAAAATGTCTTCATAGATAAGACTCATTAGTCTACCAAGTCAGTCTATCAGTAGGTTTTGTATTCTATTATCACACAATATTTTTGCTCCATTGGAATAGCTCTGCAATGTTTACAAGTGCTTAATTATCGATGCTAAACATATTTCCTTGTACATCTTACCATGATGACTCTGGACATGACTAGGTTGATTTTTGTTTCATTTGGACACAATATACAGTTCTAAAACATTGAATTTTCTATCCCTGCTCTCCTGCACAAAATTTAAAGTCTTCTCTTTGTGTTATGATTTCAGTCGTGTTTTCTTACAGTTATCAGCCATCATCTAGCTCAGAAAGTTTTTTTATTAAATTTGATTGCATAGAAACAGTCATAGAACATACTTGGTGCTCATTAGAAACATTCACAGACAATATTCTTGGCTTTTCATCAACTACTTTCCTATGAAACAAAGTAGATCCTGATGCTAACTGGCATGGTTGACTTGGTCATCTCCAAATCTTCCAGGTTTCTGGTTATTTTGTAAAAAGGTTGTTTTAAGACTTGTAACTACAGTGCTGCACAAATGTATGTGAATGCTTAAGATAATACTAAAATAAATTTGTGTCTTTTTTTTTTCTCTCATATAATCAACAAATCTTAAACTATATATTCATTAAGAAAAACCTTTTTTAAATGAATTACAACCACTTTCAAAATTTTTAATCAAGCTGGAATAAAAATATTATCTTGCTCTTGGTTTGAAAACTGGGTTTAGGTTGGGGCTGGATCTTCCAACTGGACAATGATCCAAAAGGTCAAAGCAAATCCACAAAAGAATGGGTTAAAAAAAATTTTTCAAATCATAGAATGACCTAAGTCCTGATCTTAAACCCAAGCGAAAATCTGTGTTGCAAATTAAAGGCAGTCCATGCAAGAAACCCAGGTAATATTGAGGAATTGTGAGAGTTTTGCCAAGTAGAATAGTAAAGAATTGACGTTCATTACTGCCAGAAACTTCTTAAAAAAAAAAAAAAAAAAAAAAAAAAAAATTTAGAAAAATACTGGTTGACATTATAACCTCAAAAGGAGATCACCAAATATTAATTGTAAGTGCTCACTTACTTTTGTACATCTTAATTTTTAATTAATATTTTTATGCCAGCTTTATAAAAAAATTTTGAAATTGGTTATAATTCATTTAATAAAAGTTGTTTTTTTTTATGAATATATAGTTTAAGATTTGTTGATTATCTGGAAAAAAAAAATTGTTTTAATATTATCTTAGGGGTTCACTTTTGTGTAGCACTGCAACTTTTGTTGCAGTTATTTTGTTTCTGGGTTTCGATTGGTTGAAGCAGCTATGGAATATGACTAAGATAAGCTAAAACCCCAAAAGCAGTCTTTATAAGGTGTTAGTCACCCCTGTCCTATTTATATGGTTGCAAGACCTGAAAAATGAAATCAGGAAGATGAAATGCTTATGTACCTATTTCATAAAGGCTTAAGGAGGATCCCCAAGATTAGATGGCAAGACCATTTACAGACAGCAGAACTGCTTCAGAATGTCTCCATAGAACCTCTTAGTGTCAAAGTACACCAAAGATGATAGTGTCTCAGTCACACTTTCAGGCAAGATCCAAATGATGACTGCAACATGGCACTGATGTGACCCCTGAAGGAAAAAGTAGTAGACTAAGGAGGACAGGGTGAATGACTGTGGAGCTGGTGATCCTGGGGGTGAAGTACAAACGACAGTTATGAACAGAATAGAATGGGGACAATTGTAGGGGACATATAGAGCAGATATTAGGTTGGTGCAAAAATAATGTCGTTTTCTCACATAGTAACATATGTGAGAGAACAAAATTATTTTTGCACCAACCTAATAGATGGATTCAATTTCTGGAACAAAATAACATGTTCCTTCAGGTCCAATGAGATATATGAAGATACAACTGAACATGATATCAAAAAATGATTTTTAAATATTTTTGAAGTATAATGAAAAACTTATTTTGTAGAGATGCACTCATTTTTGAATAGCAATATATGAATATATTTTCACTCAAAACAAAGCCCAAGAGCCACTCAAGTTAGAGGGTTAATGACCAAGGTTGTTGTATGTATGCGAGAAGATGAAGTAAGTGCAGATTATGAGGATAGGTAATGGTTGCGACTAGACTTGGAAGATCATTAAGACCTTAGTAATCAGGAAAGCATCCTCTTGGGAGTCTGTGCCACAAAGTAACAGGTCTTTAGTAGAAATTGTCAGTAGAACCTCCTCCTTACCAATGGAATACAAAGGGAATGAGGATGAGTCGACCCTGGGTACATGGCATGGTGGGTTATTGTTGTGAAGATTTGAACTGGTGGAACTAAGAACCATAATAGTCTATACTTTTCCTCCTGACTTACATAATAGTTTGAATATTATCAATCCTACTAAAATATAATATGTCCTTTTATCTCTTTACTTAATAAATTTCCAATGGTTGGTTCAACGCTTATTTTCCCCCCAAGTTTAATTTTAATATTCATTGACCCTAACTCCAACAACTTTTTTTTTTAACTTGCTTAAATGCCACTTGATGTTAAATCCCTATTCATATCCTAATTATTTGCAAATGATAATTACCATTGAACTTAATAAGCTACATGACTATGGCTGATATATATATATATATAATATAATATAATATATATATAATATAATAAATAGATATAATATAATAAATAGATATAATAAATATATATAATATAATATATATAATATAAATATAATAAATATATATAATATAATATATAATAAATATATATATATAATATAATAAATATATATATATAATAAATATATATATAATATATATGGCTGATGAAATAGAGTGCAGACAGGTCAAGATTCTTCCTTGCTTATTCCTCTAAAGCCTCAAGGAAATAATTAAACTTGGAATTATTGGTAAAAATGCATAAATAACTGTCCCTTGCTCACACATACAAAATAAATATTAAAATAGGTACATTTCATAGATTATAGCAGCAAACACATCTTCACTAAACTTCCAATTTCAATTTTTTCATGATTTTTTTTTTGATATAATGGCAACACAAGTCTCAATCAAACAAGAACCATTCTACAAGTGTACCATTTGAGTATAATACACTATACACTGTTTGAGTAGAATTCCCTCCTTACCAATGGAGCACAACGGGAATGACAAGGAGCCAACCTTGTGTACATGGCATGTTAGTATACTAATAATATCAGTCATTGGGATTATTTCTTACACCATAAATGCATTAATATCACGATTTTTTTTTTTAATATTTTTTAGAATTTTAAAAAATGATTTCTTCTTTATAATTTTTTCCTGCATGATTTCACAGAGCAGCACCAAATGAACCCACATGTCATATTTTATTTTGCTATGGACCCCCCCCCCACAAACTAAATTATTAAGTAACCGAATAACCCATGCCTTTGCATGTCACACATTATTTTTGTAAGAAAATGATGATTGATTTCAAAACATTATTTGTGGAGAAAAATGATGCATTTCAATATTACTCAATGATCTTGCCAATGTGACCTCCATCTTCTGGCTTTCTCCTCCTATATTTTGGATAGTAGTCATTCCCATGTTCAAATTTAATTTAAATCAAAGGGGAAAAAATTTGTTTGGGTGGGGATGATACTGTATATAAAATCTTAAACCAGTGGCCTCTGATTAGTTTTAATTTTGAAAATAGAACAATTTCATTTACTGCCTCAATAAAATAATTGGTCATTTTTGCCATCATCGCAAATTCATATATAAATTGAATAATAATAATAATAAAAATTTTAATTTAAAAAAAAAAAAAAAACTGAAAAAACTAAAAAAATTTTTTTTTTTTAAATTTTAAGTTTTTTTGACACCTCAAAGATAATGACCCACACTAATCCAATGGAATTAAGTTGTTCTCTTTAATGAAACTGAAATATTAATTTAAGAGTCATATTTTCTTACCTTCAGTCAAAAACCAGATGATCATAAACACTAAACTTGCTTATTGACTGACATAACTACATATTTCCCACTGGTACCAGAAGTATATGTTCAAGCTCAGAAAAACTAAGAAATTTTCAAGGCAGCTCCTCCCATTTGGAAGGCTTATATAAACCCTGCTTTATCCCCATTTACCTTAAGATCAGTAGCCCAAATCTTATGAAGGTAACAGACAAAAAGGTAGATGTTCAAACTCTGATAAAATCTAAGATTTCAAATGCTAATTTTAAAAGCAGACAAATTATCCCCATTTAGAAGATTGGCAAAACAGTTTTCCTATCATCATTCGATCTGTTTGTGAGCTGGATAACTACTAAATTGTCAGAATTTCAAATAAGACAGGATTTCCTAAATTTTTCTCTCATTTGGCCTTATGCCATGCTATGTTATGTTTGGTAAAAAAAAAAAAAATTAATTTTTCAAATCCCCACCCAAAAATCAAAAATATTTGGATTGCACTGTAAGTGAGATAGTATTTCATGGGAAAGAAACAGGTATTCACACCCAGATAAAAATGCAGAATTTTAAAAATGTAGATTTTCAAAGCAGGTAGGCCATTCTTGAGGATGCATGGGTTGTGTAAAAGGATATTGCCACCGAAAGTGCAATCAGAAGATAAAGTTCAAATTCCAAGCTAATCTAATGCATTCACTTTCACACTAATGCACTTGGGAAAGATATGAATTTGTTTTGTCTCCCCAGCTATGGGCTAAATAGTAGATAGACTAGACTCTCAAGCTTGAGGTGACAACCAGTCTAATAGAAGGGAAACTGAATTAAAACCATGAAGAAGGCAATTAAACAATGGGAAACCACTCCACTATCTTTCCTAAAAATGTATAACAATTCACAGATAAAGTGAAAGAATACGAAGAATCATGATTGCGTATGTCCTGGAGGGGGGAGGGACATGGCATTAATCAAAAGATAGAAGATCCAATTTACACAAACTCCCTACTTCATCAGGCTTGTACTTGAAAAAATTAGAAAAAAAATAAAAATCAAGAAAACCTTAATAAATAAAGGCACCTTGGCATGAAGCTATTGTCTGTCGGGCCAACTTGAGCTAAAGTTTATAAATATCAAAAAAATAAAAAATAAAAATAAATGTGGTTTGCAGTGGGGAGGAGGGGGAGAGCAAAGACAGAAATCAACTTAGCAGTTAATTACCTAGTCTCTTCCCATCCCCCGCCTCCAGTTGGGTCAAATTACCACTAAAATACTCCCTGTCCATAAGTACCACCCACAGGGTGCTAAGACTACAAAAGAAGACAAGGGCAGGGCCTTGGTAGCTTAGTGTTAAGTGGTGATTATCAAGCCCACAGCTCAGCATCCAGAATAATGGAGTATCGGGATCTCTGCACTTAGTGGAGTGGGAGGAATCAAAATGGGAGTCAAAAGAATGGTCTAAAAGTGAGAGATGGCAGATGGGTAGGGGATTGGAAGATAGGTTGTTGATAGAAAAATAAAAAATAAAATAATCAAAAAGGGGATTAAATTACCTAACATTCACCCCACCACACACACACACACACACACCTAACGTGTCCTACCCTTCTTCATCCAAGAGATTTACTCATTAGTTAAATAAGCTCTTTGCTAAGCTTAGTCTGACACAAGGCCATAACTTTAGGGTACCCAGTAAAACCATACTTGCTAAACAGTTGTACTTAGACCAGCTTGTTAACTCTCACCCCACAAGGAGATATTCTTGGTTAAATGAATTCTAGTTTATAGTTTTATGTCAAGATTGCTTTTATTAGGTTGGTGCAAAAATAATGACGTAATAATGTCGTTTTTTGACGTATTTTTTAACGTCAAAAAACAACATTATTACGTTATTATTTTTGCACCAACCTAATAATTAGTTTCTGCCTTATAATTAATTTTTAATGATTTTCATATTTTTATTCTAACTTTTAGACAATTTTACATCTTGTTAAGAAAGCATTGATCAGAATTAAAGAACCAGTTTCCAATCAAAAATAATAACAATGCTTTATTTAATAAATTTCAGCAATTTAAGACTACTGTATCTATTAGGTTGGTGCAAAAATAATGACGGTTTTTGACGTTAAAAAATACGTCAAAAACCGTCATTATTTTTGCACCAACCTAATACTACTACAACTAGTAGTAGTAGTAGTAGATATAACAGTAGTAGGAGGAGGTAAACAACATGGTAATAGAGATTAGTTGTTCCCTTATAAGGAAACATCCAATATTCATTGTCCGAAAAGCTTTAGTGTGGACAGAAATTTACAAAATCTTTCTTTTAAAACAATTTTTCCAGGAAAAAAGGTTTCTCATCTCCACTGGAGGCACAGTGGAGTAATGGATAACGGCTTGGATTGAGGAATCGGAGAGCCAAGTTCAAATTCCAGTCAGATCCATTACATTCACTTACGTGCTAATACCCTTGGGAAAGGTGGGAATCCTCTTCTCTAGCTATGGGTAAATAGCTATGGGTAAATAGCTATGGGTAAATAGCAGGACAGACCAGATTCTATAGCCTTGGATGGCAACTGGTCTACCACAGAAAGAAATGGCAACGTAATGTGGGAAAAAATATATCGTATCGAAAGAGATGATTGCTTAAACGTGTTATCACGCATGGCACATAGCTGACTGACTGACCCTTGCAAAAGGTATGAATCCTCTTCTTCCCCCAGCCATGGGTAAATAGCAGGACAGACCGGGTTCTGTAATCTTGGATGGCAACTGGTTTACCGTAGAAAGAAATGGCAATCTATTGCGGGAAAAAATCTGCCTCGTCAGTCATGTATTGAAAGATACATGATTGCCTAAGCGTGTATCACACATGGCACATAACTGACTGAAGCTGTTACTGCTCTTTCCAGTATTGATACGTGATTTTCTTCCTAATTCTTTGTTTAACGTAATGTGGAAAGTCAACATCTTAATTATGTCATTTTCTCTTCGGAATTACATTTGCTAGCTATTTTAGTTGTTGCTATTGTTGAAAGCCTTCCATTGATGTGGTTCCTTTAATTTGAGGAATTTCTTTGTTTGCAATTATGTAGCACTAGTCTATAAGCTCTGGTGAAGAACCTAAAATCTAGTGGATCCATTCACTTAAAGCCATTTTTAATCACTGGTCTGAGAAAATAATTCTATTAGGTTGGTGCAAAAATAATGACGTAATAATGTCGTTTTTTGACGTATTTTTTAACGTCCAAAAACGACATTATTACGTCATTATTTTTGCACCAACCTAATATATAACTGAAGTTGATAGTTTAGACATTTTTGAACATTGGATGCCACGCATATATAAGCATCTTGATCTGATGAGGCCATTTAAGAACCAAAGTTCTTAGGTTCTTATGTTTTAGTTTTTTAGCTTTTTGTATTTAGCAAAACTATCAGTAAGAAAACTTGGGCCAGGAATAAATTTGAATGTCATCTAAGGATTAAACTGGTTCCCAATAATAAAAGTCATTTTCTAAGTGTTGCACAAGGCCAGAAGTAGGAGGTACCCAGTGAGGATTGAACTCACTATTCAGTTGTAATTGATCTGGCAAGACAAGCCTGCTAACCATTTACACCACGCTGAAGTGCCTCTTGGCTTTCAATAAGAAAAGATTAAATCTTCTCCAAAGTTTGTTTACTTCAAATTCATGTTACTTAACCACTTCCCCACCAATTATTTTGGGAAAAAAGTTTAATTTTCAGATGAGCATTTTTATTAATATAGCAACTAAGAAACTGAAGAACCTTGAAGTACCCAAGGGGTAGCTAAGACCTCTACCAGACCACAAGTTGACAACTGGACTCGTTTCAAGCTCAGAAGAGCATAAAAAGAGTCAAGATGGATGTATGAACACATATTTAGCTGGTTTTTGAACATTATGTTTTGGATGTTCTTATTCATCCATATCTGAAAAAGACACTTTCGGTAAACGTCTACACTGGAGAAGCGGGTTAACAGTCACAGACAGTAAAAATTATTTAAAATTGATGATAAAAACCAATGAAAATTAAAATGGAAGAAATCACAGCTACTTAGATACAACAATCTTGGAACTTGAGAGCAGACAACAATTAAAATTCCACAAAATACAAATTGACCCAAATAGCCTAGAAAATAGGATATTATAAAATAATATATAACTATTTTTTAAAAATATGATTCCTTCGCTATATAAGTGTTCTCATGTTTCAAAAACAAGAGCCAAAAACTTCAATATAATTATTAAAATTAAATTGAATTAAAGTATCAAGCTCTGCTTCATCTTTGAGCAAAATTTTTGGAATAACTATGGAAACCTAACATGTTCTTTCCTATTTTTCTATATATTTTCACACACATACACACATATATATATATATATATCTCAAATCCGTAAGTGGAAAGAATAATCCAAGTACAACTTTAGAATAAAATATTAAAAAGATGGATCCATAAAGAGAGCTCAATTATATACAGAGCAATATAATATGCATCAAAGGAAATTATCCTTTGACAATATATAACCAAGTTTTCAATGATGTGTTAAGTTTTTCCTTTGATGTGTGTGTGTGGAAAAAACTTAACACATCGAAAACTTGGTTATATATATGGGGAAATCAGTATAAAATTTTTATATATGAAGAACAATTTTTTAACAAAAATGATAAAAACACACTAAATGAAATTGGCTAGACTATACAGTCAAAAACATAATCAAAATTTTTAAAAAAATAAGAAAACTGAAATTTTCAATATGCCCTTTTTTGTGCACAGGTGTATTCACATCAATGAAAATGTCACTTTAGTCCAATGAATAAATCGTAAAGAACAAAATTACGAATTACATGAAAACTTTTTTTTCCCTAATTATATAATAAATATATATTTCTTAAATCTGGTAACAGCTCTGAGTTTCATGCATAATGCAATTGTCAACAATCAGCACCTGATGATTACATTGCACAACTCAGTTTCATACGCAAAGAAAAAAAATGTATATTTATTATTAATGCATACATCAATTATAGATCTATTATTATATATCAAGCACTATTTTATTAGCAACAGCATTCAATGTATGTTATTTTACTTCAAATGCCATTATTGTGGATACTCGTATTCGAAATAAACTCCCCATTTATACTTTTACAGGACTGTTATGCATTTGAGAAATCTTAATGAAGAAATCTGCTTTCATGCAGGAATCTAATCTGCCATACACCCGCTTTTGTAGGGAGGAACCACTGTTTGATCCAGTGCGCTTTACCACTCGGTTACAAGTGCAAGCATCACAGTACAGTGAGGCTCTATTTCTCTTTTTATTAAGATTTTTCGACTATGCAGACAGACCATAATACAAGCTGTTTAAAGTAAAAATAAAAAAATGAGATTTCTATTTTAAATACAAGTAGACAATATAATGACATTAGAAATAATAAAAATGTCTGATTAAAATGAATACATTTCCGTAGAAATAGTGTGAGGAGAGCAATCAATATAGACACAAACTGCACAGTTTTGACAAGTTAACCTATGAGAAAGTGTGGTGCATGTGTGGCCAATGTAAGAATTTAATGTTTTTTGATTATTAGTATTAGAGATACAATTTCAAAATTCATAGACAGATTTTTTTTTTTTTTTTTTTTTTTTTTTTTAACATGGGGTGGATTTTTATGGTCCTAAGTGTGTGTGTGTGTCTGGTGTAATTTATCCAAACAAATTTTTTTAAATTCAACTGACAAGGTCAGCTTGCTCAATTTTTTTTTTTTTTTTATTACATTTTAACGATTTTCAAATATGTTTTATACCTGCACCAAAATTCAGGTTTTGTTCAAATACTTTCCAGTATTTCAGTCCATATCAAGAATTAAATGTCAGTGTGGTAAACAGAATTTTGAATCTTTTCTAGTAGGTAGTGTTATATAATACAGGGTGTCCATAAAGTTCATGTTCACTTTAAAAAATTTATAACTTTATTTGTATTTGCGGTTGAAATAATCTGTAAAAGATGTTATAAAGTTTAATGTACCTAGTTTTAAGTATAGCTAAAATAACTAATGTGATTTCAAGCATTACTGCAAAATCATATTACCCTTTGTATTGCTAATGATGGAGGGCATGTGGAAACTTAAATAAAATTTCAATAAAACCTTAAAAAATATAGATTTACTTCTTTCTAATCCTTTTTACAAATTATTTCTATCACAAATTAAGTTATAAATTTTTTAAAATGCACACGAACTTTATGGACACCCTGTATGTCCATATTATCTACTAATATCTGGATTATATTAATGGTTGTATTATTGTTACTTGTGACTTACAATAACAAGTTCTGTCTATTAAATTTTTTTAATTTTCAAATTGTTTTTTCTTATGTTATGAGCGAGTACTTTCAAATATTGCTACATCCATTTTCAAGGAAGATAGATGGTGATTGGCATTGTATTTAAATTTTTGAAGATTGTAGATGGCAGGGAATCAAGAGAATGAAAGGAAGTTCCACAGGCAAGTAAAAAAGTTATTAGAATAGAACAGATGGTTACATCTAGCTAGTTCAACAGTAAAACAGTGAGACCTAATTGACCATCTAGTAATACATGTAAATTCATGCAGTTGAGGCATCAAGTAGAAGAGCTCATCAGAACAGTTGCCATAAAAATATTTGGAGAAATGACAGAGGGAAGTCATGTCATGTCATGTCAGTGAGAAAATGACAAAGTCAAGATGCTAGGCAAGGATCGATTACAAACACTTCTTTGAATTTTGTCAAGAATCTTGAGATAAAGGGTGCAATGGACAAATTGTCATACATCTTGAAATACTAAAGAGTAAATTTATTCAATAAAATCACTACTGGCTTCAACCAGAGCCTACATACAACTTCAGAATCTCCTGAAACTCTTCAGGATGGTCTCCTTGTTTAAGATGGTGAATGCTACTAAAATCTTTGCCTTCAGTTCATTTTTAGTGTTACAAGGAGTTTTGTTGGTCTCTCACTCAACTGCTCCCACATATAATAATCAAGGGGGTTGCAGTCCGGGGAGTTAGGTGACTAGATATAAGGGGTTACATGGCCACAGAAGTTGTCTGACAGCCATACCTGGGTTCCCCCGCTTGTGTGGCATGGTGCAGTCCAGTTGCTAGACCTTAATCCAGGGCAGCCCCACCTCCTCAAGGCACTTGATGTAGGCCTCCATGTTAATTCTGAGACCCTGTGAGAAGATGAATGGAGGCATAATGTTGCCATGACTAGTGATCACTCCAAAAACCTTTGTAATCAACATTAGACTCGTCCAACATGACACAGTGGATAAAGGCTTTAGTTAGATCCAGTGACAGGTCCCAAAGAGTGTGAGTTCAATACCTGGTTAAGGCAGTGGAGAACTTTCAGAGGGTAATTAACAGGAGATAACTGACATCTATTAGACATGCCATGTGGAACTAGTCTACCCCAGTGAGCAAAATAAGGGGTTCAGTTCAACATTCCAACCACTTGAAGAAGGCTTGAGCATACAACAGCCAAAACGTTCTAATAAACATGACGACAAAGATGAGGACAATAGTCCAAATAATGTAAATAGTGTGCAATCATTATCTATCCTCCTTATCCTTATAATCTTCACTTCTTATTTCTGCCTATTACAATCATATCAAACTCCTTATTCAGTAACCCTCTACCTTGAGTGGTTTTGGGGCCCTTGCACTGAGCAAACTTTAATTTAAAAGAATTTGCAACAACAACAACAGCAGCATTGAAAAGTCAGTAATCCAAATGACTCAAAATTAATATTACATTTATATCATTTTTTCCTGCTAGAATCTGTTACTCATTAGTCATCATCATTCCTTCATGCATTGAATATTGCTGTTACATCTGGTCTAGTCTTTCTGATATGCATCTAGAAATTCTTAACATCCAAAGAAAAATCTGCAATGTTATTGATCCTAACCTGGCATCTCAACTTTAGTGACTTTTCAACTGCTTTAGCTTCACTGTACTTTTTCTAGAAATATTTTCATGGTAATTGTCCTGCTGACTTTACGAATTTAAGTGCAGTACTAGATTGGCAGCTAGCCCTCATTTTATAGTTGAAATAGCGATATGTAATTGTAAGCTCTATGCTAACTGTTTCTTCTCTCACACTTCTTGCTTGTGGAACTCTTCCAGCTTCTTACTTTCCAGACAACTTTTTATCTTCAAAAAATTTAAATGCAATATCAATCATTATCTTCTGTCTCCATGAATCATGTTTGTTTATTGTCCCTTCTTTTGAATGATTTTCCTCACACTTTCACTCTCAGTAACCCCCTGTGTTTTAGTGGCTTTATCACCTTGCTTGGGGTGAAATGATTATTATTTTTTTTTTTTTTTTGAGTTATATTTTTCTTTTAATTTCATTTAAGATTTTAAAGTTTGGTGCATTACTTTTTCACAATCTAATACAGCAGTGGTTCCCAAATTTTTTTCTCTGGGCTACATTTTCAGAATTTGCCTGCACTTAGCCAAGTTTTATGTGACAAAAATTACATTTTAAAATAGAAAAAACAGAGAAGGTTAAAGGGAGATAACCGTAGATTTAAAGTCAGAACATTATCATTGATAACTCTCTCCTCCAATTTGTGGACACTAGTTCTCGATATAATGCAAAAATATCACACTGCTAAAATCGGTCAATTATTTATAACTATTATGTGACTCATGCATGCAATTACAAGTAATCCATAATATTTTAATTTTGCAAATCATTTCTTTTTGGCATATGAATTTTTTGAATCTGTTTCTAACTCTTTGTCTTTCAATCATTCTGCCTCACCTGCTACCCTCTTCTGCCGTACATATGAGGCACACTGCACCATTTGGGAATCAATGATTTAGATCATCTAGATGCCAACTAATTCCTTTCCTGCTATTTCCAAGAGTAATTTTGGTTTTTTAATGTTGCTTCGATCTCCAAATAACATCTGACAGGCTACATGTTACCAAAGCAAGAAATAATCCCTGACCTGAACCATTATCAAAGACCCAAAATGGATTGCCTTAACAAGTCTAAAAGGTTCTGAATATCCTGTTATTTAACCATAGCTGGTTGGGAAGGGATGAATTGGATTCATGCCTTTCCATTCAAACAAAGTGAACACAAACTGTTCCAGCTGGATGTTGAACTCTCTGCTGATTCCATGTGATCAATTTTGTTAAGCATGAGGTTATTTGTATTCAGTTTTCAGTTTAAATAATATTTGTAGCTTATTCATTAAAAATTTAATTTCCTTTCAGTAGACTCCAAAACCTCAATCAGAAAACTCACAGAAAACTTCAACATATTGATTGTTGTCATTTCAAATCATTTAAGAACAATTAGCAAGAAAAAGAAACTCAGAAAAATGAGTTTGATTGAAATAGAACAAAAAAAGAAATCAAAAAGCATCAAAGAAATACAGATCTGTAATTATCTTCAATGATATTAAATTAATCTGTTTCTGCATCATATCCTTACTCGGTAAGAAAAAAATGAATTTCAGATAGGAATTCAAGAAATCTGTACAATGGCTACATGTAGATAAGAAGCAAATATTTACATGATTTACAATCAGAATAAAATCCTCATTTTTATTGTGACAAATTACCTTCTTCAGCTTTCTATAGATTGGGATAACTTTGAAGGAATTTGAAACTGGAACCTTTATTCAATCTATGGAGATTGACTGTTCTTATTCCATTGTCCATATCTTGGAATATTTTGTTAATTATTCAGTTATTGCTTGTCCTGTTTGAGCTCTTAGTTATTATGTCACCAAATTTAACACATTGTCAACACGGAAAACAAAAACACCCACTTAGTCAAAAATTTTTTATACTAATATCCAAAAAGAAGCTTTCGAAGGAGCATCTTAAAATTTTTGAATGTCATGTAACTACACAACATTTTCTTTTTATTTATCATCACTTGCCTTGATAAAGTTGAATGACAAAACACATCAGCAAAGACTAAGTACTATTTTCTGATTGTCTATGTTTTATATATATATATATATATTTTTAATGGTACAAAATTTAATGATAGCTAGGAATAAGCAAAATTTATATGGCATTTTTAAAAATCTAAAAAATAACAACTGGTTTCGTCCCAGCCTTATCAAGTTTATTTTCTGGGATATATATATATATATATATATATATATATATATATATATATATAATGGATTAAGTTCAACAATTGTTTTATATATATTTTCTGTTTCTGTTTGTATTTTTATAGATACAATTTATGTAATTAAATGTCAATTTTTTTGCCCTCCTATTTTCTCATTGAATTATATACATAAATGTAAAAATATTTATTAACACTGACACTCATTGTACATATTTACATAAAAAGGTACATCTGAAGTAC
>OZ010575.1:7305269-7327769 GCA_963932145.1 Acanthosepion lycidas | reverse complement strand
AGGGGTTCGCATCAGATTCGGTTTCAAATCCGGCTGTATATCAAGTTAAAAATCTAGTTATTAACTTTAATGAGAAAAATGAAATTTGTTAATCAAATCACCACTGCGACACTCAATGTTACATTTAAGCTAGATTTGGTTAACAAATTTATATTTTTTAAGGGAAAATAAAAGAAAAACCTAAGGTCCAACTCACTGTCCTAAATATTGACTCTCGAGTCTCAACTCAACTATCACCAAGAAATCTGGGCTGGCATAGATTTTTAAAAAATAAAAAAATCTAAACAATTATTTTCTCTTATACGAATTCAGCTGTCTGTTCTATGAAAAAAAGTAAGTTAACAATAACATATCTTAGAGTTTAATTATTAAAGGAATACATTTTATAAAAAAAGGCGTTTCTTTCATAGATTTTTAATAACATTGTGCTACAAACAAGTAATAAATAATTCAAATCGCCTTTCTACTCAGTGCAAACGATAGTACTTTCAAATACTAGTTTGTAGTACCTGTACTTATTACTTAGAAACACGACAATTATGTTAAGGACTAATAATAGGACAATTTGTTGAAGTTTATATATAGTAATATTAATTATACTATTAATGACCACTGAACTGATACAACTAATTTTAATTTATTTTTTAAAGCAAAAATGCATTTTCTCTTTTTAGTCCATCGTCTCAGGCACTTGTTAAAATGTATTGTAAAACCTCACAAAATATAACTTGAATTCAAAGTTACTAGTTTAAACTTTAACTTGACAATCTAAAATCTTATATCTACACTACAGAAATGCACTTTTTAAAGCAGGTGTAGTTTAAAGTAATTTAGGACAAGATCACCCCCCCACACACACACACACACTTTTAATAGTAGTACATTTTACATACAGTACTACTGTTTGGTTCACTAGTAATTACCATTAGACAAGAAATGTACACTTTAAATGCTGTGTACATTTCATAGGCGATCTACATGTAGATAAATGTTTCTGCGGTGTTAAAAAACAAATGTATTTTTGTACATACGTTTTTTAAGGGAAACACATTTTGAAGTCTGGTGTACCGGCTGGCAGTTCGATAGAAAAAAAAATCGTCTAGTCCACCCCTCATGATGCATGCTTATACTACTGCTACTACGACTACTGTTTAAGTGGTTACATTTTAGGTTTTAATCTCTTGCAAGTATTTCAAATGAAAATCAGAGTGAGAAAAAAAAAAACACATACAATCAAATAGATATTTTTAATTTTATGATAAAGACAAAAAAAAGAAAAAGGTTTGCTTTCTCTTTATTAAAAAAAAAAAAAAAAAAAAAAAAAAAAAATTAAAAAAAGATCTGGCTAGACCTGAACGAGACACACAAGGTTGGTATATAGACTACAGTAGACTAGACAACAGAGGCTAGACAAGAAGTGGTCGGTCGAATTTAACATAAAATTCCTGCATTTAGAGAGGGGAAGAAGGGGGGAGGTTAAAACTGGAAATTATCTGAAATTTAATTCTCTGTCCCCACCCCGACCTTATTTACAAGTAGATTTTAAAAAGGGAAAGAAATATTTAGCTTTTCATAAAAAGACATTTTTTTTTTCTTTTCTGAAAGCTTTAAGGAAAAAATACAAGAATGGGGAATGAAGTGAGCATTTGTCATTTTTAATTATGTTGAAGCTGGTGATCTAGAGAGAAAATAAGACAAAATTTCTTTGTGCGAGAGAATCAAGCCATGGTGAATTCCTGCCCCTGGGTATTATTACAAATATTAGGTCTAGCTAGCTAGATTTAGGACATTTGAACAAGAACTAGACAACACAAATGGATGGCATTTTTTTTTCTTTTTATAACAAATGCACTTTCTTTTTACACAGTAACAGTTTAGGAACGTTTAATAATTAATTAATTTTAAAACCCAACACTTGTCTATATTCTACAATATATAAATGTTTTTTTTTGTTTTGTTTTTTTCAGAATAAGCAGGGAAATAAAAACTATGTCGATCTTAAAAACAATAAAAAAAAAAAAAAAAAAGACAACGACAAACACATGTTTGAAATCAGGTTTCTGAATACAAGAAGCCCGTTAGTGTCACTGAGTTGGCAACCAAATGAATTTAAGGGTTTAAAAAATAAATAAATAAAACAATTAAATTGGGGATTGGTAAGAATTTTTTATTATTTAACAGTTTGTATTTTAACAGTGAGTTTATTTGGGAACACCCTTCCAAGTAAGTCGAAAGAAGTTTTGTGGGAAGAAAAAGTACAACCTAAAACTATGGAAGGTGGGTGGGTTCTTCAATGTTTGTTTGGCTTTAGACACAGATAGATAAAGTCTAGCATACTGACTGTTCTTTTTTGTGGATTCCGTTGTGAGGGTGATAAAAATATTCTAAAATAGGGAGTTTTTTTTTTGGGGGGGGGGCTTTTTTTAGGTGAAAAGGAAAACACATTTTTAAAGAATTCATAGTTTAGTTTAGAGACCTAAATTAAATAGTACAACTATTGGTGAGGATGACAGGGTGAATTATTCGGTGTTTTTTTTTTTTGTTTTTTTATAAAATGGAACACGGTTTGCTTTTATTATTTCATTTTAAGCTAGAAATATATTTTTTTTAAAGTGTGGTGAGGAAAGGACTTCACTCAAAAAACAGAAAAGCGATAAGATTTAAGCAAAAGCTGAATCCATAGTTTCATTTAAACTTCAAGGAAATAAAAGTAAAACTCGCCAATATAATTCCTTTTAAGTTTTAATTGTTTACAAAATTAAGATAATACATTTTTTTAAAACTTACTTATATTATTTTAGTCGCCCCCCCCTCCAATGACAACCTCTCTAGGTTTGTTGTGTTTCGACTAAAAATGAAGTAAGGAATGAATTGAAAATAAGAGGGAAGAAAATCAATTCAAACACGTCGAAATATCAAAGAAAATGGGTCTTTTTTTTTTTTCTTTTTTTTTTAAAATTAATATTAAACTGAACCTTAGTGAATAATAATGGTGGCAACAAGAAAAATATGCAGTAATTATTGCCATCACACGAATATTGTGATCAGGAGGGGGAGTGATAGTTTTACTTTTATAATTTTTAAAAACTATCACATACAAAAATAAAATAATATTTTTAAAAAAAATAAGAGTTAACATTAACCGTAGCAATTAACATTTTTTTTCTTAAAACAAAAACAAAAAAAGAAAGAAAATCAAAATTAACAAGTACCTGTTAATTAGAAAAAAAAACGGCTAAACTTCGATATAGGTATTTTTTAATACACAACCCAATTTCAAATATATATATTTACAACCATCAAGGAAATATAAAGTCTCCATTTAAAAATAACAACACGTACCTGTTAGTGTTATGAAATGAAAATCATTATCTAGTTGTTCCTCTTTAGAGGAAACATGTATTGTTTAAAATTACAACTGTTTTCATGTTTCCATTTATTAATAATTCTTACCTTTTCCTTGTGTTCTTTAATTTGTCGTGGTGGGGAATTATTTTTAAGGGATGTTTAGTCCTGAAGTAAAGTCGCAAGCCTGGGGGTAAAGAAAAAAAATAACTTTTTCGGTCTACTTTTATATAATAATAGTGTTTACCATTGTTGCCTTTCAAATAGTCACTCACTATCAAATTCAGATGATGATGATGATGATGATCGTTTTAACACAGACAGGTTTCTTTGTTTTGTTTTTTTGTTGTTTTTTTATAAACAATTCCAAGTTTTTGTTTTGTTTTTAAAGAAATTTCTGTTCGTCTCTTAATTGGGGTAAAGTTAGTAATAGTAATAATAAAGAGAAATCTAAGTTAGTGAATGAAAAATGTAAATATATAGTCTCATTGCTTTTAGAATTTCACAAAAAACACCAGTATTAAATTTTTAAAAAAGGGATCCAGTGAAGAAGACAGTCACTATATAGTTTTAAAAATTTATTTTTAATTCTTGGATCAAAGAATTTAAAATTATTTTGAAGAGATATAATTAAACAATATTTTTATATCTAAATTTTGCTTAAATCTACAAAAAGAAAGTGGGTGGGGTGAAAAGAAAAGATTAAGAAATGCTATATATTAATTAAGAATGCTTAAGAAAAATAAAATAAATTATAAACCCCCTCCTCCTCCTTCTTCTTCTTCATCAGTAAAACCATCGCTATTACCTCCCTTCTGTTTACATTTTACAGCGAGATTTTTTTTCTGAAAGTAAAAGCCACCCCCACCCTCCCTCCCTCCTGATTTCGCGCACTTGTTTCAGACTTAATTCCGGGAACTTGGAAGGCCCCGCACTGTTTCTCCGTCAGTTTCAGGTTTCTTACCTTATCAACACCCCTGATGTTCCAGTACCCCACCCACTCAGCGTATTTTTTTAATTTTTTTTTTTTTTTAATGTAAGCCTCCTATAATAAATAATAATCAAGGAAAAATTAACTCAACATTAAAAAAAAAACTAAAAGAAATAACCCTACCCTACTTGAAGTAATCTATATATAAATTATATATTACTTTCTTATTATATAGTAAAAATTTCAGTCTTATTCTTCTCTTACTAACTTAAAAGTAATTAAAAATTTGATGGCCTCATTGATTGTTACGATTTTTTTTTTTACTTTGGTTTTTACATCATGTCTGGTGTTGGGTCGATTCTACTTTTGAGGGTTTTTTTTTTCTTCTCTTTATACCGTTTTTTTTTTTTTTTTTTTGTCAGTTTTTATATATATTTTTTTCTTTTTTTATGTGTTTTCTCTGTCTGAGGTCTGTCTGTGTGTCTTTTTTCTTTCTTTTCTGTCCTTATCTCCCCTGGTCTTCAATGCCATTCTTCTGTAGCTTTTAAAATAAATTCTGTTGTGCTAGAAAGGAGAAGGAGAATTATCAGCCCAGAGCTGTACTGTTGTTGTTGTTATAGAGGTATCGTCTCCTCCATTTACAAAAGCCAGGAAAGAAGAAGACTCCATCTTCACCGCACGTCTCAACTGTTCGGCTTTGCAACCTTTCGCTCTTATTAAATGAGAATAAAAGCCGAGAAGGAAAGACGGACAGGTCGGGGAGGCGTGCAAACACTTGCCCCCACCCACTACACTCACACACAGAAAGGCGCACATACACAGTGTCAAATATGCAGTTTCACTTACAAATATTTCTTCCTTCCTTTAACACTCAAAATGAAAACCTGATAAAATACACTACAGACATTTTCAAGGTGCCTTAATGAAAGTAAAGACAATTTTAAAAATAAAATAACTTTGTCTCTCTCGAAACAACATTCCCCAAAATGGCAATATACCTCTATAAATTATCTATTTTAATTTTAATTTTAGTTTTTACTTAATTTTATTAACTTTTTAACATTCTTTTCTCTCCAAAAGAGTATCTGTATTTAAATTTTTTTTTTTAAATAAAAAATTATTAGGCGTAAGATAATGTCGTCTTCTTTCAAATACGGAAAAATTATTTTATGTAATTCAATTGTAATAATTTGACCTGTTTTAAATTCAGTTTACCAAAAATAAATACCGTTTACTACGATGAGCATAGAATGCTAGGCTCGTCAATTTCCTAAAATGAAAATGTGGGACGGGGGGGGGGCTGGGATTTCCTAACCAGATGACCGCGGGTCCAACTATGGGTTCTGTGGACTCCCTAAGGGAAAAGGGTCCACAGACCCACAAAGCAGAATAAAATCAGCTTGGTATTTTTGAGCTACAGGAATTCATGTAACAGATTATTCTCCATTAATTTTATGGTCAGTGCAAAACAGTTCAAAATTAGAATTTTAGAATGAAACAAAACTGTATTTTAAGAAAAACAATAAACATCATGTAATATTGTTTTCATGTAAATAACTTTGATTGAACTTGCTTGAATGTACCTTCATATTAGATTTAGTACTACTTCTAGATTAGAAATTTTACATATACTTTTACATACCTTTGGAATAAAATACCTAAAAGAAATTAATGCAGTTAATTCAGGAAAAAACAAATTTGTCTTAAGCTCTAAAAGATAAACAACCCCAAGAGTCAAAATATACTTTTTTTTATTTTTATCTTTTAAGAATTCCAAAATACAAAGTATGGTTTAGTCATAAAACCCAAACATAGAATAAATTAAGATGTACAAAACATAAATCAAAAATTGAAAATAATTAGTGTAAATAATTAGTGTAAATATTTTGAATGTCTCTTCCTGTTGAAGATAAGAAATTTTACATATTCTTTGGAAGACATACAAAATTGATACAGTCAGTTATGTTCCATGTGTGATACACACTTAGGCGATAATGTATCTTTCGATACATGACTGACGAGGCAGATTTTTTCCCGAAGTAGGTTGCTATTTCTTTCTGCAGTAGACCAGTTACCATCCAAGGCTATAGAACCCAGTCTGTCTTGCTATTTAACCATAGCTAGGAGGAGGAGAAGAGAATTCATACCTTTCCCAAGGGTATTAGCACGTAAGTGAATATAATGGATTTGACTGGAATTCAAACTCGGCTCTCCGATTCCTCAATCCAAGCCGCTATCCACTACTCTGCCTTGCCTCCTCCAAAATAGTAATTCAGTAAGTAAATTTGTTTTTAAAAACAAGGTTTATATCTGATTTTTAAAAAAACTATTCAATTCTCAAAATGGGGTCAGTCTTTCATTTTGCGGGATGGTTGTTAATCCTTGTATAGAAGAGCCTTATTTCAACAGGAAATATTAAAGTATTGTTTGATAATACGTTGAATCATTATCCATTATCCTTATTTAGCTAAGTTCAAACAAATTTCATCCTTTCTTTCATTTTTATTTTTAACGCATTTTATTACAAACTTTTGAAATTATAATATTTTTTGGTAAACATGGATAAATCTGCCCGCAATAAAACATTTTTCCCATGACACCGCTTTTTTAAATACCTTCACTCCTCGGCAATGTTCATTGTTTCAAAAAACAATGATTATAATTGGAATAAAACCTAAATATATGAAATGGAATTTATACATTTTCTTTGTTCTTGAGAAAACAAAAATATTAAACACTATTTATTAGATTGTTTATTTACAAGAATAATTTTATACATTATTTACATTATTCGGACTATTGTCCTCATCTTTGTCGCCATATTTATTACAATTTTTTGGCCATTATACACTTCGCCCATCTTCAGGTGGTTGGAATGTCGAACTTAACCCTTTATTTCGCTCACTGGAGTAGACTGTTCTAGTTCCACATGCCATGTTTAATGGATGTCAGTTATCAGTTATCTCCTGTTAATTTCTCTCTGAAAGTTCTCCACTGCCTTAACCAGGTATTGAACTCACTCTCTTTGGAACCTGTCACTGGATCTAACCAACGCCTTTATCCACTGTGTCCTTGAGAACATCTGTGTATGAATTTCTGGGTATGATAAACCTAATGTCTTCAGCATCCAACCACCTGAAGAAGGCCAGAGCGTACAACGGCCAAAACATTGTAATAAATATGGCGACAAAGATGAGGACAATAGTCTGAATAATGTAAATAATGTACATAATACTTCATTTCAGAAATATAGACAAATAATTTTATATTTACAGCTTTCTAAAAACTAATATAATTGAATTAAAACTGAAGCAATGCAATATTTATTATTCATAAATTTATAAACATTTACTAAATTATTGAAATATGTGACAAAAAAATAAAGAAAAAATAAGGAGAACCATATTTACCATTTTATAAAGTTTGAATCAATTGGCAATTAGCCAATATTTTGCCAACCAATCCAATAAATGAATAGTGTAAATAAACAATTTAATAAATAATGTTTATTATTTTTATTGCCAATTCTCAAAATCAAAGAAAATGTATAAATTCACCTTCATATGTTTAGATTTTATTACAATTCTAATCATTGCTTTTGTATACAAGAAATTTTTTTATGCTTTTTGATGCTATAAAAATAATCTAATGACATTGAATTAAAGAAATTCAATGTCATTAGGTTATTTTTATGTTGTGAAGTTGTCTATATTTTTAAAAAATAAAATTTATAACTAAATTAATGTTACTTACATGTAGAAATCAATAATTTTAATATAATGAAATAGTAAGATAATAAAAGTATATAATATAAGGCTTGAGAAAATCAGTCATATTTTCCTTTCAAGAGTTGTTCAAAAGAATCAATGTATTCTTTGTGTCACTTTGGTTGTAACCATGCTATTTTGGATGATACATTCTACAACCTTCTTCACATATACGATAGATAAGAAAAGCAAGGGTTACTTTTTACAAAACAAAAGTTTCACATTAGAAAAGAAATATACAGCTTGATTCGTTCCCAGCAATATGAACCACACGATACCATTCTCAATACCAATGTAACATAGGTGAATTCCTCATTTATAGATAGGGATTCTCTCCATTTGTTCCCTCCCTGCAGAACAAAGTAAAACACAAAGGTGGATTTTTCGTTTAAATGCTGACAGATTTTTCCATTCAGACTTTTGAAATATTTCTTGTCATTTGGGATATTGTTGCTGCATAATCTTCTAAGTCTTATTGGCCTCCAGTTTGACTTTGTACCAGGCTGAACAAAGGGACTGAAAAGTTCTCAACCTATGCCAATTTTAAAATCAGTATCTTGATATTTGGTCAATGAAAGTGGAAGTAGTGGGTTGAGCTAAGAACTTTTCAGTACCCCCTCATATATATAAAATTATTTATTTCTTAATGAACAGAAAACGTGGCAAAAACCATATTTCTGTTGCTTCAAGTCTTTTCTTCATCTGTGAGGAAATTGTCCTGAATTCACTGCTTCATTTTTTGTCTGTTAAAATACTTCCCAGATATTTAAATTTCACTAATACTTGCTTGATTTAGGAATCTGCAGGTCATAGTTCGTATCTTAGGCTGTGATATGTGTGAACCCAAGACAATTCCCCTAAACATGCTGCCAAGAAGATGCAGATTTTTTTTCAAAATTAGCTTTTGCTGATTTCTGGTTAATAATCCAATCATTCCTATCAAATCAGGAAAAGAAGGTCATACTGAATGGGCTCTCTTTCACTTCCTTTCATACGAATGATGATGTCCTCTAAGGTTTTATCCTGGGTCTTACACTGTTTCTGATCTTCACCAATGATCTTCATGATGGCATCAGTTCTCAAGAAGGAATCTATGCAGACAACACTACTATTTACTCATCTCAAGAGTAAATCTGGCATTGCTGACAAAGTTAACCTGGCCATTGGTCTCGAAAGGTACTTCCAATCAGTAGTTGATTGGGGCAGGAAATGGCTTGTAAATTTTAATGCCTCCAATATGAACCTGCTTTCATTTAACCACTATAGAGAAACTTCCCTGCCACCTATCAGCATGGCTGATGCTCGACTCCATGAGAGCCCCTCACTGCACCTTCTTGGTCTCACATTCTCCACTGACTTGAGGTGGAACAACTACATTGAATCAATAGTTGCATCTACTACAAGGAAAGTTAGTTCTCTGTGTTGTGCCAGAAGGTTTTTCTCATCTGAGTCCATCCTATTCATTTGTCCATGCATGGAATACTGTTGCCATATATGGTGTGGTGACCCTGCTGTTCATCTCAAGGTTCTCAACAAAATCCAAAGATGGATATGCAATGTGATAGGTCCTGACCTGGCATCTCAACTCCAGTCACTTTCTCACAGACATGATGTCTCTTCCCTCTCTCTTTTCTACAAATATTTTTATGGCAACTGCTCTGACAAGCTATTTTTACTGTTGCCCTGACTGCCTGAATTTTAGCATGCTACTAGGCTGGCATTTAGGTTCCACCCTTTTACTGATGAAACAGTTAAATGTAGCCACCTCTTCTACTCCAAAAGCTTCTTTTCTTGCACTTCCCGGCAATGGAACTCCCTTCCCAATAACTACAATCTTCAAAAATTTAAATGTAACGTCAATCATCATTTTCTGATGCCTTGATCCCCATTCTTCTTTTTATCCTTTCCTCAATCCCCCCCCATAACCAGTATTTTCTCTTACCTTCACTCTCTGTAACCCCTTGCATACTAGTGGCACACCCGCCTTGCTTGGGGTGAAATGCTTAAAAAAACAGATTTCTAGCCCTCTTCCTTGAGCTTACTTGATAATTTAAAAAAAAAAATAATGTTCACCCTGTACAAGGCCCAAGAGCCACTCGAGGTAGAGGGTTACAGAATAAAAAGTAAGTGGTACAGTTTATTAAGGCATGTGGAGAAGATACCAGTTAACCCTAGATTTGAACATGTTAAGATTGTAGTGATTGGGGAAGAATCTTCTTAGGAGTTAGTTACAAACAGTAGCAGTTCATGGGAAGAAACTACTTGAGTGGAACTTCCATCTCACCAATGGAATATGAAGGAAATGAGGGTGGTTCACTAAAATGTGCATGGCATGGCAGATCTTAACTGAGAAGGTTACACACACATGTGCGAGAACTTACATCTTGCTAAGTACCTCCAATTAAATTATCCCAATTGCCATTCTAATCTTTAACAGGAACACTAGCAGAAATATTTCTTATTCACCATGTAGCAATACGTTACAAATTTGACTAGAAGATAAGAATTACTTATATAAATACATAAAAAATGAATTTATAAGATGTAGACAGGGTGATACCTTTTTGGATTTAAATAGTGCTTTTTGGAGCTAGTTTCCAATAAGTTCTCCCACTCCAGCATCAAAGTCCTTAAGACTGCCACTAAGAGGACTGATTGATTGATTTTTGGCTTATCAACCCTTTGCAGGTTATTTAAAGCCAGAAAATATTTTTAGATATTTTTTTAAATAATGGTTTTAGTGATACAAGTTTTACTAATTAATCCATAGCTGGAGGAGAAGAGGTGGATTCATACCTTTGCATGTAAGTGAATATAACGAACTTGACTGGAATTGGAACTTGGCTCTCCGATTAACATTTCTGAGCCAGGTACTGACCAGGTTCAACATTGCTTAACTTCATTGTTTCAATGTGGGGGCCATAGGCCACCAAAGAGGAGTGGGCTAAAATATACAAGTATTAAAAGTTATGCAGCTTTCAGGGCCATCTTGGGGCTGCTCTTGAAAATAATGAAAGCCACATTGAATAAATCATGTTTTGATTCCTTGTCTAACTTTCTGGGATGAAGAGTTATCATTATTTACTTAATTTACATACAGACCATTGTCCTCATCTTTGTTGATGTTATTACAATGTTTCATTCATCAGGAGCATGTCAATCAGAGTTACCTATAGGGGTTTCCAAACTGATCCCTTTATTTAA
This sequence comes from Acanthosepion lycidas, assembly GCA_963932145.1. Classification (NCBI taxonomy): domain Eukaryota; kingdom Metazoa; phylum Mollusca; class Cephalopoda; order Sepiida; family Sepiidae; genus Acanthosepion; species Acanthosepion lycidas. Next base: position 7,316,522 of record OZ010575.1, on the reverse strand, counting down.
TCTACAGGAGTAGACTGTTCTCGCTCCACTGTCCATATCTAGAGTATCATGTAGTTCAAATTTTTGTACTACTCAGTAATTGTGAATTTAATCTCTGAGCTAGGCAGGGTGTACCTGGACTCAGCGAAAATAGGGGCTAGCAATACCTGAGCAGTACTAAATATAAGAACTACATGAGATATTCCTCGGCATTGGAACATGAACAGTCTACATCAGTAGATTAAATAAAGGGTTCAGTTCAGAATTTCCTGTAGGTTACCCAGACAGACATACACCTGATGAAGGCAAGAGGGTACAAATGTCAAAAAGTTGTGATAACAGCAACATAAATGAGGACAGTAGTTCGCATGTAAATAGTATTAATAATAAGAAAAATCATTAAAAATCAATAAACATTTGGGGTCAACATGATAAGAAAATTTATGTCTGAATTTCTAGGATTACGCATTATCATTATTTACCGAATTTACGTATGGTCTATTGTCCTCATCTTTGTTGTTGTTACTACAAATAAATAAATACTTATTCTGCAAGGATAATTGTTTTGGTCTTATCTATTGTTGTAACCTAGGGAATGTTACTGAATAGAATAATCACATGAAGGTTGGTAATTAACAATAATACTTAGGACACAAAGAACATATTAGGTTGGTGCAAAAATAATGACGTAATAATGTCGTTTTTTGATGTATTTTTTAACGTCAAAAAACGACATTATTACGTCATTATTTTTGCACCAACCTAATATATAAGATTTGCCAGCAATGCTTACAAGAAGTAGTCAAATGCTAGAAGTGAGTCAAGTGAATTCCATAATGAATTTCCAATAGCAGGATATCTACCAACTGCCCCACACGATCAGATGTGGCACAAAGCTGAATTTAATATGGGGCATAGGCTTGGCCAAAAATTCCCTGTAGACCCCGTATAAAATGGGGTCAAATAGCTGTTTCCCCATATGAGATTCTGCCCTTTGACTTAGCCTTATCTGTGGATCCTCTCTGCCTGGAAGCAGAGGGTTTGACCAGCACAGCTGGAGACGAATCCCCAACTGCAGGATATTTAACAATAGATCTTATCTATGAACTGAACCATTTATTTAACCTACAGGGGTAATTGTTGTGATCTTGTCTATGAACTGAACCCATCATTTAACCTATGAGGGGATGGTAAATGTTTTTATCCTATCTATGAACTGAACCCTTTTTTCATGATAACCAAGTTTCCAAGGTTACGGTAAAAGTTTGGTATAATGTCTATTTTGGCAGCCTTTGACAAGTCCTTGGCCATTGGTTGGTTTTCCACTTGACAACATGACAAATGTAATAGTCTTCTTATTATTCTATGTGCCATGTCCTATCAGGGCATTGGCAATCATGGGTCTCCACAATTTCCTGACCTTTGTAAATTTTGTCTTTTTGCTATCTTTCACTTGTTTCATTCTGTAGGAGACAAAATGTTGGGGGTGTATAATAGTTAAAATTTCTATCCATTCACTTGTGGGTCACATGGACCTTGTGAGAGTGAGTAGGGTCTTGTTGGAATAGCAGTCACCTTATTCCATGGTTGTACCTTAGACTGATTTTGAGGGGAAGCATGACATAGTCCTCATTACCCATCATTCCCAGAATCCTCACATAGGAACTGTGCAGTTTTCACTTTCCAGTCTCACTAAAGTCCAAAAGTGTCTCTACATCCGTGTGCATGATGAATTATTTTCCACCCTACAACCCCTTTCCCCACAGATGAAATGTCGCAAGCCTCTCACTGCTCTATCACTTTTTCCATAAAAAGTGTTCAAACTACATTCCTTAATTCTACTAGTTTCATGACTAACACCAGCCATGCTGTGCATATTGTAGTGAACCACCCTCATTCCCTTTGTATTCTATTGGTGAGACATATGTTCCATTTGACCAACTTCTTCCCAAGAGGATGCCTCTCCGATCACTACAATCTTAACCTGTTCAAATCTAGAGTTAACCATTATCTTCCCCACATATCCACATAACCTGTACCTCTTACTCTGTAATCCTCTACCTCCTATGGCTCTTGGGCCTTGTACAGGATGAACATCATTGAAAAAAATTAGTAGGGTATACTGAATGCTCTAGCCTTGGACAGCAGCCAATCTAGGAGGACTACCATGGAGAAGGCAATGAGAAATTAGTCCACTGTCTCAAAAAGTCATGGCAAATCACTAATAACAAAAAATAGAAGTAGTATGTGAACAGCTATGAACACTTATGACCTGAAGGAACACAGCAGTAAAAAGGAAAAATAGATATCTACCAGCAGACCCACATCACAACTGGATGTGACACAAGGTCATAGTTTAAAGTGGGTTTAATGGCTGTACTGTGGAAAAAATATATAATGAATAATATGAATCCCAGCTAAGGAAAAAATATAACATGAATTATGTTTCCGTCACAGTTTATAGCTCCATGAGGTCAGTGTACAAACATCTATCAATGCTTATGTTTACTGAACAACTTTCAAGAAGCTGGCTATCTTTGAGTGACTGTAGTTGATGGCTAATGCCACAAGCCTTGTGTGTGTGTCCATTTACTGTGTCAGACTGCAAGCTGCGATGTTTATATCCTTGGAATTTCTGAAAGAGAAATGAGAATATTAAAATTTGGCACACACTGCATGACATTGCATTAGGTCATCTTCTGTTTATCGCCTCAAAAGATGTATCCTCTAATACCTGTTGCACCTTATAGATATATATATATGTATCATATATATATGTAAGTACATATATATTAGGTTGGTGCAAAAATAATTTCGTTTTCTCAGATAGTAACATATGTTAGAAAACGAAATTATTTTTGCACCAACCTAATATATATATATATATATATATATATATATATATATATATATATTTATAAGAATAACAAAGATTGTATTTCTCAAAAAAAAATGTTCAACCAGGGTATTTCTGGAAGATAATGTTTTAAGATGAGCAGCCTTTGTAATTAGAGTGCTCGACATTAAAGCATAAAGGACTAATAGTAATAAATAAAATGAAATGTTCACCTATCTTGTCTCCACTCTGAGTTTTATGGAAATTATATCCACTCTTCAGGAGTCTCAGTTGTTAAACTGACCTGATTTCTGAAAATAAATCCAATTTTACCATAAAGTTTTCTGAAGAGTCAATGTAATTTCTTCAAAACTCAGAGTAGAGACAAGATAATGATCATTTAATTTTATGTATTACACACACACACATGATAGTATAAGGAAAAAAATAAGAAATGTTTATAAACCTAACATTTCACTTTTATTAAAGCTTCAAATATGAAACAGATTTATTAATATTTTCTATTTGTTCCTTATCTTATCATTCTGTTGTATTCAAATCCATATTTGATCTGTATTTGATCCTTATATATATATATATATATACATATTAGGATCAAATATATATAGATATTTCAGGGAGTGCTGAAAAGTTTAAGGATCACTTCTAAAAATCTGATCAAGTCACTTTAGAGCACTCCTTCATATACATAATCTGCACACACACACACAGAAACATTAGTAAAAATGAATTAAAGTTACAAAAACATAATAAATGCAACGACCGGTTCCATGTTGGACAATCATCAGACATACAGTATACCTCCCAGGTGGGATTTTTATGATATACCTATATGGAAGAGTCCATAAACTCTTAATCAAAGGGTAGGTAACGTAAAAAATCATGCCTACAATTCAGACCTTATTCAGTTGCCTGTACCGCAAGGAGATGTCTAAAATGCTTTTAAGTGTTTTATCTAGGCAAAGTCCACATACATTTTGCATATGAGACATTTCCTTAAAATTCTCTATTCATCTTCTGGTAGTTCACTGGTTTTTATCTTTCAATCCTACAAATGTATAGGAAGCATTTTACTGCTCTGTGTGTGTATATATATATATATATATACATATATATATATATATATATATATATATATATATATATATAGTGTATTGGGGTAGCAGATCATTAGTCAAACATATATTGTTAAATATAACAGGCAACAAATGAATATTATGTTTGATCATGAGCCGTTCTAAGCTTTAGAATGGTTATACAGACATTTAAACAAAGATATTCACCATCAAAGATGATATTCTGTTATGTTTACATAGAAATTTGCTATGCGATGATAACAGTCACAGAATAGCAGACACTGGTTGTAAATTCATGATGCAGTTCTATGACATCATACCACATGAGAGAATGAGATATTAACAATGGAAGCATATGTTTAGATGCAATATAATATGTTGTGACTAGTTTGAAAAGTAATTTTGTTGAGTGTGGGTTGTTTTGTTTTAATGTAGCTCTACATAAAAACAAAGCAACCCACATAAACTATCTAAACATATGGTTCTGTCGTTAATATTTCATTCTCTCACAGGATAATTGCACTCAATAGCCACTCAATAATCACTACTGTCAGTAGGCTGACACCGCTATTTATACACCTGGCGGAAAATATATATTCATAAGTCCAGAGTGTCACACTTGAACCTCAGTATCAGTAGTTACTTATTTTCTTCCTATATGACAAAAAATATCTAGATTTCAGCATTAAATAAACCATAAAGATGTTGATATGCCACTAAACAAAATCAACCAATCAAGACATGTTAAAGATCAAAGCAGAAAAACAATTTCTGACATAAACAAATTGGTGACATATGAATGTTGTTTGATTACCACTTTTATTTTCTTTCATTATCACTTAGGAGATATAGTGGAGTAATGGATAGCAGCTTGGATTGAGGAATCGGAGAGCCAAGTTTGAATTCCAGTCGAATCCATTACATTCACTTGCATGCTAATACCCTTGGGAAAGGTATGAATCCTCTTCTTCACCACCCCCCATCCCCACCCCCAACTATGGGTAAATAGCAGGACAGACCGGGTTGTATAGCCTTGGATGGCAACTGGTCTACTGCAGAAAGAAATGGCAACCTACTGTGGGAAAAAAAAATCTGCCTCGTCAGTCATGTATCAAAAGATACATGATCACCTAAGCATGCATCACGCATGGCACATAACTGACTGATAATCTATTCACACAAATATTTTCATCCTATCTGATTTTATCACTACAGTTTCACCAATGCGTTTTTCAGTCTTATTATCTCAAATCCTGAAATGATTCCTTACCATTTGGACAAATGATCTTGTTTTTTGTTCTTGATCATTTTACAATATCTGCTCTCCTACTTTTGTCAGGTGTGCCTGATAGTATCAGTCCACAGACTTGGTCAAAAAATAAAAGGGCATTACTAAACCAGTCTTTCAAATATTATCTAAATATATTATTGAGACAAAATGGAAAAGCTTTTTAATGACAACATGTTTCACCTTCGGGTATTAGGTAGGCATCTTCAGGTCACTTGAAACTAATCAGGTGACCTAACACACGATAGCAGGATGCATTGTCATTAAAAAGCATTTTTACTTCATCTCATATCTCCACTTTTGTTTGGATTCTGTATCCTATTAATACTCATATTATATTAAATATACTGAAAAAATATATGTGAATATATTTCCTGCTGTTTAGAATGTTTTCATTTTTGGATGATTATATTTAGTTGCATATCAACACCTCTATGGGTTATTTAATGCTGAAATGTAAATATTTTAAACTCAATTTTATGGCTTCAACTAAATATATTTTGAATGCAATTGTATACCTTCAACTACAGATAAAACGTATTGTTGGTCATTTTGCTATAAAATGTAATGTTGGTCATTTCTTTTATATAAAAGTTTATTGCTGGTATTTTTTACCATAAAAGTGTATTTTTATACTTTCATGGTGTTGTGTTTGGGTGTTCACTATTTGCCCATAGCTGGGACCTTAACAGGTACTACCACCCTAGTTCAGAGACAACAGCAATTAACAGATTAACCTCCAATTTCCCAATCAGAAGCTTTGCTGCTGAATGTAGTTTATCATCATACCCAGGACTTAATGTTAGCATTCTAACTATGAGACCCAAGTTCAGATCTCACTACAGTTGATTTGTCAAAGTGGTGACTTCTTCATAATATCAACCTGGAGAGATGTCTGAAAACCATACTACAGATTGATCCAAGCTTTGTGAACAAAATTGGGTAAACAAAACTGTTCAGAAATGTTGATGGTTGTGCTAGAACAAAGTCATAAGTCGTCATGACTGAAGGCTTGAATGTACTGGCCCTGTTCAAACTGGTGATCATGCCAGACTATATGCTCAGAAACTGTAACTAAGGTTCACTCACCATAGTTGATGTATAAACCACATGTTGACTGTGGGTTTTGAACAATCTCAGAAGTACTTAAGTAGGCTTCTGCAACAGAGATTAGCTAACCAAACTCTAGCAGACACAGGGCATGATAGGAGCAATCAGTCATATATGTGGCTTCCATCAGTCTCAACAGATCATAGATGTGCACAAAAAAAGTTATCTGCTGATAGTGGTAGAGCATGTTATGGCTGTACAGGCCCACACAGGAGTGACAGTCTCAATTGCAATGAAAGCATGTGAAGACGCTCTCCCCCAATGTCACACTGTTGTTTTCTTTCCTTTGAGCAAGCTTATCTCCTCACCCAGTCCTCAGTGTAAATTATGTCTCCAGCATGATCGACTGTTTTCAGCATCTTACCATCTCTTGATGTCCACATCCATCATCCTCATGTCACTTTTGCAGATATTCTTGAAGTGAAGATGAAGTCACCCTCATACCCTCTTGCTGGTAGCCAGTTCCCCATACAGAAGGACCTTCTGAATCCTTCCATCAGTAGGCTTTCTGTGTTTTGCCATTGTGGTGAGGTGACACTGGCATGTCCTCGCCAAGGTGCAGGCCTGGAAAGAGCTTTATGAGAAATCGGCGGTTGCCCCCCTTCAGCATGTCTCCCCTCACCATGTCACTGATTTTGTCCAAAGGAAAGGTAGAGTCTAATACAGCTTGGCACCGGCATAGTTGTAGCAGTTGCCAGAATGAAGTTGAACATAATATCAAACTGTCTTAAAAACATATATTACATACATTATTTAATACATTATTTGAATTTGGCCTTGTGAACATTTCAGTGCCTCTTCCATGTATCATTGAGTGTAAAGTGCTAGGGGACACACTTTGCAGCACCTTTGATGCATGTTCAGGTTTTCCATGAGGATCACTTGGCTGGTGATTACTGATGGCTTGTTCAGTGATGGTCATCCTGGATGAGTCCACGTTTTCTTGCATTTCATTGCTGATTGGTTCCCTTAAACACTTGCCATTTTGAACCAACACATGATAGGCATGGAAATGCACATTGCCACTCAAAAACCTGTGTTCAACCTGAACAATGTTTACAAGAAACATTTCAAGGGTCTTTGTTGTAAATTTGCCAAGTTCCATGCTAAATTTGATGATGGCATGTTTCTTGAATTTCTCTGCCATTGTAGAGCCATTCCAACACAATGTTACAAAACATTGAATAATAGCTGAACACATGTACTTTCAGGTGTCTAATATTAAAGGCATCTTAATAATTGGGGATGAGGGTCCAGATTTTCTCAATATGGAATTACCTAGGGTCTCAATAAAAGTTTGGGGTAAAAAATTATTTAAAAGGTAAAAAATTTAGCATTGATGTAAAGAAATGTTTTTCCGAACCACAAATGTAAAAACCAAAACTCATCTGCAAGACTTCTTATACTTTTAGATAAGATAATAACATGCAAAGTGTCCCTGACACAACTTAATCAGTATGCAAAAAAGGTTGTATAAATTAAATATTGACTTCCATAATGCACATAAAAACTGAAAGAGCATTTGTACAGCATCATCTTAGAAAGTGCAAGAAATACTGGTAATGAGGTTGTTGTTAAATGTAAAAGATAAAACAACTTGTTCATCCAATTTATTCAAACAGACCCTAATAGGAGTAGATAGGTTTGTCTAGTGTCCGGTTCATACTCCTCCTCAATCTTTTGAACAGGAGTAGAAGTTTATTACTTGTTTCATGTTTAGGATTGGGTTTCAAGTTCCTTCTTAAGTTTTTTCTTTTTCTTTCACTTCTAGTTGCTACATGTGTCTTAGTGGTATAATCATTTTGCTTGGGGTGAATTGATTAAAGAAAAAAGAAAGAAAAGAATGCTCTAAAATATACTTAAAGCTGACCTTGTAATGAAAATTGGCAAACTTTAATGCTGTTTTTCCTCCACTTCTGTGCATAAATAAAAGGTATAAAATAAAATTAAAACATTTACCTTAATAAAGTCAAACAAGGAACAAAACACGCTGGTAAAGAAAAGTTTTCTTTTTGTCTTTTAATATATTTGTCTGTATTATGTATATGAAAGTGGACACTGAGGTCAACACAGAGCGGGGACAGTCTGTTTCACGCTTGAATGCAATCTTGAGGCCAACCTTTCATAATATATCAATAAAGACAAAAGGGAAATTTTATTTTGCAACAAGTATTTATAAACAGAAGTGGTCAAAAGTATCGTTAAATTTTTAAATTTTAAATTTAGGTTGAACAGGACTCAAGGTTTATCCTCTGTTTCCTGTTTAAGATTGGGTTTCTAGTTTCTTTTCCTAAAGTATTCTCATTTCCTTTCATTCCCAGTACCTCCTTACACCTTAGTAGCATTATAGCCTTGCTTGGGGTGAATTGATTAAACCAAAAAAAATAGAAAAAAAAAGAATGCTCTAAAATATTCTTAAAATCAACCAAATTTGAAAACACTATTTTTCCTCCACAAGTTATAAGATAAAATTAAAAAAAAGATTTCCAAAAAACACTTTGAATGTTCTTTTCATTGTATTTGATTTTTGTTTCAATTGGATTATGTTTTAAATAACATTAAAAGAATATTAAGTTTATCAATAAATGGAACAGGTTACTTTTGGAAAGAATAAAAAACGAACAATGTCACACTATTTTTTTAAACAATACAATGGAATAGACTCTTTCAACACGTCATATCATAAAAGTGTCCATATCATAAAAGTATGTATATCATAAAAGGGTACAAGTAAAAACACAAACCAGTTATAATAATTACTCTTTTCTGTTTGAGCTGGGGGTGAGAGAGGGAAAAATTAATAAGTCGAGGGTGGGTGTCTTAATAAGCTTTGTGGAGGTCAGAAAATTTTCTACAAAAATAAATGCCCTTCTCTCCTGTTATATTAGGAACCTATGAGTAAATACCACAAAACCTATGGGCAAACTGACTCAGTAGGCTGGGTACCAAGGGGCACTAACAGCCTGCGTATTTCTGTTAAATGGCACACTCACAACATGTACAAAGAGGAAATTTCATATGATCCACAAGAAAAGAGCAAAATCTCCATTTTCCTTGAGTGAGTGTGTGTATCTATAAAGACACATACAGACACACACACACACACACACACACACACACACAGACACACATATATATAACAAGAGAAATTAGCTATAATAACATTTCCAGACCAAAAAAACTTTTAAATCAGGAATCAGAAATTGTCCCATTGTATACATACTAAAAAGTTCCTTTTGAATTCATTTGAAGTGGGATAAAAAGAACGTATGTATATTTCATTTAAACTCCCACTGATACATTTCCAATATATTTGATTTTCCCCCTCCACTTCGTCCTCCTCCCCCTCCTACCACACCCTCATGTCATGCACTTATTCATTTATTTATTTATTTTTTAAATATAGCATTCATAAATTTTTATTTTTAAAAAAAATAAAACATTAAGAAATCAATTGACCAAAACTGCCTGAAGATACCGAAAGATTGAAACCAAGGTAGCGGAATCAGCTGATCTCCTAAGTTTTTATACTTAAAAGCTTTACATGCTAAATTTTCATCTTTTTATATGTGTATTGAGCACTTTTTAATACTACTGTTTCCTGGTGTGATTCAACACTGACCATTAACTTCTTTATTATTATTATTATTATTATATAGTCATCCACAGACAGAATGTTTTGATGCATCACAGCTCCTCAGTGTGACTAGATGTCCAGTTGCTTGAAGCTGGAATTGAAACCCGACTGATTTGACATCAGTCAGATATCTTACCACTAGGCCATAGTCACATGGAAGAAAGGAAGAGAATTTTACTGTTTTTCTCTATACAAAATACACCTATATCTATAGGTGAAGAATGTTTCTAGATGATCACTGGGGACATAAAACTGACAATGACCATACAGTGTTGATTCAAATGTCTTCTCTCTCCACATTATAAACATATATATATACATACATACATACATATATATATATATATGTGTGTGTGTGTGTATAATTTTTCTTTCTCGTTGTTCTATGGTTCTCTTAATTTTATTTAAATATGTTCCTTTTTACTCCACAAACAATCTCAGTTTTACACAACAGTTAGGAAAAAGAATGATAATCAATGAAGATTAAGATGGATAAGGGAGAGAATGAGAAGATACAGACAATATATATATATATATATATATATATATATATATATATATATATATATATTGAAGACAAAAGAAATTTTGTGTCGATTAATTTTACTAATCAACTTATCTAAATGACAAATAATCCTTGTCATACAAGGAGGAAATTCTATCAGAAATGGTCCAAAGTTAATTTTGGAAGAAAAGTTCAAGAAATATGACCAACAGTGTAGGTAGAGTCAATTGAGGAGTTTTGTAGTACTAATGAGTGTTGTCAGGTCGGTAAAGGTTGTTGTGATGTAAGTGAGGGCTAATATATTTAGACTTTTGGATGTTTTTAGATACATTTGGAAAAGACAACCATTAAAATTAATCGATATATATATATATATTCTTTCATAATATATATATTCTATTATGAATAATATATATTCTTTTATAAATATATATATATATATATATATATATTATAAATATATACATTCATTTATAAATAAATATATATATATATTCTTTACTAATTATACATATTTTATAAATATACATATATATATATATTTTCTATTATGCAGAAATAAACATATATATATTCTTTTATAAGTATACATGTGTGTATATATATATATATATATATATATATATATATATATGTGAAAATATATAGAAAATAGGAAAGAACGGGTTAGGTAAGTAATCCAAAGTTCTTTAGTATTTTTGTTATTATTTTTAAAAAATAGTTCTCGATACAAAAGTAGAGCATAAATATAATTATATATTTAAAAATATGATTCCAACATGCTACATAAGAGGTCTCATG
>OZ010575.1:7267769-7300269 GCA_963932145.1 Acanthosepion lycidas | reverse complement strand
TTTTTTTCTTTTTTTTTTGGCGGGTAATTTTTTTAAAGTGCCCCCTGGTAAATTTTTAATAATGTAATTAAAATATATGCATTTAAATTTTTAAAATTTCATTATTTATTTTTTTTTACCTGTATACTTTCCTAAGGAAATATCAAATATATCATATCGTCTGTTATCTATCTATCTATCTATCTATCATTAGGTGCAGTTCAAAGACATCAGGTTGTTACAGTGGAATACTTGATTTGATACTAACTCGTAATGACAATTGACAAAAAGCTATCATCTGTCTCCCTACAATAGACATACCATAAGTTAAAAAGATGCGTATGACATACACTTCACTTTACTTTTTATGTTGTACAATGTACAAATTTGTAAAAAAAAAAATAAATTTACAAGTTTTATACTATTGCACTGTCTTATGCACGTGTATTCTTCTTATTATTAAGCATTTATTGTCTATATTACCGACTTTATAATTGTCAGATTTATTTATTTATTTATTAGTAGTAATTTATTTAGTTATCATATTTAATTAGTAGACATAATAATACTTATCGTTTTTTTTATAATATCCATCAATTATGAGAGCTTAACTTAGTCTGACACAAGGTTGTTGCAAAAAATGGGTACTTGTTTGATGCTCACTGCTAGAGTAAAAAGGTCTTTTAGACTTGACTGCACATCATTGCTTCAAGACAAAACATACAAACAGATATTTACTAAGTGTAGCATACTGGCACACGACAACATCGTAGAGTACTTGTGAATAAAACTTACACAAGTTGTTAATGCATTAATTTCAAAGAAGCTACATTTACCAACACTTAATTTGAAGAGGTGCTGAAAAGTTTTTTGTTCAATCCATTTCCCAAAATCTGACTAAATGACCAAGCATCAAAATTTAGTAAGAAAAATTTTTTGAGAACTTTTCAGCACTCCCACCCTACCCCTTGTGGGTGTAGAAAATTCCCTTTTTGTATATTTGATTGATTTCTTTTGAGAAATATTTAGGTAATTTGTCTTGTTTTTTCACAAGTATTTTTACTGGTAGTTCAAGATTATAGATGTATTTCCAGACAATGTTTCCCCAAGAATATTCAACCACTCTGGCCACCTTCAGGGACTAAATTTGTTTTGAATTCAGAGTAAGTTTTTATCTCTTTATCATATATAAGACTGATAACACTGCAAATTCTTTGGATTTTATCGAGAATCTCTAAATATATAGCAGAAGCACCAGACTTTAATTCATATTAATCTAGAACATCATTTTTCTGCTGTCACCTCATTTTATATGATTTTACACCATCTTTTTTATATGATTTTTACATTATCTTTCAGATAGATTATTGTGAAGAATATTTCTGGTTTTGATTGAATGACTTTTTCAAAGAATTTTTTAATAAATTCAAGGAATTTTAAAATTTTTTTTTAATTTCTGGGGATTGTTGACAAGACAACGTTGTACAGTGAAACAAGTAATCATCTGAGAGAGAAAAGCCGGAAGAATCTTCCTAATGCAGAAGAACTTCCCTTCCCAGCTGTTTAATTATTTGCTGCAGCACGAGGACAGTTGTTGATATGTAACAAAATCACCTGTTAGCATCCATGGCTATAAAAAGTCTATTTTTCTTCAAATGCATCATTCAAATGAGCCAGTTGAGCATTGCACAGTAACAGTCTAAACAGGTTTGAGTAATTTGTAACAAAAAATTCCCTTTAAATCTTACCAAAAAAAAAAAAAAATGGTGTTTTGGTTTGAGCCATGATTTTCTTCCTTTTTATAATTATAATGTTATAATAAAATCGATAAGTGCTATATATCATATACAATCTCCTCTAGCCCAGCAAAGTACAGCAACTGTTTATTTACTTGTTTGTGATATCAATTTTTCTAATATATAAAATACTATGCCAGTGAATGTATGTGCTTGGTCTAATATTCTCAATGTGCCATTATGCTGTAAAGTTATTACATCTTATTGTCATCATTGGCAGGACTTCTCTCCGAGTATTGGGGTGCTCATCGACATTTCCTGTGCAAAATGAGTCCTATGTTGGATCTGAAGAGATGTCCACAGCCACCGCATGGTAGGAGATCTCTGGCTTTTCTTTAGGCTCTCTTCGTTACTTCTGGTGTTTTTAAAAAGATGTTTTTTTTTGGGGGGGGGGTTCATGGATTGTTCTTCTTCAATTGGTTCTTTCTGTGGCTTCTGTCTCCCAATTGACAAGACCAATTTCTGTTCTCAAAAAGGCAGTTTTGAGCTGATCTTTGAATTGATGACGTGGAGCTCCATGTGGTCTTTTGCCAGATGCAACCTCCAAGAAGAGGATTTGTTTGGGTAGGATGTCTAGTATGCAAACCTATTGAAGTCAGTGGTGAGTCATGACACTTTCTAGACTCTCCATCTTTGCATCTGGACTGGAGCTGAGCTATATTACGTCTTATATATGAATAAATATGTGTTGCGTCTAGAAATATAAGAAAACAAGTAATACCTGTGAAAATTTTTTCTTATTTGAATTCTCTGATGAATTTTAAATCTTAGTTTAATGATTAGATGAGCTCCTTTCTAGTTCCCCGACAATAAAATACCCATGGAATTTCCCCTATTGCATCATTAAATATTTGAGCTTAGCAACTTTAACAAAATATTACAATAACAATCATAATATGAATGTAGGTTTTTTTTTGTTTTTTTTGTTTTTTTGTTTTTTTTTTTTTACTATGATATTCACCCTGTACAAGGCCCAAAAGCTACTCTAGATAGAGGTTTACAGAGTAAGAGGCAAAGTTTATGGGCATATGTGAGCAAGATAACAGTTAAAGTTACACTTGAACAGGTTAAACTGTAGTTTCGGGGTAGCTTCCTCTTGGGAATCAATATCACAAAGCAGCAGTTTGGGATTATTTAAAGAAGTAAGATACAATACAAGATACAGTAAGGGTACAATTGAAAAGATTAAAAATTAACAGTCTTCTTTTTCACTGAAGCAGACATTAGACACATGAGTTTCATTGCTTCCTTTATCTTCCCTTTCTTTCTGTGCCTTTGAAATATATATATATAATTTCTAAAGAATTGATGGATGTTATTTATAACCCAGCATTATTTCTTATTGCTATAAATTTAATATTTACTGGATACATGTTTTTGATTATACATCCCTGTTTTTAGTATAATTCAACAGCTTGGTCATTCAAGAGTCCTAATAAAGAAAAGTACTTTTTTTTTTTTTTTTTATTAGGACTTTCAAATACTCGAATCAGTAGTCATTAAATTACACAGTTTAAAAAACAGACACATCTACTCATACGCATATATCCAGCAAATATTTTTAAAAGATACCCATATTTGCATTAATACTTGTTTTTTTTTTTTGTTTGTTTTGTTTTTTTAACAGTGTTCATTTTGTCTACTTGACTGTGCACTTGAGTAAAATGTTCCCACTGGCAGGATTCCAACCTACCCTTCATGTCTAGGACCCACCAAGTCACTTACATAGTAGCAAACCACCCACATTTCCTCCAGATTCCTTTGATGAGAAGTAAGTTCCACTCTAACAGCTTCTTCCCATGAACCACTACCATGTGGGACAGACTCCCAAGTGGATGTTTCCCCAATCACTACAATCTTAACCTGTTCAAGTCTAGAGTTAACTATTATCTTCCCCTCCTATCCATATAAGTACCTAGCATGAATAGAGTACAACCTCTTTTACGGAAAAAAAAAATAAAATAAAACCTTTTACAAAAAAAAATTTTATGTAGGAAACACACAAAGCATATAACTTGTTTAACATTTTATTAAATTACTACTCCATCTAATTTTTTCTTAGGAAATGACACTGTCTAGTGTGTAAAAATGTATCCATTAACATCCACTCCTTTTTTTAACGTCAGTGCTGCCATTGATTGCCAATTAACGGGTCATAACCCATTTATGGAAAATAATTTCTTAATTTTTGCTTCTTTGCTTAGTTTAAATTTAATGTGGGTCAATTTTTGTAAAAAGAGGTTGTATTTTGTCTCTTAAATCTAAATAAATCATTCACTCGCCAGTAATTTACAATCACCTGATGAGATGCATTGATACACATTGAAACACGACTGCAACTGTGTAGCAATTTTGACATGTTTTCGATGTAATATTCTAAAATATATATATATATATATATATATATATATATATATAGTTGTGTATTGGTAGCTATCCCACTTTAATACATATTTTGTTAAACAATACTGACAAGGTGCTTTTGTTAAGATTTTTCTTGTATATGAAAAAATATTTTTCTTTTCTGGAATTAATGGATGTAAAAATTGTCCAAATTTTTGTTGATTCTAAATGTTTTTGGTTAAACTATTTACTATTTTCAAGGATTTTAGTTCTACTACAATAAATGGTAAGTGGTCACTTTTGTACTGTCTACAATAGTCTATAATAGTTCTTATACACTATTTATTAGTCAGTCTATCAGTTATGTGCCATGCATGATACACGTGTAGATGATCATGTATCTTTTGATACATGACTAACAAGGCAGATTTTTTCCACAGTAGGTTGCCATTTCTTTCTGTGGTAAAAAAGATATTGTAAGGTTATTGAGTGACGGGAAGAAGACAGTGTAAAAGTTGAACAGATATCCTAAAACTATCAAAAAAGAAAAAGAACCCATTGGCAATATGTATGTATATGTGTGTGTGTGTATATATATATATATATATATATATATATATATATATATTATGCCTTTAAATTCCTTGAGGAATATGGGGCCTCAAGATATTGTTTTGGTTTCTACAACAAGCCAATGTGTAGGTTGTTAGCCTACTGCACAACCCCAACTTGTAGGATCAGGTTTTGAATTCAGAGTTGTCCTTCTAGACCAGTTGCCATCCACGCCTACAGAACCTGGCCTGTCCTGCTATTTACCCATAGCTGAGGGGAGAAGAAGAGGATCCATACTTTTCCCAAGGGTATTAGCACATAAGTGAATATAATGGATTTGACTGAAATTTGAACTTGGCTCTTCAATTTCTCAATCTGAGCCACTATCCATTACTCCACTGTACCTCCACCATTTATTAGAGTGGTATAACTAAAAACATTTTTTTTCTCTTATGTAAAATACAAAACAATTACTTTTGGGGCCAATTTAAAAAATTATCAGCGGTGTCCTCAAACTATTGAACCGTAGTGTATATGGATAATGGTCATATATTAATCATTTTGATGGATTTTAGTTATACTACTCTAATTAATCCAACAAAATGATTAATATACGACCATTACCAATATACACTACAGTTCAAAAGTTTGAGGCCACTGCTGATAATTTTTTAAATTGGCCGCCAAAATAGTTGTTTTGTATTTTAAATAAGAGTAATTTATTAGACGTGGTTAAAAAAAAAAAGTAAGACCTGATTTTGTATTAGAAATTTTATTATGGCAAAAAGAAAAAAAGCATTTTATGATTAAATTTTGTACTCATCAAAATATCCACCTTTAGCCTTGATTACTGCAACACAAATTTTTGGTATTTGTTGCAAAATTTTCTCAATGTATAAGTGTGATAATTGATTTGATTCTTTTTTCAAAGACTCTAATAGCTTTTTTTTTTCTTTTTTTCTTCATTTTTCTGTCACGTTCATCCCATGTTAATTTTGGAGGTGGTTTAAAACTTTTGAACTGTTGTGTGTGTGTGCACGCGTGTGTGTGTGCATACACACATACTTATTTCTAAAGAATTAATGGACTTTATTACTTTAAACATTATTTTTAATAGATACCCGTATATGAGTAGGTTTGTCTGGCTCTTAGGTTTATTTAGTTTGCTCTACTTAGCATATTGAGCACTTTGCTTAGTTATTTTTACTTTACTCGTGTCAGATGTTTTTTTCTTTGGACTCTGAACTTAGATTCTAGATGATTATTTTTGCCGTAAGTACATGTTCTTAGTTATTTCTTTTTTTTCCTTTTTTTTTTTCCCCTTGGGTATTGGTTTGTTCATTTACAAGCTAAAACACCTAAGGTTTTGCCGGACGAGTATAGCTGCTTATATTTATAAGATTATTAGTATTATATATATATATATATATATATATATCTCCAATTATAAGATTGGTGTAGACGGAATAAAATTCCAATAACCAAAAATACTATTCTTAAAAGAGTGCTCAATACAGCGTAGGCCAAATATTATTATCTATGGCCATATCACATTGAAATACCAGTCTTCATCCAATCACAAAAGTTAAGCAACATTAATCCTGGTCAGTACCTATATGTGTGACCACTTGGGAATACCAGTTTCAGTAAGTTTGGATGTGCAGCAAGATAATGACTTGGAATTAGAAATCATTACTTAAGAAAAGGACAACACATGATACACAACATTTTTTCCACTTTGTCATTCATTTGCCTCACAACACATATATATATATATATATATATTATTTATTATTTATTGCTTCAAATGTTATTTTTAACAGATACCCATATTTGAGTAGAGACTCCTTTTTTTTATCTTTTTTTTTTTTTTTTTTTTTTTTTTTTTAAACATTTTTTATTTTGTCTAACAGACTGTTTGGTCCTGTTTACTTTGACCACTGAGCCATGGTGAGCTTCAGTCAAACAAAGTTCCATTTGCCCTAAAGCACATTCATATGTTCAGATTTTCTTGAAAGCCATATCTGCTAAGTTTCATATACAAGATGAAGCAATTTCTAAAGAATTAATTGATTTTGAAGTAATAAAAATATTGGATTAAAAAATAAAATTGATTAGTTATTTATAAATATGTATCCTGTATTTTTCAGTGTATAAGACACACTTTGTTACATTCTATACACCAACATTATATATATATATATATATATAAGGCCCTCTATATCAAAATCAACCAACCAACACTCAACAAAATTTATTATGAATATAGCAACAATATATTAAAGTGTATATAACATTTAATGCCATTTTACAATTTCCGGTCACCTCCTGTATGTTGAATTGCTTGTTTTTGCAAAAAATTCTATAACTACAACAGATAAATTTTTAAATTGTAAAATAACTATAACAGAGTGTGTTCACATGTGCTTTTAAAAATCATTATCACAACAGACTGCAGATTTTATCACGGTTACAATAAGTTTGTCGTTGTAATTTACCTCTGAAGATGATTTTGGAAAAGATTGAAAGTACTTGGGTCAAAAAACTATAGTGCCTTTCTTGATGAATTTCATCTTAACATCAAGAAACTGATTAAGCAACTGGAAAAGATCAGTATAAAAATAAGTAGACACATTATGTCTGTATTATTCAATGAAACATGTTTAGATGAAGATATACTGCGCATGAAACATGTTTAACTGACAATGGCAGTGCAAAAATATACATTGTTTGCACTGAGGGCCAGTTTTAAAAAAGTTGCATAACCATACCTCATCATTTAGAATACCAGAATGCAAGATCAATACAAATCTAGCAAACCACTATTGGAGCTTTAGGGAAAAAATAACAAAAGCCATTAAATGGAATATTTTATGGAATGTAAAGGCTAGCAAAGTAACTGGCGACTCATGTAGGCTGTGTCAGGAGGAGAAGCTAGCTATTGCAACATATAAGGCTGGTACTGAGTTGTTGAATGGAAGGTCTGAGATCATGGCCAAATGTAGACACGAAGTTAATTTTAGGGCTATACGAACCTAGATAAAGTTGAGAATTTTTTTTTCCCCTTTCAATTTCAATTCTTTTTTTTTTTTTTTTTTTATATTATATTTTTTTTTTTTTTCCCACTACAATTCACCACCCATCAATTCCAGTGTCGAATGAAGGCATTTAAGTTCTTGCGTTGTCTCTGATTGATTTGCTGAATAAACCACCTGACGAAACCTTGGTAGTTAAAACCACGGTATGTGGGGGGGGGGCTATATAATCTAGACGATTTCAACTAGATTCATTTTCTTTTTCTATTTGTTTCCATCACTCTTGTTATTAGATATTTCACACTGTGATAAAAAAAATTCCCAGCATCCCTCATTCATGCACATGTAGTCACATCAATGTAACAAATTTAGTCCAATGAAATCCTAAAAGGATGAAACACTTCACATAAAAACTTTTTCCTACTTTGTCATACATACACATAACAAACTTAGTCTGTGAGGTCCTGAAGGTCAAAACGTCACAAGTAAACTTTTTCCACTGTCATACAGTTTCACACACACACATACATACATACATACATACATATATATATAGGATTGATTTCATATTAAATAAGTCTCTTCTATCCTTCCTCTCTTTCTTTACTCAATTTGCAGTATTAACATCTCCTGATAAAATAGAATATTTTGCTCATAAATTATTTTCAAATTTGACTCTTGACTCATCTAGGGTATCTTTGCTTGACTTTCCACTTAGAACTGATCCTCTATTAAGAAGTATGCGTATAACTCTGCTCATGGTTTCTGGATCATCACAAAGCATGTGGACTTAACAGTATCCCTGCAATAGTCTTTAAGAAATGTGCTCTTGAACTGGCTCCTGTTCTCTCTAAACTCTATAAGAAATGTTTTGCTTCTTGCTTTCCTGCTTGTCGGAAATCCCCTTCTGTAGTCCCTGTCTTTAAGAACTCGGGTGAATCATCTTTCTTTCTATCAGCCTATTAGCCTTCTACCTCTTTTTGGTATCGTCCTAGAGGTTCTAATCAGTTCTGAATTAGTTAAGCATCTCACTTCACAGGGTTTTCTTTCAGATAAGCAATATGGCTTTTGTTTCTCTAAGTCAACTGCTGATGTATTAAAGATTATTGCTGAAAGAGTTTATCAAGCTTTAGATAATAGTAAAGCTTGAGCTGTTGCTTTGGATATCTTGAAGGTATTTGATAAGGTTCAACATGCTGATCTTCTTCACAAGTTAAAAGGCTAGATTATTTATGGACAAATTTTTGATCTGATTCGATCTTTCTTATTAAACCATGAAATGAATGTTGTCTTGAACAGCCACTCTTCTAGATCTTTTTGCATTAATGCAGGTGTCCCCCCTGAGCTCTATTCTTCAACATAAGTTATTCCTAATTTTCATCACCAACCTTCCTAATATCATCAGTTCTCAAATTGGTATTTATGCTGATGATACAACTATTTACTCCTGTCATAGTAAGTCTTATTGATTTGATATTGATTTTTGCATATATATATATATATATATATATATATAGTTTTAAGATATTAAACAAAAACAAGTTAAAAAAGCACTACACGATTACAATCGTGTTTCACTACAAATGTGTTTCCTTGGGAGATGGTAAGCTACTGGCGAGTGAACAAGGAGACACATTTGTAGTGTTGAAACATTATTGTAATTGTGTAGCGATTTTTAACATTTTGTTTTAATATTCTAAAACAAGTAATATTTAGCTCTACTTTGTATTGAGCACGCTTTTAAATTAAATGTTATGGAAAGTGGAATTATACTCCATTTGTTCTCATTTTACCCGAATGAAGAAATAATATATATATATATATAATATATATATATATATATAAAATATATTATGTGAGTTCAGCTTATTTTTTCTTTAATCATTTCACCCCAAGCAAGGTGATAGCACCACTAAGACACAAGTACTGCTGATCTGCTCTTAAAAAACATGCCCAGGCCTGCACCCTGGAGAGGGCATGACTCTTCAGCAGCAAGTCCATAGTCTCTTGAAACGAACAGATGCCATATCATATCATGGTCGAGATCATATCTTAATTATATGATCCAGGCATTAATGACCAATGTCTTACAATCAGACAACTGAAATTGTATATGGCACAAACAGTTTCCATTATCTTGTCATAGAATTAAGGCTGCCTGTTGCTGAGAGTCCACATAATGTTACACAAGCTGTGTGATAAATTGCACAGATACTATTGGATTTTCAGAAATTGGAAAAATAACAACCTTGTCCAGTTTTAACTTGTTTTTGTTGTTGACTATCCTCATACAATGAGTAAGCAGCTACCATATTCTGAAATTTTTTGGTTTCACATCGCTAGGTTAATAAAATCTGTCAATTGATAGAGGAAGAATGATATTTTAAAACAAGTGTTCACTGTTAGAATACTTTCTATCTAGTCTTTATTCTTAAATTAATTTGTTATTTGTAAAAGGATTTTATTAACTTTCAGGTAAGAACCAAAGACAATATTAAGAAACAAAAACATTGGTATTTTTCAGGAAGGAATGCTATATTTTTACTCAGAAAGAGCAATAGAAATGTTTTATAGATTTATGCAAAAGTGTTTGATAAAGTACGTCGTAAAGAATGATTGGAAGGATATTGGAATAATCCACAAAAAAACATACTTGCAGCAAAGCACCTGAATACAGATAGGAAATGAAAAAGGTGTGTAAGACAAGGTTGCGACTTCAAACCAGACCTTTTCAACCTATAAAGTAAGGCCATTCTGAGAGAATTAGAAATTGTACCAGGATTCATTATTGGTGGCCATAAAGATATGCAGATAACACAGTGTTGATTTTTTTACAGTGTTGATTTTACAATATAATTAAATAAAAAAAATTTGCTCACACATATGATTTGGTTTATTTTGTTTTACAGTATATCAACCTCAATGGGTTATTTAATGCCGACATTTTTAGGATAGATTCGTATGAATAGAATATGTATTCTTTGGTTTAGATTGGTTTGGTTTATTTTGTCCCACGGCACACCAACCCCAATGGGCTACTCAATGTCGACAAAATTCTTTATTGCTGGTAATATTTTGTTTTGTCAGAAATCTGACAAAAATATTTTGTTTTGTCAGAAATCTGTTAATATTTTTCCTCCAAAATTGTATTGCTGATAATTTTTCCAAAAAAGTATTGCTGGTAATAGTTAACTCCTCAAAACCTCCTGATCAGAGGCCTTGCAACTGGATGTAGTTTATCGCCTTACCCAGGATGCAGATGAAGTTTAACATCACACCCAGGACAGTCACACATATGAAAATTTTATCATAATTCAAACACACTACATGATTTGAACAGATTTAATATTCTCCAAAAATTAATCAAAAATCGGATACGTTTTTCTATTTCTGTCATTATAAGTCCCTTGACTGCATGAATTGTTGGTAGGGACATGAGGGTATATGAAACAGATAACCTCCTCTTGGTCTGTTGGTGGTGTCTCTCAGGAGTTTCAACATTGTCATATTCATCCACTTTTTGATATTGTTTGACTAGCTCTTATGTTGCCATCCCTTCCTGCATCTTCAACAGTGCTTTGCATGATGGTCCTGTAATAGCTGTTATACCATGTGACACTTAATAGCGGCGAGGAGAGATTCTTGTTAGCCCACAAGACTTTTGACTTTGCTCCGTACATAGTGATTGGTTTAAATTTATTTATTTTCATATTTCCATAGTCTTTATTAAAAGTTTAATTGAGGGTACAGAATTTAATTAATGTCCTAAAAGCAGACATATTTATTAAAATGCGATGAAAATGGACAGACAGAAAAATACAATGGCAATGTTCAACCTTTGTGCTTGCAAAAAACAATGGTGTCAAAAAGACAGATATTCTCTTGACACCTGCTATTACTGTATACACTTTAGACTCACTTGGTTATGTTGATTGTTTTAAAAAGCCATGATTAGAATTTTAATAAAAATCGACCATATGAAACTGGATTTATACATTTTCTTTATTCTTGAGAATGACAACAAAGATGTTAAAAACTATTTTTTTTATTACATTGCTTATTTACGAGAATA
This sequence comes from Acanthosepion lycidas, assembly GCA_963932145.1. Lineage (NCBI taxonomy): Eukaryota > Metazoa > Mollusca > Cephalopoda > Sepiida > Sepiidae > Acanthosepion > Acanthosepion lycidas. The sequence goes on along the minus strand of OZ010575.1, from coordinate 7,288,492 downwards.
ATTATATATTTACAAGATTATAAAAATATGAACCAAAATATAGCAAAGTTTTTATTATTTACCATTTTATGTAGCACTAAATACGAAACAATTTTTCATTATAAATTTATAAAATGTGTGTGTACAAGAAAATTTAAATACATGCATAACAAGTGGAGGCACGTTGGAGTAATGGATAGCAGCTCGGATTAAGTAATTGGAGAGCCGAGTTCAAATTCCAGTCAAATTCATTACATTCACTTACATGCTAATACCCTTGGGAAAGTTATGAATCCTCTCGTTCTCCCCCCAACTATGGGTAAATAGCATGACAGACCGGGTTCTATAGCCTTGCGTGACAACTGGAGAAGGACAACTCTGAATTCAAAACCTTGTGGGTTATGCAACCTACTCACTTAAAAACTGGCTTGTTATAGAAACCACAATGATATCTTGTGGCCATGTGTTCCACAAGGAATTTAAAGGCATATATATATTAAGAATGAGTAACTGCAATCATAAATTTTAAAAAGATGCATTTTCTTGACATTTCTTTCATTTTGTCTTGACATAAATTCATTAAAATAGTTTTCAAATTTTTTTAATAAAAAGATTTCTTTTCAAATTTATTTCTTTTTAAAATGGCAAATAATAAATCTTTAAGAGGTAAATACTAAATATCATATTGTACTTGGTTCACATATTTTTATAATCTTGTAAATAAAAATTACCGAGGAGTCAAAACAATAGTGGTGTCAAGGGCATAACCGTCCTTTTGATACACCATTTTGTTGCAGATACGAAAGTTAAACATTGGCAATACAACACCATAAATTCTTTTTTTATGAATCATGTCCTTTCAGGACATAGGCGATCATGGCTGTCCACTTCCCCCTATCCCTTGTAGCTCTCAATGAGTTTCATCCCTCTGCTACCTCCCCCAAACCATATCCTGTCATCTACTTGCTCAAGCCTGTCAGGTATGTCGTGTTGCTTTCCCTTGTCTCTCTTTTCCTCTCTTCAATCTGTGAGTATCAGATTCTCCAGGCCCTCCTTTCTCATTACATATCCCAGAAACTTCAGCTGCCTCTTCCTGATGTTAAGTATAAGCTTCCTCCTTGTTTGCATCCTTTTCATCGTTGCTCACATGCTTGCTCCATGATATCTTCAGCATCCTTCTGTAGAACCACATATCTGTTCTCTTCTTCATCTTTGAAGAGATCGTCCAACATTCACTGCCATAAAGGAGGACAGATGTCATGTAACAGCTCAGTACTCTTTTCTTTGTTACCAAAGAGAGCCTTCTGTTTCACAATACTCTGCCCAGGTTTTGGAATGCATCCTTGGCCATCCCAATACGTGTATTCTTGGCCTTAAAAAAGGGGGAACAGTAGAGAGGAAAACTGGATCAGGAGGTCACAACAGGAAGAGGGATTATCATTTCAACTTAGAACTAAATACATTTTTATTGTTCAAAGGTAGAGTCCAATAGTGTTATAAAAACCTCAGAGAATTCCAGTAAGATATCTTTAATCATTTCTAAGATACAACAGTTCAAAGCTTAATCTAAAAATTGGACAATTTTGCTGTTATATATAAGTAAACCTAAAAAGCCAGACAAACCTACCTAATGATAGTCAGTTTTTGTTGCATGAAAAATTTCAAAGCAACAACAATCATTATTGTTTTGTCCGTGTATTGTTTGATATATTGAAATGTAATTATCATCTTTGATAATGGCTTATATAAGCCGAAAGCTTAGATTGGATTGAAACATTTATCAATATGGTAATTCCCTTTCATCTTTCAATGATAATGTTATTAAGCTTATCAGACAATATGAAAGGAACTTACTTAAAATAAATAGACAAAACTTGTCTATATTATTTAATGAAACATGCATTAATGAAAAATTGCTGCCTAAATATACACAATTTTATATATATATATATATATATATATATATATATATATATATATATACTAGGGTGTCCCAAAAAATTTGACATTTTAAAAGCAATTACCTTGAAAACTACTAATTCTACCTCAATGAAATTGAACAGTTTAGGTGTTGAACATCATAAGTTTATTATGTGCACCGCCTGTGACATGGCACACGTCAAGTCAGTAGTTAAGCTCTTGCCAAACACGCTGTAGCATGTCAGCAGTAACATTATCCAGGGCAGAAGTAATTCTCTGCTTGAGTTCATCAATTCTAGCAGGAAGAGGAGGGGTTACATAGACCAGCCCCTTCACATATCCTCATATAATGAAATCACATGGGAACATGTCCGGTGACCGTGGAGGCCTTTTCATCAGAAAATTGTCTTCATCTCCACCACGCCTGATCCATCTCTCTGTCAGATTCTGATTAAGATAAGCACATACTGCCCTCTTCCATTAAAGATAAAATCATGATCTGTTTCTATATATTCTGTGAAAATTTAGCGTTATTTCAACAAGAATTGCCAAAATTATTGGCCTGCGAAATAATGTCAAATTTTTTTTGGACTCCCTATATATAAATGGTTGCATAAAACCTTTGTATAAAAATACTGACAAATTTAATAGATATATTTTGTTATTGATATAAGTCATTTTTATGTTTTTTTGCTTGTTTCAATTTTTTATTTTATTTTTATTGCAGGTTACCTCCAGTGAACAATATGGTTGGCTGATGCATTAATCTTCCAAGTTTTTATGCATGCAACCATCTCCTTAGCATCACCTCACCCCACAAAAAAAAACAGTGTATTCAGTCTCAATTAATAAGATGTGAAATATCACTATGTGGAATTTTAAACCCAGCATGCCTCATTCAATATGGCTACCTTTACAAACGTTACACAACTCATCTAAAAGATGTTGAAGTACAGATATACTGATGAAGTTGTAGAAACATTATTTATTTGACCACTATTTTTCTTATTGTTAATATAACATTTTTTTTTTTTTTTTTTTTTTTTTAATTTAACCTTTTAGTTTAGTTAGTGTGTACATTTTGGAGTAGAGCCTTTATTCTGTATATTTCAAATTATGTATCCAGGCCAGCCGACATTCCCAACTCTGGAAAACAACCAGTGTACAATTTATGGCCAGCCTTTATATCAAATCAATCAACTGAGAAACCCAACCCCAGAAAAAGTATACATACCTGAGGTCCCAAGGAAAGCTTCTTATCAAAGATTCTCCATGTCGAGCCTTGTTCCAACAAGTGTAATCTCAAGTGGACAGAAAGACTTTGCGAATGAGAAAACATACTTATCCACAGAGATGTCTCGGAAAGATCCTTACGAAAAAATGGTAGCAGACAACCATGGACTTACTTCCATCGGACGTAAAGATTTTAGAGTTCCAGATATTGCTCGTAAAGATTCATGTCAGATCATCCAGCCAGACAATCACCAAGAACCTCTAGTCGGACAGAAGGATTTGCGCATCCCAAACATTCAACGTAAAGAGTCATCTTCTCCTCAAATGGTTAACATGGATGGAGCCCGTACTCCACTTGAAACCCCAAAGCGACAGTACTTCTGTACCATGTGCGGAAAAAATTTCCCTAACCAGTTCTACTTGAAGATTCATGAACGTGTCCACACACCAGACCGGACATCTCCATACCAAGTATTACCCCAGTCCTCATCTTCATCATCGTCATCACCTTCTGGGAGTGTTAGCAGCACAAGTGCAGTCCGTAGTGGAAGTGGCAGTGGTGGCAGCGGCTATTGTTCCCCTCCCCAGCCAGTGACTCACATGAAAATGCCACAGCCCAATCAGCAGCAGCAGCAACAACAGCAGCAGCAACAACAGCAGCAGCAACCCCACATGCACAGCCAACAGCGCACAATCCAGACACCCCGCACCCTGCCAACCAATATATCAAACACCTCTTCGACAACAACTACCACACATATCCATAACCCGGAGGCCTTTGAGAAACCTTTTCGGTGTAGTATATGTGCTAAGACATTTGCCCATCTTAGCAACCTGAAAATGCATATCCGTACACACTCAGGAGAGAAGCCATACAATTGTGACGAATGTAGCAAATCATTTTCCCAGAAGAACAGCCTCAAGGACCACCAGCGATTACACACGGGTGATGTGTTTAACTGTAGCTTCTGTAAAAAACCCTTTCTGAACCAGTTCTTTCTCCGCAACCATGAACGCACACATACTGGGGAGAAGCCTTTCAAGTGCGAGTACTGCGACAAGGCATTCACGCAGCGGACTAATCTGAAAACACACCTGCGTATGCACACCGGGGAGAAGCCATTTCAGTGTGAGCTTTGCGATCGGACGTTTGCGCAGGTGAGCTGTTTGAATGACCATAAACGCACACACACTGGTCAGATGTACTCTTGTAATATTTGCAAGAAAGAATTCTCTAATCAATTCTTTTTGAAAAGCCATGAGCAATCGCATAATTCTGGTGAGGTTTTCAAATGTAGCATCTGTGGTAAGACGTTCTCAAATAAGTTCTTTCTGAAGAATCATTCGAGGATACACAGCGGAGAGAAACCACTCCAGTGCCAATACTGCGACAAGAGGTTTGCACAGCATGGCAACTTAAAGATCCACCTGCGGACACACACTGGGGAGAAGCCTTTCACTTGCGATGTCTGCGATAAAGGATTTGCTCAGCGTAACTGCCTGATTGACCACAAGAAGATACACACAGGGGAGATGTACCACTGTTCAATCTGTGACAAGGGCTTTTCAAATACATTCTTTTTGAAAAGTCATGAGCAAGTCCATTCTGGGGAGGTGTTTAGCTGTACTGTGTGCGGTAAAACTTTTTCCAATAAATTTTTCCTTAAAAATCATTCGCGTGTGCACACAGGCAATAAACCATTTGAGTGTGACATCTGTAATAAAAAGTTCTCACACAACGGGAACCTGAAGATCCATCTCCGAACCCACACTGGGGAGAAACCATTCATTTGTCATATTTGCGGCAAAGCTTTCGCGCAGAGGAATTGCCTCGCTGACCACAAACGTGTACACACTGGCAACATGTATACCTGCCTTGTTTGCCATAAGGAATTTTCTAACCAGTTCTTCCTTAAGAGCCATGAGCAGACGCACAAAAACGAAGGTGAGGTGCACACTTGTAGTGTTTGTGACAAGACCTTTACAAATAAATTCTTCCTCAGCAATCATGAAAGAGTCCATTCTGGGGAGAGACCATATGAATGTGAGTTTTGTTCCAAGCGATTCTCCCAGCGTGGTAACTTGAAGAAACACCAGCGCACCCACACCGGGGAGAAACCCTTTCAGTGTGAGATCTGCGACAAATCATTTACACAGAAAAATACCCTTAACGACCATATGAGAATCCACACGGGTGACCTGTTTTATTGTTCAATTTGCAAGAAGGGTTTTGCTAATCGCTTTTTCCTAAAGAGCCATGAACAGAGTCATTCAAGTGAGAAGCCATACCAATGTCAAATCTGTAGCCGGAATTTCTCCCTGCAAGGAAACCTCAAAATTCATATGCGTACGCACACCGGTGAAAAAGACTATGTGTGTGACGTTTGTGGCAAGGCCTTTGCGCAAAAAAATTGCTTAAATGACCATAAACGGATGCATACGGGAGACATGTTTTATTGTAGTTTCTGTAAGCGACCATTTGCCAACAAGTTTTTTCTCAGAAACCATGAACGGTCGCACACGGGTGAGCGGCCATTCCAATGTGAATTCTGTGACAAGGCATTTGCCCAGCGTGGGAATCTGAAAACTCACCTGCGCAAACACACAGGTGAAAAGCCGTTCCGTTGTGAAGAATGTGGCAAATGCTACTCACAGAAAAACTGTCTCAGTGACCACTTGCGCACACACACTGGGGAGATGCTTGAGTGTCGCTTCTGTGACAAGAAGTTCTCGAATCGCTTCTTCCTGCGAAGTCATGAACGCCAACATACTGGCGAGAAGCCATACCACTGCGACTACTGTGGAGAAGTGTTTGCTCAGCCCGCTTCCCTGAAGGCACATGTTAAAGCCCATATAGAGGCGGGAGAGAAGCCCGTCTTCCATTGTGACGCATGTGGCAAGTACTTCACTGATCGAAGTAACTTCCAGCGCCATGAGTGTGTGCCAACGCTCATCCGTCAAACACCCCTCAAAATATTCACTCCTTCAATGTCAAAAATGAATAGCAATAATATTGACATTAGCAACAATAACAGTAACAATAGTAATGATAATAGCCAACATAGCAACAACAACCTCGTAAATAACAACACTGACAACAGTAATAATAACAATAATAATAACAACAATATTAAAAAGTACAATTTTGATATTCTTCAAGAATTGTCAGTGTCAGTTGAGAAAGGTACTTCTGAAAAAGATACCCTGACACCTATTGTAGTTCCAACATCAGCACCTGCTAGTTATTTGCAAGAGATGCCACCCAGCTGGGAGAATAACTACATTTGGTTGAGAGAGTTCCCCTTGCCCCCCCTGATGAGTTCTGGATGGACCAGTGTCCCAACAGGTTTTTCTTATGAAACAAATGAAAGCAACCATTGTAACTCCCCTGCAAAAAACTAACAGAAACTGTGGCATTAGATAATAATGCATATTTACACATTTCTATAGAAATGGAGCTTCCAAAAACAATAACTTTTGTTTTTGTTTTTTTTCTTTTAAAGAAAATGGGTGAAAAAAAAAATGAATAAATAATGAATGAAAAAAAAGAAAACTATACAAATGAGATTAAAAAAAAAAAAAATTATTAACAACCCTCCCACCTTCTTTTTTACCTCTACAAATGGTGGGTGGGAGAAGCATCTAACTGCTCATTAACCAGTTGGATTAATCTGAAATTCATTGTAAAACATTCTTACTAGTTGTACCGATCCTAAAAACAGTGGCTGTTTACACTGAGCCTGCAATGAAGAGAAATATATTAAACTTTTATGACACACCTGGAAAGTGTTAAATCGTCATAAAAATATATCGACTATTATTTTCCTTTATTTTTGTTTTACCATCAGTACATTTAAATGCTTATAAAATCTGCTAGACTATTTTCAGTGTTGTATTATGAATCAAATAGAATTTGAGTTAACAACTGCCAAAATGGTATATTAAATCATCTGCTGGTTGAACGTGTGCTGTACAAAAGTATAGATCAAATTATTGTTGATCAAAAAAAAAAAAACAAAAGATCAAGTTACAGATGAAGCATTCTGTTAATGAATCTTATGCTAAATATTCAACAAAGGATCAAATATACACTTTGATGATGTTTTTTTTATTGCAATTGCAACATGGATCAAGTGAAACCCATTTTAGCGAAATGACTTACTCCTTGGCCCAAAATTAAATGATCGGCTTCTGTTACGATTAAATTTACTTATTTAGAAAAAAGAAGGTAAACTATTTGTATTATTAAAGCTATAGATCAGATTTCTTGCAGACAAAGGCATGTTCACACGTAACTGTGTATTTGCTGTTTAATTATGCTATTAAAGAAAAGTATAAATGAAATTACTGACTATTGTTATCAAGACTAAAGGATCCATATTTTAACTGACCAATTTGTTTGTTCTAAAATTGTCAGTCCATTTCTAGATCAAATTCTGTTTTATTTGGCAAAATTGTTGATGAAGTCACATAGGGTCTGCCAATACAGAATGTGTTAGCATATTGAAATGGAACCCAGAACAATTTAAAAGAAGAAATTGAATTTGCTGCTGTCAAAAAATATTTTACCTATGACAAAATTCGGAAATAATCTGCTGACCAAAATATTCTATACAGTTTAGGGAAAAAAAGAAAATACCAAAACCAATTATCTGCCAGCTTCAAATGAAAATACCAATCACAAAAGCCTCAACTAAACAACATATCAATAATTGATTACCAAAAGATAGACATATCCATATTTTTTTTTTTTTTTTTTTACTGGTGATAAAATCAATTGAAAAGTCTTACATGAAAATAGCCATTTTTCCAAAAGCTATTCTGACTAACATGCTTATCCTTCATGTTTTTTGGGTTTTTTGTTGTTTTGTTTTGTTTTGTTTTGTTTTTTTTGCTTTTTTGCTATTTTTAAATTGAAGCCTTTTTTAACCTTCCATTACATATTTATTCCTAATTCACAGATTGTTTTTAAATAGTTATAGATCTAGGCATCAAACATGATTTTTAGATTTGATTTCTTTTTTTTTTTTTTTTTTACTCTAATAGAAGGTTCAAGATTTGGGCATCAAATATTACTGACATTAATTCCTTGATTTTCATTATTTTTTTTTATATGATTTTCATTATAATATAATGAATATAATTATATATTTGATATGATTTTATTATTTCCTGACATTAGTAGTCAGTCCCCAAAAAAAGAAAACAAAAAGTAAGCAAACAAATTAGCTATTGATACTACTTCTGTCCTATAATAGTTGGGACATTTAGTATATGAAATGCATGTGTAAGTGTAACAAAGAGGGCATCAATCGTGAGTTTTTAGATGTGAGCATCTGAAGCTGTTCAGTTCTCACTTGTCAATCTTGATAGAATTCAAAAGCATCTATGTGGCCTTGTGGGTGATGACATTTTCTATTCTGCAACCCCTTTCCCACAGATAAAAAACATTGTGAGCCTCTCCCTACTCTATCACCTATTTCAATGGCACGTGATCTAATGAGCTGCATTCATTAGTCCCATCACCGCTAACCTTCACAACTGGGACCCATCATGCTGTGTACACAAACATGAATCATCCCCATTCTCTTTGTATTCCATTAGTAAGGAGGAATTTCCATTCAGACAACTTCTTTCCCAAGAACTTCTGCTGGATGTTTTCCCAATCATTACAATCTTGACCTCTTCAAGTCTAAGGTTAACCATATTATTTCTTGCATAACTCCATAAAATTCACTTTTTGCTTTTTCTTATGCTCATACATCACCACACAGTAAACCTCTACCTTGATTGGTTCTTGGGTCTTGTATTGGGTGAACATTAATATAAAAAGAAATAAAGAGGATTCAAGATCATGTAATCAAAGAGCAAAATGAGAACAACCTACCCTAATTAATTGAATAAAGGGTTCGGTTTAGGATTTTCAAAACTTCTCTACTGGGTTTGCTCATGGACAGATTCTTATAAATTTGCTTATTTATTGTTTTTTTTAAATCTATTCTAAAAGTCTGCAATAGGTACCCTTTTCTTTCCATTTATACTTTTGGCTATGCCTAATTCAGTCTTTAATACCTACACCAAGAATTATAAAAAAATATATACTGGGTAAATTATACATCTGAAGAAGTCCAAAGACATTGGATGAAACATCATGTTAAAAACATCTAGGATGAGGATAGTAGTCTGAATAACTTACGGAATACTGACAACGGCTCACCTTCTTTAGACATTATTTAGGAAACTAGACATTTTTTTTTTTTTTCTTTTAAATATCCATTCACAATAAACATAAAGTGACCGCCAAATTAAATCATTGCAATACATAAATAATTTCTTATTTTGGAAACAAAATTCAAAATTCTTGAAAACTTAGAAATGTTTTGTCTGTATTTTTTTTTTCTCTTTGTTAAATAAAGTCCTTGACAACACCAAAACAGGTAAAAAATGCAAACCTGAAATTTTTTCCTCATACAGCCTGATATATTTGTATGTTTCAACAAGAATCTCATATTGATTTACTGTAAACATGAGTTACACACTGCCAGAATACATGCATTCTTTTGCTGAGTCATTCCTAAAAAAAAATTCAAAAGAAATTCTGATTTAAAAGAAAAAAAAAAAAAAAAAAAAAACTCACCTAACCATGGTTTTTGCTTTACTTCATACTTTTAAGCTAGTTCCTGAAAAGGTCTATTTGGGACTTTGATCCAAAATTAAAGAGACCTCAGGTTCAGCATAGAAAAGAGGAATAATTTTGAAGAAATAATTATCACTTCATTCCTTGGAACTTCAAAACCTCACTTTTAACTCTGATTTGGGCTAATCATCCAATTCAGGTCAAAAATTGAATTCTTCAAACCACAAACTCTGCAGAACTTCAAAACCTCACGTCATGAAACCTCTCGCTTTAATTCCTTGGCATTTTGAAGAAATAAAATTGATTTCCTCAATTTACAAAGTTTTGGAGATATTTTAAATGAAATTTAAACAAAAAATTTTAAATTCACAATTCAGTTATTTTAAATTTGAATTTTTAACTCTTCCTGCCTGATCTGGACACAAATCCCAATGCTGGATGTTCAAGTACCAGATTAAGGTCAGAATTTCAATCCAGGAATCATCCTGATTCCAAAAAGATATATGTTTTTGTAGAGCAAGTTTGGCCCAAGTTAGAGGCGTTTCAGACACACTGATGGTTAGATAGAATTGGCTGTTTATTAAAAGAAGATAGAAGAGGTGAAGGACAACTCAACACCACCAACTGAGTGCCAGGACAACTCAGCACCAGAAAGACGTAACTCTTATAAATGAGTAAAAGTAATTTATTAAAGATTAAAACCTTAATTAGTGAATATTTTTCTGCAAATAAGACATTATAAAAAACAAACGACATTTTTGTTTTTAATTTTTTTTAATAAAGTAAATTGATATAAAAAATAAGAATTTTTATTTACTTTATTAAAAAAATACATTTACGTTTCATTTTAATAAAAGTCACTTTTGGACTTGCGTGTCAAATTTTCCATCCTCTGTTTGAAACATTCCCGATATTGAAATTTTTGTACTTGCTTGATTTTGGTATCTCCAATTTGTAATTTGCATGTTCGGTGATATGTTAAAAAAATAATAGATGAAGTTTGCCTTTCTAAGTATGTGTTATAATTTATAATGAAACCTGTTCTAACAATCAGGGATTTTACTTACATGAGAAAAGACTGCATAAGTGCATCATGGGATGTATTAATTGGATATCAAGTAAAACAAATGTTAAATTATTTTAGGGATATTATCCAGACAACAGAAAGTCTGTTCATTCCTGAATGACTCTGACGAGAATTCAGTAGGCAACTGAAAGTGTCAATCCTATCTGGAGAAAAACATCTAGCTTAAATTTAGCTACTTGGGCTGAACCAACAGGGAGACAGGTTAATCCAACAAAGCACTAGTTTTTTATAATCAGGAGGATATTAGTTCAATCCCAATGCTGTATTTGGTAGGGATGTGTAGCAGACACAGTTGCGAATTGGAACAGGAACAGGTTAGTACAGATGGGGTGACAAGGACTGAAAAATTTCAAAAATCAATTCACGCTTTTATATATTTATGCCTACTAGACACACACAAACACAAACTATCATCCAAATCCTACATAGTCAAACTAGAATTATGATGCACTTACACACAAACACTGCTTAACAAGTCAAATGCACGTGAAGTCTGCTTAATAAAAAAAGAAAATACCAGAATTTTTTTCTCCATATCTCATTCTCTGATGAAGGTTTAATAAAATTGAAACATGTTAGATTGATAAACATTTCCTATTTGTTTCTTATGATTCTGATCCATATTTGATCCCAATCCATACATATTTTAATGAAGAATATGAATCAAAAGAGAAGAGAAAAATACAATAATGTTCACTCTGTATAAGGCCTAAGAGCCACTTGAAACAAAAGATTACAGAGTAAGGGGTACAGTTTATGAGGATACATGGGAACATAACTCTAGACAGGTTTTAAGATTGTAGTAATCAGGGAAAAGTCATCTTGGGAGTAGTTTGTTGGATGAAGCTGAAAGAGTGGAACTTCCTTATCAATGGAATATGAAGGGAATGATGGTGCTTCTCTACAATGTGCATGGATCTTAGCCATAAAGGTTAAAACTGGTGGAGCTAAGGTATTCAGTTCATCTGGACACTTTACCATAGATAAAGGAGTGAGTGGCTTGCAGCATTTTGTCTGTGGGGAAAGAGATTGTAGGGTGGAAAATTATTCATCACCCACAAGACTGCAGAAACTGGAAGGTAAAGGCTAGGTAGCTCCTGCCACTATATAACAGTAGTATTCAATTTTTGGCCTGATCTGACTCTTGTAGAAGATAACAGGAGGAGTCAGCGACTTACTGGAGTGATACAAGGAACTGAACATTTTCCCAGCATTTTTAGTGATGGATCATATGTATGAGTTCCACTTGAGATCTAGGTTTGAGCTCAGGTGTCAATAGGCACTCAAGGCATGGGGCCTGCCTGAGAGAACAAACGACAAGAATTCTGGGTTTGTTTTATCATTTATAAGATTAGCTTAAAATGAAAAATACATTTTAGAAATTAATAGCACTACAAAAACAAATCTAAAAAAACTGATTTTGATTCTGAAACTTTGAGAAAATTTACTTCAATGAATTCACGTAATTCCTTGATTTTATGAAGGCTTCATTTGTTACTAATCCTTTCCTATGGTTATGTGATGCTGTTTTTCATTGAGCAGACATCTTACATTAACAAGATATTTGCCAGAGTGAAACTTATTATTTTTTAAAAATTGAAAGTATTTAAATGTAAATTGAAAAGAATGTTTGAAGAAAAATAGTTAAAAAATTATCTAATTTATCTAAATTACACATCAACACTTCCAAGGGTAAGTAACTCAGATATTACTTGAGATAAGAGCAGTTTATAATATGCAAATGATTATAAAAAATTATTATAAGTGTTTTCCTATAAAAATGCACTGGAAATGATTTAATATAAAACTGCATTGCAAATGATTTACTGTGAAAATGCATTGTAAATGATTTCTTATAAAAATGCATTGCAAATTATTTGCTATAAAAAGTAATTTCAAATGATTTGTTATAAAAATACTTGTAAATAATTTGCTATAAATATCCATTGCAAATAATTTACAATAAAATGGATTAATGATGAATTAATGTCAAAATTAATTGCAAGTAACTCTGATATTATGGCATATAAGATACAAATGATTATAAAGATATATTACAAATGATTTACTATGAAAATCTGATATTATATAGTATGAAAAAACATTAAAAATGATTCACTATTAAATGGAATTGTCAATAATGAGGGAAATTTGTTATATTAAATTCACTTCAGCAACTTTGTGAGACTTAGGTCATGATGGTCATCATGTGATCCTGTTTTTTATTTAGCAGACAACAATTTTGGAACTTCAAAATAAATAAATAAAAATCCATTTCAAATTCCCTCCACAACGACTTTCCATCAAAACTTGCTTTCACCCGACACAGACGGCATAGTAAGCACACCATGCGACACTTCTCAACCAATGGAAACATGAAAAAAATTTTTCATTTTCATTTTTTTCATCTGGAGCTTATCTCCGGCCTATATAAGTCAGTGAGTTAAGTGCCATCACATGATACACGCTTGGGTGATCATGTCTCTTGATTCATGATTGACTGGACAGAAGATTTCCTGTAGAAGGTTGTCATTTCTTTCTGTGGTAGACTGGTTGCCAACCAAGGCTATAGGATTCAATCTGTCCTGCATTTTAACCCATAGCTAGAGGGAGAAGATATGGAATCATACTTTTCCCCAGGGTTTTCAAATGTAAGTGAAGGTAAAAAATCTGAATGGAATCCAAACTCAGCTCTACGTTTTCTCAATCTGTGCCATTATACATTACACCACAGTACACATCCACTCAAGGATAAAAAAAAAACACAACAAGCACACACAGGAGCACACATGATGCAGTCACTTACACCACAATGAAAAAAAGCTGTCTCAGACATTCACACCATACAGAGAGATCAACACAAGCAAGATAAAATACTTTTTGAACACCTATGTTGATCACAGAAAAAAGGAAACTTCCTAAGTGAGTTACTTATATCCATAAAATGCATAAACTCACATGCATATATATATATATATATATATATATAATAAACGCCAATGTCAGTGTCAGACTTTCTACTATACTCTTAGAGGCTGTAGCCCAACATATACCACTTTGGAATCAGGCTGACTCTGTGAGCAAATTAGAAAAATTCTGGGTCCACAATCCTGAAATTTTGTATTCACAAGTTTTGGTTGCTGCAATTGTTTTCAGCGATTTTTACATGATTTTTTGTGACAAATTTTTTTGTACAATAACAATTTTCATTACTTCGAAATAAATTTAGGAATAATCAAAATTAATTGCAAAATCCAGCGAAAGTCACCATGAACTAAAAATAATTGTTTTTTATGGAAAGTAAGGACCTATGTACATCAAATTGTCTTTAAATTATGTAGCAGTAGAAGAATTATCATTGAGCTTTTAAAAGGTAAGTTTAAATATTAATGCAATAGTTAAATGCAGTGATCAATTTTGATTTCTTCTGTAGTTTATTGTTGCCTATTGCATATACTCCTCCCTACCTATTGTGATGAAGGTTCAATCAAGAGCCCTCCACAGGAGCTAGCTTAAATGCTGCCCAATAGTATAAGTATTAAGCCAATATATATATATATATATATATATATATATATATATATATATATATATATGTGTGTGTGTGTGCACATTATGCATAAACAAATCCGTAGATACATGGACATTTGTCTTCCCAAACATTACTTCTCTAGACTCTTTATAAAACTCTCTATAATCCTTCTAAGAACACCTTTTCTCTGTTACTTAATTATTACCATTGTTGTTATTAAATTGTATTCAAATTTGCCCAACAATGTTTTATTCTTCATTTGAAGCATATGAAGAATCATTTGCTCTTTCTTTTTCTTGTTTGCTTATGGACAAAACATTCCCCTCCCCTTTCTTCTAAAGAGGATTAACAGTAAAAACCTTCATTTGTCAAAACAAGGCCAGCAACAATCAGCAGAAACCCATGCAGCACTTTACATTAGCAAAATATTTGCCATTCAATTCTATTGCAAATAACACTTAAATACAAATGGAAGATCATGTGCAATACAAGTATTTGTGGAAACCTGAAGAAATGTATTAAAAATGTTCTCTTTTATGATTTACTTAAGCTACATGTAAATCAACATGGAAGGAAAGGGCAAGTAACTCTGATATTGTCAGTGCAGATAACTTGATTAGTTAAATGCACTTTAAAATTCTTTTTCTTTTTTTCAATAACAATGAAATTTAATTGCAATTTGTTTGTCAAACTTATGGGATTAAAAAATATGTAGGCTAAATTTCAACTTGACCCATCCCATAATTTTTGCATTTCATACAACACACGCACACAAAAAAGTTTTATTTATTTAAAAAATTAGAAAATTTTAAAGTTTTAGTTTATATTTCACATGAACTAATAATCCACACAAGATTTGTAGCTAACAGACTGATCTAAAAATACATATGCATCCAAACAAGTTTAATTTGATCATTAAGGTCTGTTTAATTTTTTTATCGTATTTTTCCAGTTTTTAAAATAAGATGTTGTACATCAGGATTAAAATTGTTGATAAACTGTCCAAATTTTATGTTTTGTTCTGTTTGTTCAATTACTTTTGACTGTCTCTTATATATATATAATTGTATATTTAGGCAGCAATCCTTCGTTTATGCATGTTTCATTGAAAACAACAGACAAGGTACTACAGTTAAGCTTTTTATTTAATTATCTTGTGTTTGAACAAGAGCTTTCTTTTCTGGACAAAGAGTGTGTAAAAACAGTCCAAATGTTTTATATTTATGAGCACTTTCAGCTATACCTTTAGCCATTTTCACAAAATTTAAAATAGGGTCAAACCAAATTTAAGAACAATATACAAAATAGCTTGCCCAAGGGAAATAACTCCTGAATTTTGCGTGTGTGCATTTCGGGTATTGATTGATTGTTTGTTTTTTACAGATCAATTTTTTGCAGGTTATTTAAAGTCCCAAAATATTTTAAGATTGTAAGAATTGTTTTGGAGATAATAATGATTTACGGATACAAGTCCTACTAAATAACCCATAGCTTGGAGGGAGAGGGGGATTCATAACTTTTGCAAGGTTCTTTGTACGTAAGCGAATATAACACAACTGGAATTGGAACTCAGTTTAGAATTAGAAATTAATGAGCTATCATCCGTTACACCATCCACATATTTAAGCTTACAACATCTGATATTCCCAAGTGATTACCCTTCTAAATACTGACCAAACTTGACATTGCTTAACTTCCATGATTGTATGAGAACTAGTATTTCAACATGATGTGGTCGTAAACTGCATCTCCAGGTTCATTCAGTGTGGCAAAAGAATAAACTTGTTTGCTAAATCTATTATTTGTTGACCCTATCACCATTGTCTATACATTTTGCTTTATAAAGACAATGAATTCTGGCTGATATATATCAAAACTACTATAAAAAAAATCTTCTTTTTTTATTTATTAATGACTTTTACCAGGCGTTCCATTAAGTAGGAGTTCAGATAAACGTTTCAAAAGTTTTATTCTTGCAGTTGATGTTTAATCCTTTCTTCTTGCTTTCATTCCCTACCTTCTGCAGGAATTCTTGTAACTTTCTATCTGTGTCTACTATCAACACTGTATCATCTCCACACCTCATGTTAAGGTTGTGGCTACCAATAATAAATCCTGGTAGGACTTCTAGTTCTCTCAGAATCACATGCAACAAAAATTTAGTTCTTCTAATTTTTTCATAATGACTTTTTGAAATTTTTGTGGACTCCCTGTATAATCAAAACATTGATCGATTTTAAACTTTAAAGCAATAATAGTCTTTTTAAAATATTATAAAAATTAAAACAAAATATTAAATTTAGCTTTACTTTCAGTCGCATTATTTTATTTTTATAAAATGAAGTGTTTCGGTCATTATTATTAAATAATGATTGATAATGTGTAAATGTTCACAAATCACTTGTCCTTTTGACTTTTTGCCATAGATTGACAACCTGAATATAAATAAAAGTAAATGCCTGTTAAAAATCAATAATACTTATTCTGAATCCATTATAAAAATGCAGAATCTGAAAATGATAAATTCTTAACACTTCAAATACCTTGGTGTATGGATCAGTTATAATAAATTTAGTATAGGAGATGAGGAAATTGAACATAGAATAAACTGTGCTTGTGATAATTTTGTCCAAGACTGCGAGATGTTAAGAAACCAAAATATTAAATTCTTGAATTCCTAAATAACTTTGGCAGACTGAGACTCTAATATGAATGTCATGGATGGCATCCAACCCCTTCAGAAATGTCTAAACTACCATCTGAATACAACCATTTTGTCAAAGATTAAAAATAGCTTCAAGAAAACTAATCCTTTAGATCCTGAAGAAAACAATCCTTCTATAGATTGGCACTACAAAATCACAAAGACCTTTACCATATAATAAAATCCACATCACTTGAAGACATCCAACAACAATAACTTAAATAGGCAACACTTGTAACGAGAAAGGAAAATAATGATTGATATAATCAAGATGTTGATCTTCCATACTACCTTATAGAAAAGGTTAAGAAGGAAACTTCCATCAAAACTAGAAAGATGAAAGTTAGTGGAAAAGATAATTCTAATTTCCTGAAAAACTGCTTTAAGAAAACAATTTTTAAAATTTCAACCAACAATAATGCAAACATTTCAGTCAATGAATGCCAAATGTTTCTTGTATGGAAATGGCTAATTTCACCATTACCTTTTTCATATGTTATTACACTTTGCCATCATTTCTTTATTATTTTGTATATTTATATGTTTATGTGCCCAAAATGTGACACATGACAGTTTTTTGAACACCTGACCAGCTCCCTCCCTATGACTGATCTTCCAGTTCACTCAGTGATGATGTCAGTCTGTCTTTATTTTCTCTGATTGCCTCTTAGGTGGTTTCTTGTAGGATGGTATTGGAAAGATTATAGGCTATGATTTGTCCATACCAGACTTTCTCTTCTTGATGGTGGTTATGAAGATTTCAAATAGTTTGGTTGATGAGACTAAAAAATACTTATTTCTGGCAACAGTTTCTTGTGTGGTTAATTTGGCATTTTCTGTAAAAGCTTTAGAGAAACCTTTCTTGTTCTCTTGAGATTTAATAGAAGTAGATAGATTCACCTACCATTCGGTTTGCACTCCTCCCTAGTCTTTTAAACTGGAGCAGTGGTTTATCTCTCATCTCCTGTTCAGGATTGGATTTCCAATTCCTTCCAAAGTCCACTTTGCTCTATACTCATAAATCTTGTCCTTTGCTACACTAATATAACTCCACACAGTAACCCTCTACCTTGAGTGGCTCTTAGGTCTTGTATTGGGTGAATATTAGCAAAAAACATATTACCCACCAAATTAACAAATAGATATTAATATATATATATATATATATATATGATTTTAGATTTCTTATATTTATAGAGGAAAGGTGCTCAATTGTTCTATACTGAGCACTCTTCCCATATAACATTTATAGATATAGACAGTGTAGATATTGAAGTGAATAAAAGAGAATCCAAGGCGTTGTTTAATTTGATTGTTGACTCTATCCAGGATAACTTTGCTGATCCTTCCGATTTCTGGCCTGGTAGGGTTGATAATCCTCGAGGGAAGTTTGATCTCAAAGTCTGGTTTATGATCTTTATTTAGGACATAATATACCTATATATATATATATATATACCTATATATATATATATATATATATATATATATATATACCTATATATATATATATATACCTATATATATATATATATATACCTATATATATATATATATATACCTATATATATATATATATATACCTATATATATATATATATACCTATATCTATATATATACCTATATATATATATACCATATATATACCTATATATATATATATATATATACCTATATATATATATATATATATATATACCTATATATATATATATATATACCTATATATATATATATATATACCATATATATACCTATATATATATATATATATATACCTATATATATATATATATACCTATATATATATATATATATATATACCTATATATATATATATATATATATATATATATATATATATATATATATATATATATATATATATATACCTATATATATATATATATATATATATATATATATATATACCTATATATATATATATATATATATATATATATATATATATATATATATATATACCTATATATATATATATATATATATATATATATATATATACCTATATATATATATATATATATATATATATATATATATATATATACCTATATATATATATATATATATATACCTATATATATATATATACCTATATATATATATATACTATATATATATATACCTATATATATATATATACCTATATATATATATACCTATATATATATATACCTATATATATATATATATATATATATATATATACCTATATATATATATATATATATATACCTATATATATATATATATATATAACCTATATATATATATATATACCTATATATATATATATATATATATACCTATATATATATATATATATATATACCTATATATATATATATATACCTATATATATATATATATATACCTATATATATATATATATATATATATATATATATATATACCTATATACCTATATATATATATATATATATATATATATACCTATATATATATATATATATATATATATATATATATATATATATATATATACCTATATATATATATATATATATATATATATATATATATACCTATATATATATATATATATATACCTATATATATATATATATATATATATATATATATATATATATATATATATATACCTATATATATATATATATATATATATATATATATACCTATATATATATATATATATATATACCTATATATATATATATATATATATATATATATACCTATACCTATATATATATATATATATATATATATATATATATACCTATATATATATATATATATATATATACCTATATATATATATATATATATATATACCTATATATATATATATATATATATATATATACCTATATATATATATATACCTATATATATATATATACCTATATATATATATATACCTATATATATATATACCTATATATATATATATATACCTATATATATATATATATATATATATATATACCTATATATATATATATATATATATATATACCTATATATATATATATATATATATATATATATACCTATATATATATATATATATATATATATATATATATACCTATATACCTATATATATATATATATATATATATATATACCTATATATATATATATATATATATATATATATATATACCTATATATATATATATATATATATATACCTATATATATATATATATATATATATATATATATACCTATATATATATATATATATATATATATATATATATATATACCTATATATATATATATATATATATATATATACCTATATATATATATATATATATATATATACCTATATATATATATATATATATATATATATATATATACCTATATACCTATATATATATATATATATATATACCTATATATATATATATATATATACCTATATATATATATATATATATATATACCTATATATATATATATACCTATATATATACCTATATATATATATACCTATATATATATATATATATACCTATATATATATATACCTATATATATATATATATATATACCTATATATATATATACCTATATATATATATATATATATATATATATATATAT
>OZ010575.1:7226016-7256016 GCA_963932145.1 Acanthosepion lycidas | reverse complement strand
AGGTTCCTCATATCAAAACAAATACAAAAGTCTTTATAATGATATGTTCAAAAATCCTTTGTTTTTGAGTTATTAAGTTTAAAGAAAGTTTATAGTTGATAGTGGTGTGTTGCCATGCTGACTAGGTTACATTTGTCATTTGTGGTTAGCCTGTCTTCAACGTTTAATGTATGTAGTAGTGAGTTAAATGAGATTTTCTATTTAACAATGGCAGGATATTCAAATTGTGAGCAGGCAGATATGATTTTTACATACGGCTGCATGAATGGCAATGGACACAAGGCTGCAGGGCTGTATCAGATTGCATTTCCAAACTGAAGTTAGGGGAATCAGCCAACCTTTGCTGCTGTTTATCATTGCATTGCTAAGATAGAATCTGTATGAAAGGGTCAACTTATATGCCCATTAAAAAATTATAGCTGACAAAATCAGGAATACATTAATACAGAATTAAAAAGTCTCAACACTAATTTTAAAAAAAAAGTATATTTCTTTGATGTTATATTGGACCTAGTTAATAATGTATTCTAACCCTACATAAAAATAAATGTCAATCCAATATATATATATATATATATATAATATATATATATATATATATATATATGAATTCTAACCACCCTCCATCCATAATCAAACACATACACTCTTCTATAGAATATAGGATTAGCAATAACTCTTCTAGTGAAGATGTTTTTTTTTTTTACAAACATAGTAAATTTTACAACAATGCCATAAAAAATAGTGGCTATAAATGCAATGACATCAAATATATAAAACATAACAGTGATTGCACATTTGGTACACACCCCTATTTAACCAAATGGTTAGTACTAAGTTAGGACAGAAGTTCCTCTATTTAATTGATAAACACTTCAACAAAAATAATCCATTTAGTAAAATTTTTAACAGAAATACACTAAAACTAAGCTATAGCTGTACTGATAATATTGAAAAAAAATATTAAAAAGCATAAAATTTTAAAATCAACATAAAAATCTGGGTAATAATAGTAAATTCCAAAGCAACAGACACCAATAATACCAACAAGTGTAATTGTAGAAATTCTAATAAATGTCCACTGCAAAACTGATGTCAAACAGACTGTCTTGTTTACTTAAGCTGTATTTCTACTATAGAAAATCCAACAGTTAAAAGATTTTATATTGTGAGTACCAAGAATTCTTTTAAAACTAGGTGATAGCAACACATAATATCACTTACAAAAATATGACGTCCCTTTCTAAATATTTTTGGAATTTAAAAGAAGTTAACAAAATCCCCATGGTAAAATGGAAAATACTAAAAACAGCTAGAACCTGTAAATCTTTAAATGAACCTTGCTTCTTATGATTACATGAAAAACTAGAAATTATCTGAATTACTGACAACAAATATCTGTTAAAACAAAGAAGTGAATTAACTGTAAATTTGTCAACACAGTTTATCTTTCACCTTACAGTATAGTTAAATTTTAAAAATTAGGTATTACCATTTCTTATGGGCATAATTTATAAGTAAATAACAGTCCACCCTCTATGAGTAATTATCTTATTTTGTTTATTCAGATTTAGTATTGCTATGTACTGCTGTCTGGTTAGTACTGTTAATATCTTAGGTAGATGTTCCATATTTCTAATTTTATCTCAGGTTCCTTTAAGAAGCTTCCCATAATCTGAAATTTTAAAATAAATTTTAAAAATTTTCTGTTGAAATTACCTTTATTTTTCATTATCCTCTTACCCCTCTCCTCAGTGTCCTTTGAAAAATTGAACGTCATATTTGTCTACAATCATGATACATTTATTGCTTACTTCTTTCCTGCAATTGTCAACGATGACCTGGCTAAGTCCCAGTTTATCATGTTATGAAAAAATAACTCCCCCACCTCCACCCTCTGAGCTTAATTTTCTGTTTAGTGTAGGTCTGAATTTTAATTGGTTGATCAAGACAAACCTACAAGTCTATTTAATTCTGACCTTGTGTTTTCTAATGCACCTCCCTTTATCTTTCAGAAAAGAGGTAACACTTTGTGTTTGAAATTTTCTTAAAAATCATTTAATCACCAGTTACTTATCATCGCCTGAAGAGGTACAACATAGTGCTGAAACACGAAAGCTATTGTGTAGCAATTTCAACATTTTTGTTATAATCTCTTATAACAAAAATAATAATTATATATATATATATATAAATATAGAAAGCTTATGGAGCATGTTGCTCAACTGCTTTCTCGAGAGCCTGTACTTTATAATGCTCCATAAGTTTTCTATGGGGTTGAGGTCAGGAGATTGGGGCGCCTATGTCATAACACTCACCTGCTTCTCATCAAAGTATTCCTTCATCAACTTTGATTTGTGACAGGGAGCATTATCATAAAAATGAGCTTGATGGGATCGATTTGCACCCTTTCAGCAGAAGGGAGCAGACAAGACTCTAAAATTCTCTTGTACTGCTCCCCCCTCCTGAGGGGGTCTTTTCAATAGGTGTTAAGAAACAAGTTCCATGAAAAGAAAAGCATCCCCAGAACATTTATACTGAACGGATGCTTGACAGTACTTACTGCTAAATTCAAAGAGCTTTCAAAGCTTCTTCTTCAGATTTTAGATCACTTATCCTTTGAATTTAGCTCAACTTCTGTTTCATTGGAGAAGAGAACATTTAGTAAAAAAATCAGGTGAGTCACTTTTATCATACAGCACTGTATATATATAATACATACATATATATAAGAGATTATGATAAAAACATGTTGAAATCACTACACAAAAGCTCCCATATTTCAATACTTCTTCAGACAATGGTTAATTAATGGTGATTAAATTATTTTAAGAAATTTAATCACCAGTTATTTACCATCACCTTAAAAAGTACAACTAAAGTATTGAAACATGAAAGCTTTTGTGTAGCGATTTCAACAGGTTTTTATTATAACCACTTATAAAAAATTAATAACAATATGTTGCTGTACTTTGTATTGAGCACTTTTTTAAAAGTAAATGCTAGAAACAGTCGAATTTTACTACATCTGTCCTTTCTCTCATACATATAGATGATATATATATGTGTGTATACATATATATATGTGTGTGTATATATATATATATATATATATATATATATATATATGTATATATATGTGTGTGTGTATATATATATATATATATATATATATGTATATATATGTGTGTGTGTATATATATATATATATATATATATATATATGTGTGTGTATATATATATATATATATATATATATGTATATATATACACACACATATTTTGAACAATAAAAAAATATTAAAAAATTAAAATCTTCAGACACACTGGGTTGTAGATTAATATTCTTTCGTTTTGTTTTTTTTATATTATTATTTCATTTAGATTCCTCAACTAGTTTTGGCCAAAATGCCCATCATCAGGAGGAGAAACATTTCTGCTTGCTGGTAGCAGTAAAGTACAGAAATGAATGTCTTGCTGGAGAAAATGAACTTTTGTCTGTAGTTTTCATTTGTTTTTTTTTTTATCTTTTTAACATGATATATATATATATATATGGGTAAATAAAAAAAACATTTTCATGTACATATATATATTTCTTCCTCAGATGTTATAAATACAATGCTCAATGTTTTGTAACAGAGCTATGGGTATACATTAGTAAATATACATAATATCCAACATCAGTAGCATGACTTAGAGGTTCATGTAGTCTATACTCTGCACCTGATGTTTGCAAGACTTTATGTAACCCTGATCATATATATATATATATATATATATATATATATATATATATGTATGTATGTATGTATGAAGAAATAGTTTTTAGATGTGCTATATTTATGGGATAAAATGCTCAATATCAGAGATAGAGCATATGAAAATATAAATATAAAAGTGAACATTGAAGTCAACACTCAGAGGCGGCAAGCCATTTCATGCTAGACACAATTGTCAGGCTGCAAGTTTTGGATTTTTCTCAACTATTTGAAATAGTTGAGAAAAAAAATCCATGGTCTGACAATTGACAAACCCTAACCCTGCATCTCACCTCTGAGTGTTGACTTCAATGTTCACTTATATATATATATATATATATATATATATATATATATATATATATATATATACACACACACTAAGAAACTTGGTTCATGTTCAAAAGAAATGTCTAGGAGTCATATGGGAATGGATAACAATATTCATGTAAAAATCACTATGGAACAATAAAAATTGCTACAGTTAATTTTAAATATGAAATAATAGTAAAATCAATTAAATCAGGGGCTGAAGACTATAGAGAATGTCAAAGGACTTATATGTAAAATAATAATTCATTCTAGTATGTATGATATTATACTAATATAAGTTTCTATGGCCTCTCGTTGTACACTATTTGCCTGATAAAACATAACACTCCCAAAACAAAATGTTATCAATATTTTTAAAAGCTATAGGTATTTAAAGCTAAAATTTGTATGATCTATTGCTCTTATAAATAGATGTATTTATAAACCAAGCATAAAACAAAACTTGTCAAAGGACAGATGAACCTTCTTGTAGGGTCAATGGTATGGTATAGCTATGATGTGTCACTGGATGAATGGCTTCCTTGACTGAATGACCAGGGTGGAGGGTTTCCCTCATGGAATCAACGGCTACATATCTATGACCAAAGTGAGCCTTCAAGTTGTAGGACAAGTTGAAGGCTGTGGTTTGACATGGAGTGGGATGGTCTTTAAGTCACATGAATAACTACCTGGCTTTCAACCCAGGTATGTGGAGGGAACTGGTTGTGTGCTTGTTGGTTAATTTTGTTTAGTGTCACATCAACCTCTATGGGTTATTTAATGCTGAAATCTAAATATTTTAAACACAATTTTATGGCTTCAACTAAATACATTTTGAACATAATTGTGTACCTTCAACTACAGATAAAATGTATTGATGATAATTTTACTATATATATTATTGGTAATTTTTAATATAAAAGTATATTGCTGGTATTTTCACCATAAAAATTTATTTTTATACTTTAGTAGTGTTTTTTGTTGTTTTTGAGTTTACTATTTACCCATAGCTGGGACCCTAACAGGTGCTACCACACTGGACCAAGGTGGAACTGGGAACAACAGCAATTAAGAGGTGCTTCCATGCTCTTCAAAACCTCCAATCTCCCAATTGCTGCTGATTGTAGTTTACTGTTATACCCTGGGCTTGTGTGCTCAGCTGAATAACAACCTAATGACCACACCCAGTCACAGTACTGACGACGAAATATAAGTCTATTGTGGAAATTTTAATAGTACCAATTTATTGTGAAAACTGAATTACATACTAAAATTTGATATATAGGACTAATACAAATATAAAATTTGTCACTTAGCTGGTTCATATTATATTCAGCACTTCTACTCTCAAATTTTATAGATGAACCTTTGTGCAATTGTTTGATCCACTCCACAGGAGATATCAGCAATTTACCACACTACTATTGTAACTACCATTGGAGTTGCTGACATATATACTTATGTAAATATGCACACAAGAAATAAGAAAAGAAAGTGTTGTAATTGTCTTCGTAGATAGTGATACATATATAGAAATGAGAAATATTCTCAAAGTAATGCCTCATATTCATCTAGGAATCCAATAACACAATCAGATAAGGCAATCTTCCAGCTAAAAAAAACAAAAAAAAAAAACACTCTTTCCACATCATCATTAGTTGTGTATTTTCAAGGGGATCTTGTGTTTACAACTGTGAAACGCTACACAGAATGTTGCTGGGCACACATGTCGTTATTGTCACTGCTGAAACAGATTACCCACTGCCTAACTGTGTTCACATACACTTTCTGGTCTCTGTAAATGAATATCAAGTGCCACTAAATGCCAAAGATTACAATTTTTCCCTCAGGTAGGAATTAAATGGCACAATTCTGGTTTGTATATACTTTCATTTCATCTGCCATTTTTCCATGTAAACTAACCAGACAAAATATTATGGGTTATTAGATAATCCCATACTGTCATACCTTCAACATCTGCCACTGACAGGATAACAAAATAGAAGCATTGCATTACTTGGACAATCATATATATAAATATATACATACATACAGGCACAATGTGGACATAGGAATCAACAATGCATGTAGACAATGCAATTTTCAGATCAAACCTGATGATAATACTGATGCATGAAACTGACAATCAACATGCAGTGTTAATTCCTATGTTCACGTTGCTTATCTATAAATGCTCTATGATACTGAGCTCTCTTCTGGTATAAATATACTAAATTTAAAAAAATATCTTACTGACAATTCTAAAAGAAAATGTTATAATTGACCTTTATAGAGATGCAAGTACATACAGTATATATTATAGACATATATACAGAATATATATATATATATATATATATATATATATATATATATATATATATATATATATTTACATATATACATATGTTCATATGCATAATTGAGTATATATACATATATGCACATAGACAAACCAGAAAAAGAAAGTGTTGTAATTGTCCTTTATGTAGATGCAGACATAAGTAAAATAAAAAACAAGGACTTTTTACATAGTTTTAATCACAGTGCAGAATTCTTGTGTTCAGAGATAGATATTGCATTGAAACAAAATATATAAAGCTATTAAAGATCTATATATAAGACATACCATATATCTGTACACACTTTCATTTTGTGTTTTATAAGTCTGAACCCTAATGTGACATACATAGAATACATATCTTTATTCTGGATAAAGTTTTATACAATAATGTATATCCTCATATAGACATATGCCTAACCCAATTCAAATACAAAAAAATACATTAGTTTTATAAATCACAGAAAAGTTAGACAACCAGAATCTCTATGTTTGGTATGATAGATAGATAGATAGATAATGAAGACACAATGATAATGATAGATAATGAAGTCATGAGATAGAGATAGATAATGAAGAGACAGTGACAGTGATAATGAAGACAGTGACAGATAGTGAAAATGAAGACAATGATAGATAGATATATGCACACTCACCACAGCAGTTATTGGTGTATATATATATATATATATATATATATATATATATTATATTTACCTATATAGATAGATAGACAGATATATAGATATATTATGAGTCGTTTTTTAAATATAAAAAATATAGGTTATCCTTCCATGGCTTCTATGGTTGTTTTATCTTTGCTTTATAGAACGGGTTTAAACTAAAACTGTATGTTCTTTTCTCTCTGAAGCTAAAAAACGATTATTCTACATTTGCTACTGTATGTCATCATCACCTTCTCTCTCTCTCCCTACCACCACCCCATCTCTGCCGCCTCATACCTTCTCTGTTCATTTTTCTGTAATAGTAGCAGCAGCAGTTCTACTAGGAGCTTTGAAAGAAATTAGAGAGAAAGAGAGAGAGAAAGAAAGAACGAGCAGAGAAAATGTTTTTTGTAGTTGGTTTGGGTTCTTCCCTCCCCACTGATCTCACTGCGCCACCCAACCCTTCGCCTCAGTCTTCTTTCTCCTCTCCGCTCTTTTTAACGCTCTTTCCTGCCTACATAAACACTACACATTCCTTCATCTAAAAAAGCACTTGCTTCTCTTTTACTAACATTGGAGAAGGAAAAAAAAAGGATATTTTTAAAAAAATTTTATTGTTTTTTTTTCTGTTTTTTTTTTTAACTTAAGTCATTTAAAGAAAAGATGTAGAGACGGATGGAGTATCTTTATTCTTTACTTTACATATATATAAAAAAAAGGTTTTCTGAATAGTAGAGCAGCTTTTGAAACTACACATTCTTTTAATTTTATTTTTAAGCAAGCTCAAACACTTGCATTTTTAACGTGATAAAAAGAATAAATGTCTAGACTTATATTCTCTCTCTCTCTCTTTCTCACAGACACACTCATGGGTAGGTGAATGATATCTTGCAGATGGGTGGGTAATAATATCATATCCACTGGGTATGTACCTTTCTAATAATTTCTAAATTTAAGAAAGTGGAAAATACTAGTCTTTTTAAAAACATACACTTGGTCACCAAGTGTATATGTGTTTGTATTAATCATTTTGTGGAAAAATACATGTTTATAATTTTAGATAGAATAAAAAAAAAACTCTCTTTCTATAAATTAGTTTTGAAATACAGCAAAGTATTTTACTTATTGGAAATATTAAATTTAATAATCTTTGAAATTAAACCTAAAATAAAAGCTTCAAGAAAGATTTTTGATTTTTAAAAATTCATTTTATTATTTTTAAAGTAAACCTTAGGTATCGATTTTCTTTTGGGGTACTTTATGCAGACTACACATCTTTGAATAATATATATTTTTAAAATTCCTTATTTTTTTGATAGGTTTAAACCCATTTTAATTTTTAGTGAAATAATACTAATAGCCTTAAATTAAAATATTTATATAATTTGAAAAGACAATATGTGTATTTTAACAAAAGTTCAGTTTGTATGTAACCAGTAAAGCATTTTCCTTTCTTAAAAAATAAAAAGAAAGAAAATAGTCTTCTCTTTTGATATGTTAATCTATATATCAAATTTAAAAATAGCATAGGTTTTTTCGTTTACTGTTTCTCCAGCAACAGTCAGCAAATAAAACACACACACACACACACAGTATGGTTGCGTTATACTTAGTAACGTGTATTTTTGTATCACAAAAAATACAAAAATCTGACTACCATGACTTTAATCGCCTTATATTACAACTACTACCATTGTCTTGCCGTATGACTACAAATGTATTTTTTCTTGATTTTTTTAAAGGCAATTATTTAACCACGTGAGTACATCTACTTACTTGCCCACCTTGTCTCTCGCATCCTCAAAAAGGGAGGGGGATCAAGTTTTCTCACTTATTAATTAACTAATAAATAAAAATTAACTTACCCATATGCTATATTTTCCCTTTTTAAATCATTTGTCTCTAGTTCGATCCATGAGAGACCAAAAAATAAAATCATGTAAAAAAAAAAAAAAAAAAAATCTTATTCTTTTTTTGGCCTTTCAAAAGAGGAAAGGCTTGATGGGTGCTAATTTTCTTGTTTTGGGATTTTTATAAAATAAAAAAACTGGTTTATTTATTTAGGAAAAATTATATTCCCATGACGTAGCTTTCATTTTATTTTAGGTTAAAAAAAAAACGAAGACACGTTTGAGTTTATTAACAGTAGTAAAGGAAATAAAATCAAACATCCACCTGCCTTCGGGGGGGGGGGGGGGGCGGAATGTGTGGGTGGAGTTTTGTGTTGTTTTACAGTTTCAGGGTGTGGTAGGGTCTGAGTGTTTGGTCGACAATCTCTAAAAGTAACTTTCAATTTTCAATTAAACGTTAAAAAATGCTGATTATTATTAAATTGCACAAATTAATACGTGATTTTAAAAAGGAAATCTGCTAATTTTTTTAAGGGTAATGTTTTCCTTTATTTCGGGTTAGATATTTCCTCTTTTTATTTAGGAGGGCCTAGAGAGATACATTCATTCATTAAAAAATATGTAAAAGTGCATTTTTAAAAAAAATTAAATGAAAGAAAAATTAATAAATGGGAGAAAAGAGAAGACATGCAAAGAGACAAAAAAAAAAAACTAGAAAAAATAAAACTACTTTAAAAACTATTTAAAAAATACAAAGAGAGAGAGAGATGTTGAAAATGAGAAATGAATAAAAATTTTAAATTTTGATTTTTATACAGACCTGTGAGAGAACGTTTCAGTCGTTGTAATAAGTAAGAATTCGCACCTAATTAAATAATAACTATTATTAATTAAATAATAAGGGACGACTTAGTATTATAATATTATTAATATTATTGGTTAATTAATTCTTTGCTATTTTTCCACATACAGACAACCTTGTCGTTAAACAAGACAAGGAAAACTTATAACCGATGATTATTCGTTTTTCTCTTCTTCAACATGATTGTTTTAAAATTATTCTTTTCTAAGTATTTTCTGAGTCAGTAAAGAATCCCGTCTAATCCAACCGCTGTTAATTCCAAGAGTAAGGAAGAAGAGAAGGACAATAAAAATAAAAATGAAAACTTCTATAAAAACGCAAAGACACAACAACATACGTATCATGTCTATTTATATGTAGATTTTTACCTAACTTTCCACCCGCCTCTCTTAAACTATAGTCGAGTATTTTTTGTCTTTTTCTGTTTCTTACTTCTCTCACTCATGTACGCTATATATAGGTATGTATGTGTGTGTATATATATATATATATATATATATATATATATATATTGTGCGTGAAGGTGGGAGTGAAATACGAGGGTCGGTAAAGGAAATGAGGAAAAAGACACACAGACAGACAGTGGATTTGGTTTATATATATATATATTATATATATATATATATATATATATATATATATATATATATATATATATACACACAATGAAATTAAATACAATATTGGCTTTCTCATAAGATAATCCATTTCTTTTTTAAATAGTTCATATCTATCTCGATCTGATATTTTTAAAAATTTCTATTTTCTGTATGGAGTCTTGTGACAATCTGTGTAGGACACGACCGGATAAAAAACTGATCCCAAAATGTTTCCCGACTTTTTACATATTTTTCTGTTTTAAATTAAAAGAAAATAAAGTAGCATTTTTTAAAATTATTATTTCTTTTATATTTTTGTTCTTTCTTTAATCGGACAGTCTTGAGCTATGTGTGAATCGATCTGATTTGGGATTAACTTTTTAAAAAAGGCTGTCTTTTCGAGGGCAAGTTACCGGCACTTAGAAACCTGATGCAATATATATTACTTCCCTTTTTACGTAATTAAAATTGTCGAGCAAGTGCGACGACTTTTATTGGGAATTCGAATTATTGTAAGTAATTTCTCAACTTATCTTTTTTTGCCTTCTTTCAAAAACCTCTTACAAATCTACGACTTTAGCCAGGTTGAGTAATAAGTTACAGGTTTCGTCCGAACAAACTAGCCCAAACTTTCTTGTACGATTGTTAATAAGTTTTTCGTTACTGAGTGTAATAAAAGAGACAAGTTTTGTCTAAAATTATTTACTAAGCTTAGTTGAGTTAAGAAGAACATGGCTAAATAAGGAATGAAGATTGCATAGCGCCTAGCTTTCATTTTAGGAGGAGTCTTCTACCAACTTTTAAAAAGTCAATATTGCAAAAATAAAATTATGGTTAAAAAGCTCATGTTGTGCAACTGTAGTGTATATTTCAGGGGATATTTTTTTTTTAAACAAAAATTTAAAAACTAGGGAGAATATTTTAATTTTTTAGAATTGAATTTGTTTAAAATATTTTTCCTTTGTTTCAGTAATTATTAACTAGATTTCCTTTAAAAACTTTAGGAATATATAGTATATACTATAGCATTTTTTTGTATAAGTTTTAGTGAAAGAAATAGAAAATGAACTTAAATGTGGTTGATTTTTTCCCATTCGTTATATCACGATCAGTTTTTTTACCCACGCGGCAAATATAACCTACTTAAAAAAAAAAAAAAGAAAAAAAAAAGTAAAATAAAATTCTTTGACTGACCTGTCCCAGCCTCCTTTTTTACCAAAAGAAGCTGTAATTTTATTTTTATTATTACAAGTAAATATTCGTTTTCGAATTTATTACGGAAAACGATAAAAATATCTATTTTGATTTAACAACTGAATTTGACTAGGTAACCTATGATGACGATGATGAACATATCATCATCAAACTCATTATGACACAACTGTCGGTAAATAGACAAAAAAATCGCTTCAAATAAAAAATATTTCCAAACTCAGCTTAGAGACCGATAACAAATCAAAAAGAGTTAGGAAGACAATGTTGCACCAATTCTGCTTGCTTTGAAAAGTTACTATTACAAAATTCTGGATTTTATCTCGGCTAAAACCGCCATTTTTTGCATATGACTGCACATGCATATTTTTTTTTTTTTTTCGGATTAAAAAATAGAAAATACAGAGCAAAATGATACTATATTATAACTATCGTGAATAAATACAGATTGATTTTTTTTTATTGAAAAATAAAAACTGTTTAAAAATAACTTGTACCTTTCACCTGATGTCTGAACGACTAAAGGTAGATGTTAAAAAAAAGTAGGTTATATTTGCCGCGTGAGTAAACTAGGATTTTGCCGGCATTGTATTCCTGGGCCTATGTTTTCTGGTGTGTTTGGCTCTCTAGCGTTTCTTGCAATCCCCTCCCCC
The DNA here is from genome assembly GCA_963932145.1 of Acanthosepion lycidas. Classification (NCBI taxonomy): domain Eukaryota; kingdom Metazoa; phylum Mollusca; class Cephalopoda; order Sepiida; family Sepiidae; genus Acanthosepion; species Acanthosepion lycidas. The sequence goes on along the minus strand of OZ010575.1, from coordinate 7,243,761 downwards.
ACTTCTCACCCTCGTCTCACTGACTTTACTGACACAAGTTATCAGACAGCTCACCCTTGAATCCATTATTCGTTCGTAGTGACCCACAGTATGCATAAGAACACTTTTACTTCCCCAGTGAAAGAACATTTTTAGACAGGTTCCATTGTTTCCTGTTTCATTCTGATTTTGTTGAGATGGAAAAACTTGGTTGTTTACCATTATTCCGTGTAAAAGAGTGAGAAGAACGAAAGCGCAATTCTTACACGCTCGGAATATTTGTTCAGTATTATTTTTAGCTATTGTCAAATTTACGTTGCTTTTTTTCCAGAGAATTTACCAAGAATGTCATTTCAAATTTAGAATCGATCAGAAAAAAACGAAACAGGCACATGAGATGGAATATTTGCAAACTTTTTGTGAAGCTCTTTTTAGTCTTACTCTTAGTCTTAAGGATTTTTTTTTTAAATCAAACATTTGGATTTAATGGATAAACTCGTTTTTTATTAATTTTTAAAAATTTTTTAGTGATCATTAAAAAATAAAGAGAAATAATTCGTATGGCTAGGCACTTCTCGGGCTGGGATCAGAGCTTAAGAATCTGTTCGTTCTTCGGCCGTGTTCAGGAGGCACACGGAAAAACAAGGCGAGCCTGATCTGGAGGATCCCGACTCTTCAAGAAGTACCGCGGGCCTGTTAAAAGCAGGAGTGTCGAAATAGTCTGACGACTGCACGACACTGGTTGCGGGGACAGAACTGTTTTTGTCCTTGCTCACGTATCTGTATGTAGTGCTCTGTTTTTTTTTAAACATCTCTTATTTGTAGGGTAGGGAACTTTGCGAAAAAAAAATATTGTAAACACTAAACACGTATGTGTGTGTATGTGTCTCTTATTTGGCTTAGGTATCACTACAGGACTTAAGCACCGAAAAACGCATTTTAAATAATTTTAAAAATGTCATTGTCATATTTGATGGTGAATATCTTTTTTTGTTTAAGTGTCCGTAACCACTCTGAAGATGGCTCATGTGAGCCGAAAGCTTAGATCAAGGAACAGCTTAATAAAAAATATCCAAATATTGGACAATTTTTGTCTTTATTTTCACCTGAAATTAAAGCAACTATACGAAGTTTAGAACGGCTCATGATCAAACATAACACTAACAGACATTCATTTTCTGTTATATTTTTAACAAATATATATATATTACTTGAGTACTTGTGGAAAATAAAAGAAATGAAAAATCTATGGCGTCTTCCTTAATGAATTTAATAAATAACAACATTAAAAAATTGATCCGTGAATTTGGAGATTAAAATAAAATAAATAGACATGTCTTGCTTGATTCTTGAATATTCAACTAAACATGTTTGAAAGAAGATATGTTTAGAGTGGTATTATAACTGCGTGGGGTAAAATATAATTTAATATATAATCAGGTAAAAATAGCTGGCCGCTCATTTCCACTTATACCTCTCTGCTAGGGCAGCTAGTCAATCCCTGTTGTAGACACATGCTCAGGCACATTTGTGTTTGTTCGACACCTACAGAGCCCATCCGTGATTTATACTGCAATTATACTGAGTAGACCTTGGTTACAGTTAGGTGGCATCACTTAGCGTAATCAACAGGTTGACCGTGGCAGGTAAACTACAAAACCTTCGGTCACGATGACTTGTGACTTTGTGCTGGCATAACCATCGACGAACAATACATCTACTTAGTTTCATTAACAAGGCTTGCGATGTGGTATGATTTTCAGGCGCTTTTCAATGGTGTTGCACTCTGGGCTCGCTTCCTTAGGCAAATAACATCGAGATGTCGCCTTTCTAACAGAACGACCACGGTGAGTTTCGAACCCTTGTCTCATCGTCAGAAAGCGACAACTCTAACAATTCGGCCACGCTGGTATTGAAAAAATATAACTTCTGTAATTGTTCAACCAATCTGAAGTTCTTAAGTGAACTGAAATTGAAATGAATGAAATATATATAAAATTGCAGATTAACTGAGGTTAAGAAGTGAATGACAGAATGAAAAAACAGTAAACACTTTACGACGCTCATCAGATGATTAATGGTTTTACATTCATGGATAGAATCAGTTTTATAAAAAGTCATGCTTACCAGACCTGAACGAATCTCGTGTTGGGGTTTCTTAAAAAATTAATGTTCAAGCCTCGCGAGGTCATTGCTTCCACTTCGGCATCACCTCTCCTTCAGAAGGAGGAGGTCGGGGGCATTACCTGGTGCCTGAGATGTCCAAAAAGGGAAAGTGCCGAAGTTTTGTACGCCTATCAAATCCCACTTTAAAACCTTGTCATATTCTGCACGAGTGGACATGTCGGATGTATTTTTCATTGCACCCACGTCGCTACTGAATGTGACACAAGGCCAGTTTAGTGTGGGATTGTGGATAGATGAATACGTATAAATGGGAAATATGGTGGGATAGATACAACAAACGCTGGTTAACGATAGAAGTAAAAAAAGGCCGAATGAGTTAGGCTGAGGCTTCTTTAAATACATGGGATGTCAAAATTTAATTTTAAAAAGGCTCATCATCTCTGTATCTTTTTAATGTTTCAACGTAAATTGCATTCCATGAGTAAAAATCCGTTATTCATCTGAAAAAGTTTCTCCTTGGAATTAATAAACTAAAACTTTCTACCATTTTATATAACGATATATAAATTTTTCAAGAACAATTTTTTGCGGAAAATGCATATTATAATTTTTTCCACTTTGTCATACATCTTTCCTCCATAATCCTATGAATGATAAATAAAAACTTAGTTCATATTATTGAATTCATTAATAGAGTGAGTAAATTAGTCTGGAAGATCTTTCTGAGTCCAATCTTCATTGGGTGACCCACACCTGTTGCGCTGTCCCAGAACCAGCTAAACTTTATCCCATGACATCGTATATAAAGTAAGTTTGTCAGATGTGTTGACAAACTTACTTTGAATACGATGAGTTTCTCATTTGAGCTTGCTTAACTTAGACAGGTGGAGAACAATTTGAGCGTACAGGACGTTTCAGCAGTCTTTCAAAGCTTTTACGACGTTTGGAAAGTCACAGATCATTAATTTTTCATGTTTTGTTTCTTTTTTTCTTTTTTTAAATTAATACTACTACTCCTACTAATAATAATAATTTTGTTTTCGTTTCGAAAATTTTATATAAATTATAAAAAGTTCACATTTATTTATTTAACTTGGGAGAGAACAAAAAAAATCACGGATTTAATGAAAAGTAAAAGTAAAACTTATTCCAACAATTTTGTGAAATAATAGCAATCAAAATGATAGTTGTTAAAAAAAGAAAGAAAGTAAAACACTTTTGCAAGCATAAAATAAGTTTTAGTTTAGACTTGTTTTTTTTCTAAATCCCAAATTAAACATGGTCCAGGTTAACGTACGCCATAGTGACAAAACAGAACCAATATTATTACTATTTTTATGCTGTAAATTGTCATCGGAATAAAAAATTTAAAAAAAATGGTTATATTTCTAAGTTGCACATTGTCTAATAATTACTCGCCAACCCTGAATAATGGTTTGTTGTGATTTAAGCTTAGCTTTTCAGGACAAGTATGGGGCTCCTAGTGAGGATCGAAAGTAGTAATGATCTGGATTCCTAACCATTGCATTCTAGTTCCTTTTACATCACGTCCAAGGGAAGATTCTATTGTAAATACTTCCTTCCTTCAAATGAAAAACTATAACCCTCCTAAACGAAACCCTAATTAACGGCCGGCATCCATTGCTTTTTCTCAAACTTCGAAACACGCATGCGCGGAAATAAAAATGGCGGTTTAAAGACGATAAAAATACGCATTTTCAGTCATTAACGGACATCAAAATATTAAATTTTGACAAAATTATGCACTGCGCAATGTGTATAAAGAATAAGGAACAATATATGTAAAAATCAATTTTAATTTAAAGTGGATTATAGCCGCGTGAATAAAATAAGACAGCTTCCTCTTCCTCCAAATAAACTTTTTTTTTTTTATGTAACTTAAGAAGATATAAACATGCATCTGCAAAGCAAAGACAATATTAATAAAGAACTGACAAGAGGGAAAACTTTTATATGCCGGCACGTTTCGTTCCCTGAGGAAATTTATCCATGCAAATATAGAAATTGTATTTAACAACTTGTATGCACGTAGAAAAAGTAATGTTGAGAAAAATGTATGGGTTAATAAATCTAGTACAACACACAAATAATGAATTGCTAAGTGTAGCTTAGTTGTGTCACAAGGCCGAGAGTATGGGGCAACCAGTGAGGATACCGAACTCACTGCCCAGTCGTAATAATATCGAGACAATGTTACTAACGATTTATTTACACCACGTCAAAATGCTCAAACACACGCACATATAATGAGAGAAGGTAGATTTATGATTGATGTTCACGAAAGCCCAAATTTTGAATGAGTTTAACAGTTTATATTTTTTATTGAAGAGGACACTTTTTCCTCTCGGAAGTTTTATATATCAGTACATTACTTATCCATAAGCTTTTTGTTTCCTTCTAATCTAGTTTATCTCTCAGTATGTTCAGTATCGTTTACGGTTTAGGTCTGTACTTGCTCTAACAATAATATGAATATATTTCCCAGTTATATTGTTTTAATTTTACTTTGTACCAATATTGAATATAGTATCTACCAACAACTGCACTTGGGTTGGGTTCGCTCTCATATCGAGAAAATCAAATTGAGAATTAATTGAAATGTGTCTTTCCTCATTCTAATTATTTGTTACAGTGTGTAAATCTGACACTTGCTTTAAAAAAAAAAAAAGAAAAGAAAAAACTATAACAGCTGTAAAAATGAATTGTGTAAGAAACAAGGAAGTTTGTTTTTTAAAAAATTAAGAAAGTCATTTGTCATAGATGGATATTCTTGTAGGTTAGTTTTATGTTTAAGCCAAAGAGGTTAGGAGGAGCTAATAATAAAGAGGAAATTAAAAACAAAAGGGAGAGAATGCGACACACAGACAGAAGTTTGTGATTAGAGAGAGAAAGAGAGAGACGAATTGGGCAGAGAGGCAAAGAGTTTTTTTTTTGTGACTGTCCCACCAGAAAGAAAAGGGGAAGAAAACGACTTTAAAGTACAAAAATTCATAAACGAACCCACGTCACTTTTCTTTCCTTTTTCGTAACTTTTTTTTTCTTTTTCTAATTTTGGTGCTTCCCAGGAATGGAGATGGATCTTTCGACCGTACTGCTCTCCAACCATCATAACTCTACATGCAAGCATTTACTGAGTGAGTCAGGAAGGCAAAAAAAAAAAAAGGAAAGAAATTACTTCCTCGTTTTTTCTTTATTTTATATTCCATTTTATTTTTATTTACTTATTTTCCTGACTGCAAATGATCTGACCCTAGAGAGACGTAGGCATATACATATAAAAAAAAAAAAACAAAAAAAAAACGTACTTCGCTGTTTAAAAAAGAAAGAAAAAGTATGTCAGAAGAAAGAACTGACTGCTTTTTAGGTAGTAATAGATGAATTATAAATTTTTACTCTTAGTCTTATCCCCCCCACCCCCAGGGGGTAAAAAAAAAAATCTCTAGTTAAAATGCGTGTCTTTTGTTCTGGTTATTTTAAGATTAAATATCTGCCTCTTTTTTGGATTTCCTATTTTCTGCGATAAATTTTCAAACTTGTTTTGGGGAAATTAAGCTGAAGCAAATATTGTAAGGACTGTTTTGAATTAAATTAATTAAAATGCGAACTTTTATTTTTCTTGTATTTAAAATGGTTCCGCTGTCACTTTATTTTTTACTTCTAAAAACGAAATTTAAAATTTCCTTATCAATTAAGTTAACAGTTAACTAATTTACTTTTGTAGTTTGACTTTTTAACTAAATAAAAAAAAATTAATCACTTAACCTATGAAAAATAACTTAAAAACTTGTCCTAAAAACTTTTGTGATACTAAATTATTTAAAACGAAAAAAAAAGACTAAAAAAAAGTAAATATCTTGTGTCGTTTGTTTTGTTTTTTACCATGCTTCATATGACGTGCAAAACTTTTTAATGATTTTTTTTTATATACCCTTATTGAAACAGAAAGGGGGGGGGGCAAAGGGCGTATTTTTTGTTGTTTTTAGCCATGTGGTTACTTTGTCTTAAACTGTACAAAAAAATCATTAAATTGAGTTCTTTGTCGACAAGTTTTTTAGTTATGTTTTTAAAAAAAATTATTACCCCTGATTTGCTGAAAAAAGAGACAGCCAAATTATTTCAATATTTGTTTAAATTATGTTTCCTATTACCTCAAAAAGACTCAGCCAAATGCATAAATTAAAAAAAATATTTGCTATTAAAATGGAGCCAATAATAATAATAATTATTATTAATATTAATCAATTAAAAAAGAAACCACAAATTGAAAAATAAATTAAAGTTTTTTATTTTTATGAAATAAACTTTTTTTAGTCTTTCTGTCAGTAAAAAATATACTTTTTTTTTTTTTGTTTGATTAATATTTTATTTACTTGAAAGCACAAATTAAATGTAAGAAATGTAATTTTTTTGTTATAATTTTTGTATTTTTTATTTGTGGATATTGACTTTTTAAATAATTACAATCAAAATGACAAAAATACGTCTTCCTATTTTTTTTTTTTTTGACATTAACTTTATTTTATAGAATTCCATTGTAACAATAACATTCAATTTAGTTATTTAAATAAACGAAAATATAAACTTTTTTTTTTCATAGAATCAAAAGTTTTTATAGCTGACGAATGAGTCGGCTAAGTCAGGTACCCTGGAAAATTTATTCAATTATATATCTCCAAGATATTTTTCACCTGCTGAGATTTCGGGGAATTTTTTAAAATGTTTTTTACTTTAACCGAACTTTTTATTTAATTAATGTTAATTTAATTATCTACTTTGTGCTAATATCCATAAGAATTTGAGAAATTCTTTTAGACTGCAAGGATTTCTTAAATAATTTTATTTAATTACAAAAAGTTTTACTTTATATAGTTTATTTTCGCATATTGGATTCAGTTCACAAAAAGTTAGTTTTTTCCAAAATGTTTTCGTAGTTTGATTAAAGATTTTGAGTTTTGAGTGAATTAAGTATCTTTTCGTTGAAAATTAGGTTCAATTAGTTTTTATTTTAGACAAAATAAAGTGTTGAATATACTTTTAGAAACTAAAACACTTACTTCATTGTTCACACAACAAAGAAACAGACATTCCATGACATTTTGTACCGATAATAATTCTAAGCTTCCAAAAATTAAGAGGGAAAATTTAAACGAATCACAGTAAATATGAATAAAATTCAATAAAATGTACTAAAAATCGATAAAGAAGAATAAGATAGTATCTAGATTTGTGTAAAAACAAAGAAAGAGAAAATAAAATTAACATGTTGAGGGAATGTAGTGTTTGAATGAGTCCATATGACACTAGTTACAGTGATTGCAATACCTTGCTGATGACACACTTCTGGCTATTAATGTACCGCCTGACATTGGGTTTTCACTTTTCATTATATTACCTCGCAACAATTAAAACAAGAATAAATAAAACTACTTCAAGAGAATAGAAGAAATCCTTTCTTTTTAGTGAAATACGATTGAATAAGTAAAGTAACCTTTTTTTTTTTTTCATGTCATTGTCAGCTCATAAAGACACTTTAAAAATATAATTATTTTAGTTGAGCTTTGGGTTGAGGAGTTATAATTTTTATTTTATTTTTTATTTATTTTTACTGCAAGTTCACCCAATATAAGGCCCAATGGCCACTCAAATAAGAGATTTACTGATCAAGAGCGGGAAGGAGGAATTAACAAATGAGGACATGTCGGATAGACATGGGTTGATCCTGAACATGAAGAGAGCAAAATTTTTAGTTTGTCAAGAAAGCATCTTCTCGGGAGTCTGTTCCACAAAGTAACAATTCTGGGAAAGAAGCTGTTTGAGTGGAACTTATTCCTTATCAAAGGACCATGAAGAGAATGGGGATGATTTTGCATGGCAGGTTTTAGCTGGGAAGGTCTGAACTGGCAGAACAAAGGAATGTAAATCGTCCTGCCATAGTAATAATGATAGAGTAGCAAAAGGCTGTGAGGTAAGGGTTGCAGGGTGGAGAATAATTCATCACCCACAAGTTCTTTTAAACTCTATCTTGGCTGGACAGTGAAGATTGGGCAGCACTAGCCCAGATATGGCAGCAATACTCCATTGGTTGAATCTAACTCTTGTAAAGATGGAGTCTGGTATTTTCTGGAGTCATACAATGAACCAACCTTTTTTCAAGCATCTTTTACAATGGCACCAGATAATATAGCCATGGTGTATTTGAGGTCAGGTTTGAGCTTTACTTACATTATTTACATATGGACTTAACTTTGTTATAATCATAACATTTCGATTGTTATGTAATGGCCGAAATGTTGTGATAATAACAACAAAAATAAGGATAATAGTTTGCATGTAAATAATGTAAGAATTATTTTGGGTTAGAAAGATTAATGAACATTCAAAAACAAAACAAAGCACTTATGAGATTAAATGTTTTGCTGTCTTAACATTTTCATTGAATTTTTGTTATCAGTTAAAGTTTTCTTTGTTATTTGCTGGTTTTAGATTTGGTGATGGAAAATTCTGTCTTAATTATGATATATTACTAATATTAATTTGATTATTACTATTTATAATTCATTTTTTATAGCAAATCATTTACAGTGTATTTTTATAATACCAGATATTTTTATAGTTGGCCATTTCCAATTCATTTTGATGATAAATACTTTGAAATTCATTTGTTGAGTATAACATTAGTAAAGCATTTATGCTATATTATTAATAGAAAAATATATTGAAATTGATTTATTATAAAAATACATTGTGAATGATTTATTATTGTAAGAGCAACAAGTTAAAATGACTGGGACGCACAGCTCCTGTTACCAAAATGGCCCCTGAGACTACACAAAAATGAAGTATATAATGTGTATTATATGGCAAAAACTAATATAATATAATTTATAATACTGTTTAATATAAAAAAATTTAAATTGAGCTGTATTTCTCATGCAAGTGGTCAGTGTTCAAGCCTTGATTAAAAGCAATTATAAATGTAGATTTTGAGGGCAGATTCTCCTCACTTGGATATCTAGTATAAAATATTATTGTCATTAAATTTCTCCTTATTTTGTCTTGTGCCAGATTAAGCTGTGTGCATGTGCATTTTATATATATATATATATATATATATATATATATATATATATATTACTTTAAATGTTATTTTTAGTGGGAGACATGTGGTCTTATTTTAAACAGTGTGTATTACATCTGTCTCTTGGCAACACAATGGAAAAATGTGCTCTCCAGTAAGGCTTGAACCAGCATCCCCCTTATAAGAAAAATCACCGTTTGATCCAGTGGGCTAGATTGCTAGGACAGAGACTGCCACAGCTCAGCAAGGGTCCATTTTCTCTATTAAAGAATGCACCTTACTTGCTCAGAAACTTTTCAAAAGCCCATATCCACACAGTTTCCTATCCAAAATGTAAACAAAGAAATTTCTAAAGAATTGATTTGTTTTTAATTCAACATCCTACAGAGAAGGACACAGTCAAGCCTGCCAGAGAGTACATTTTCTTTGAGATTTTCTAGAGTGCATAGGCCAATAGATGTGATACACACTGTTTAAAATAAAAAGGGGCATCTTTATCAAACCTGGGTATCTACTAAGAATGATGTTTGAGATATATATATATATATATCCAAACAAGTTTTATTAAATATCACCAACAAGGTTTGTCTATTCAATTTTTCATTATGTCTTTCTAATTTCCAAATGATGTATTGTACAACCTTTAATATGCTGGAGGTGATTTTGTTTGCAGAGCAAAAATTTTATTCTGCCACTGCAAGTGATTCAGATGAATAAATGATAGCATGTTTGAATTTTGCAGTTGTGTTGTCATATCCTGTTATGGCAATCTTGGCCAGTTTCAAACATGGCTCTCATGTTCAGAACACAAACATTCTAACCACTTAGCCTCACACACACCCGTGTGTGTGAAGAAATATAGTTTTAAGATGTGCTATATTTATGGGATAAAGTGCTCAATATCAGAGATAGAGTGTATGTAAATATAAAAGTGAACATTGAAGTCAACACTCAAAGGCAACAGGCTGTTTCATGCTAGACGCAATTGTCAGGCAGCCTGACGATTGCATCTAGCATGAAATGTTCATTATATATATATATATATATATATATATATATATATATATATATATATATATATATATAATATTGAAGTTTTATGATTCTTCACTTGTCAGAACTGATAAGAATAATTGTATTAATTACAGAATGTCCTTATTTTATAAATGCTAAATTTCAAATTTTTCTACACTTATAGCTGTCAATCTTGCGTGTTTTCTATAACAGTAGAAAGCTCATATAATCATTTACATAATTATAAGAAGAACGTGTACACTGGTAGGAATGTAGACAAAACAAATAATCAAAATTACTGTTTATCCACTTATATAAATACTTATTTTAATGTTTTATTTAAATTATATTGACTTCAAACATATTTCAAACTAAAATTATAACATTAAAACAACTATTCATATTTAGCTAAGGTGAAGTTTTTTGTCTGTTATTTTAAAACTAAGGGAGATAAGTTTATTTTTTAAGCTTCTTTAAAATTACATGAAGTTATAAAAATGTTTATAAAATTGATAAATTTTGATTAGTTCTAAAATTATATGAAGATGCTTCTTTTATTTGACTTTATTTTACTTTATATTATTAGTTTTAATTTAAATTTTGAATGCAAAAACTATGCTAAACAGTGAAAATATTGATACTAAAATCAATTGTATGTATGTATATATATATATATATATATATATATATATATGATCAATTCATTCTCTTCTCTAGTTAAATATACCTTTGAAGTATACTAAACTTAAGTATTTACCTTTTGCATGTGTATCCTCTCTCTATACACACGCATACACATATATATAGGATTAATACAAAAATAAAATTTGTCACTTAGCTGATTAATGTTATATTCAACACTCTAAGTCCAGCATTTCATAGATTAACCTTTTTGTCTATTTATCAGCTTTCAGCAATTGACTGTCAATTTTCTCATTTTCATATTTTTATATTAAGTTATATATATATACACACACACACGCTAGCTTAAAATCCACCCTGTCAGGCAGCATTTAAGCTAGCTCCTGCAGAGGCTTCTTGATTGGGCTTTCATCACAATAGATAAGGAGGAGTAGATTCAATAGGCAACAATAAACTACGGAAGAACTCAAAATTGATTGCTGCATTTAAGTATTGCTTTAATATTTAAGGTTACCTTTTAAAAGTTCAGTGATAATTCTTCTGGCACCACTTAATTTAAAGACAATTTGATGTATGTAGGTCCTTAATTTACATGCAAATAATTATTAACAGTAATTTTTTCACTTGAATGTGAGTTATTAAAAGCTAGAGAGTTGTGTCCCTTTAATTATTTTTATCAGTAGAAGCCAAGATAGCACAACCCCAAAAACAATTGCAATAACTTTTGAATCTGAAATTTCAGGATTGCAGGTCTGGATCCAGCTCAGAATGTTTTTAATTGGCTCATAGAATCAGCCTGATTCCAAAATGGTATATGCTGAGTTATGGCCTCTAGGAGTAACGTTGAAAAAGTGTAACTCAATGACACACTGAATTTGCATTTATTATATATATAGATATATTAAATAATTAATGGATTTATTTTGAATCCAACATTTTTATTACTTCAGATGTTATTTTTATTTTATTTTAAACATTTTCTGTTGCCGAGCAGTCTAAAGCAGGCCTCATAAAATGGGGGTTTCTCCGATAAAGGGGAACACAGGTTCGAATCCTGCTGGAGAGCACATTTTCTTTATTAAGTGTTCTTGAGTGTACAGGTCAAAAAACATAATACTCACAGTTTAAAATAAAATAAAAACTGGACATCTATTCCAAATATAGGTCTCCACCAAAAATGATGTTTGAAGTAATATATGTTCAAATTCCAGTCAGGTTCATTACATTCACTTACATGCAAATACCCTTTGGGAAGATATGAATCCACCCCCAAGCTATGGTTGAATAGAAGGAAAGATTGTGCTCTGTAGCCTTGGTTGGTAACCAGTCTAGGAGAAGGAAAACTGAATTCAAAACCTGAAGAAGGTTGTTTGGATACTTTGTTGCACGCTGTTTGTACCAGTTCTCTGTATTGTATTTGGTTCTTCCAAAAAGTGTGGTTGGTTCTGCACAAGCCTTCACCATTATTATAGGTGAGGATAGTCTGGTTATTCAGTTATAAAAACTGAGCACTGGACCTTCATATGTCAGAAACTACATGATAGTCTATATATATATATATATATATATATATATATATATATATATATTGACATGTTCGGCAGAGGAGGCGTATATTCAACATTTGATAATTTTGCAGCAATATGCACTTATAGGTTTTAAGATGTTTTCATTAACATTTCATTGTTAACCATAAAGAATTATAAATGTAAGACAACCTTAGACTTAAGTAAAATAACAATAATATTTATTAAGAATTTATTACAGGAAATATCAAGTTTTATAGAAACATTGTTGACAATTATAGATTTAGTTATATAACAATAATAGAATTTTGATGCAATATTCAATTTGTTGTTAGGTATTTTTCATTTGTTATTGGCAGTATTTTAGAATATTTTGGCTGCAATGCTAAGTTCCCTAAGTTGGACAATCTGGAGCTAATTCGTTTATGCTTTGTGACCTCTCTTTTCCATTATTGTTTTTAGAACGCTTTCTTTCAGTCATTTTGTTGGGCAATAGCAAAATTCTGAAATTTAGAAAGATCTTATTCCATTTCAAAAATAAAGCCTACAAAAAGGAATATTTTAAAATAATATACAACCAAAAATAAAATGCTTTTGAAAAAAAACCTTAATGATTTCACTATAATTATTAAACAATAATGTAATGACATTCCACAGATAAATCTACGGTTTATGTTGCCTCATCTCACTGCATAGTTACGAACTATAAAACCTAAATTGAGCTTGAAATATTGTGTAATCAACTCTAATTTTTTGTAAAATATTACATTTTACCATTTTAAGCATATTTGTATTTTTTGTCTTTTAATATCAGTTTGCAAGGGAGACAACAAAACATCTCCCTTGCATTGCCCACCCACCTCTTCTCTCCTCAGCTATGGGTTAATTAGTAGGACTTGTATCAGTAAATCATTATTATCCTCCAAAAATTGTTGAAATCTAAATATTTTCTTCCTTTAAATAACCTGCGACAGGTTGATAAGCCGTAAAAACAAACCAATCAATCCTGTTTATTTCTGTATATTTTTGAGGTATTCTAAATTTAGTAAATTTTTATCTTTTTGTGTATTCATGTATTTGTGTACATAAATGAAATATATATTCAGTATATCTTCTTTTTTTTTTTTTTGTCTATTTCAGCATACCTTTTGAGAACATATTTCCACCATGGGAAACGTGGTCTACTTCCTGCAGCCCCAAGGAAATAATCAGTGCTATAAACGAAGGAAAAGACTCTAAAATTAATCAGTTGATCAGTCAATAATTAAGTAATTTTGTTTTCCAAGATTTGGCTGTTCTGATCATTTAAATTGTTGCCAAAAAAATGACTTCCGGTCCAAACATGGAGAAAGTGCCAACTGACAAACCAATTGCCAGTGATATCATGACAAAAACTGAAACCCCATTTAATCAAAGCACAGATTGTATGCCCCTCAATCAAATTACACACATTAATGACAAGCCCTTTGCAGCTGCAGCCTATGTCAACCAGTTTACAACGGGGTATTATCTTCAAGGGCCTACTCTTATGCACCCAAACCAAAAACTCTTTGCAGGGGACCTTTATGGAAAGCAGTTTGCAACTGCAAACTATTACCTTCAGACATATGAGCCAATGGCTTCAACTCTTGCAAAGCCAACACATTGTGCAACAGTTGCTGCTGTCCCAAGCAACATCCTTTGTCCTAAACAACCCTCTGTTACACTCAATAAACCTATTGATGCCGTCCAGAAGCCCAAAACTCAAGTCAAGCCTTTCCACTGTGAGACTTGTCATAAACAGTTTACCCGCAGGAACACCCTCCAGCTGCACCAGCGGCTGCACACAGGTGAAAAGCTCTTTCACTGCAACTTCTGTGAAAAGCAGTTTGTACACCGTGACAAACTGCAGATCCATGAACGGATCCACACTGGAGAGAAACCGTTCCACTGTGAATTCTGTCCCAAACAGTTCTCTCGCAAAGACAAGCTGAAGATCCACCGCAGTGCGCATACAGGTGAACGCCCTTACCACTGCTCGTATTGCTCTAAACAGTTTGTACAGCGGGACAAACTCCGGATCCATGAACGCATCCATACAGGTGAGAAACCCTATCACTGTAATTATTGTCCAAAAGCCTTTGCTCGCAGTGATAAGCTCGAGCTACACCAGCGTCTCCACACAGGAGAGAAACTGTTTCATTGCAATTTCTGCCCTAAGCAGTTTGTGCAGAAAGACAAGCTGTTGATCCATGAACGGACTCATACAGGTGAGAAACCATTCCACTGTGAGATCTGCTCTAAGCAGTTTGCTCGCAGTGATCGTTTGCAGATTCATCGAAGAACCCACACTGGAGAGAAACCATTCCAGTGTGATTTTTGTGCCAAACAGTTTGTACAGCGCTGTTACCTAAAAATTCATCGTCGAATACACACAGGTGAGAAGCCATTCCAGTGTACCCTGTGCCAGAAAGAGTTTGCTCGTAAGGACAAACTACAAGTTCACATACGCAGCCACACCGGAGAGAAGCCATTCCGCTGCAACCTTTGCTCTGAGCAGTTTCTTCGCAAAGCTCAGTTGCTGGCCCACAAGAAGAGCCTGCATGATGCACAGCCTTTTATTCCAACACCATTTTTCTGTGAGACCTGCACAAAGCCATTCCTAACAATGAACGAACTTGAGGAGCATAAAAAGATGCATGGACCTGTGAGGAACAACTTCCTCCAGCCTAAAACCTTGCAAAACATTAAGGAGTACACACCAATGAGTACTTTGTTGTGGCAATCTATTCACCATCAAAGTCACTAACACAGAGTAACAAACTCTTTACATTTTACTGTTAAATATTGGATAATCCCATTTGTTACAAATATTCCTTGTGTCTGGAATTCACAATATTATAATCTGTACATTTTTTTTTTTTTTGTCATCATTGCTTCTATCTATACATTTTGTGTATCATGGATTTTACAAGTATATTATTATTCTATTAGAGACAATGGTTTTAGGATTGCCATTTATTGTTATAATAAGTATTATTTAAAGAAAAAAAAGAAAGGGCAGAGAGCATATTGTAGTTGCAGTGGAGAAGATTGTATTAAACTTGCTAATTTTTTTTATTTTATTAATAGACAAAAGGGCAGAAACTCTATTGTAGTACTTGTGTTAATGGAGTAAGAGAAATAAGAAATGGCAGTTTTAGTGAAGATAATAATAATAAACCTGCCTTTATTGTTATTATTATTATTATTAAGTATGGCAAAAAAGCAGAGGGCATATTTGTCACTGGAACAGAAATGAGGGATAACATTTGAAATTGATGTGAGTGTCTAATGAAATCTTTTGATTTTTAAACTTTCTCAGTAAAAATCTTTGCACTTAAAATCTATTAGCATAAAAGTCTTTGCCCTTCTAATCATTACAAACTTATATTAGCATTCAACACCTTTTGAATTTTGCTTACAGAAAAATAATTTATGATAATCACTTTTTAGTAAATTTAATAAAGCAAATACTCTTTTCTTATGATTTTTCTTTGCATCATTATTATTATTATTATTATTGCAGCTAGCATAGTACCCACAAAAAATGACAGGATTATTTATATATGGATCAGCACATCTACTTTGGATCTATGTTCTATGCACATTGTTTAAGAGTTACTCCCCTGCATTTCTGCTGAGGATCAGTGCGTATTATCTATGCAGCTTACCTTGGATTAACATCTGTATCTTGGGATCATTGTAGTATCTGTGTGAAAACATTACTCATAAAAAATACATGTATATATTTACAGATGGGGGACATTTTTTTTTCTATGTGGATTATTAGATATGAAAATTAATTGTACTAATAGAAAGAATGATGGATGACATTTACACAGAAATGTTTGATAGTTATTTCAATGAAGACAGAAAATAATAGCAATTCTATTATATACATATATATATATATAGTAACTTTTTTATTACTTCAAATATTATTTTTTAGTGTATATCCATGTTTGAGTAGATGCTTCATTTTTTTTTAAATAGTATTTATTTCATCTATCAGCCTGCATACTTGAGAAGACTTAAAGAAAATATTCCCTCCGTCAGGATTTGAACCTACATTCCCCTTTACAGGAAGAACCAAGAACAAGCCGGATTTGGAATGCAGTTAGCCATTCAGCTATGAAGAGCTTCACATTCAAGCAAGATTCTGTTTGTCTTTAAACTTTATGAAATGCCATATCTGCAATTTCTAAAGAATTAGTGGATATTATTTTTTAACAACACACCAGATCAGACTAATAATAAAAAATATGTTGGATTAAAAAATAAAATCCATTAATCCTTTTAAAATATATATAAAGTGTAATTAAGTAGCAATTGTTTTTTGGAATGAGTTTATTGAAAAGTATAGACATTCTATGTCTGTTAAATTTTACCCTCATCTTTTTTAATTTGAGAATAATCTTTCACAATCTTGGCTGTTGTAGATGCAAAATATATCCAAAATCAAGCTTTTGACTTGCACGAGTCATCTTCAGGGTTGTGCACAAGGTGAGGTGAAGAAAATACATGATATATTTTAAAAGTACCCTTATATTTTTTAAATTGCATTGGATAAATCAAAACACAGAAAAGTTTTTGGCTATGTGCTTTATTAGCAGAAAAGTCATGGAAGTCTGTGTGAAATGGTGGTTGTTGTTTAGCCTATATAACACATGTATTGTTTAATATTTACAAAGATGCAATTTCTGATCAAAGAGATTCATAAACATTAGTCTCACATGTGGGATTGGTGGGCTGAGAAATATTATTTTTCATTAGATCACTGATTTTAATATTTTTTAACAATGATAAATCTTATATGTGTATTTTTCTTATAGTTTGCAGAAGATTAAACATTTCATGTCTATACTTTTCTACAACTGTGTGTGTGTGTGTGTATATATATATATATTGATAAATATATTATCCCTCACCAGATATATTTATTAATATATACTTAATAGCTGTTATATTACATCAAGCACAATTTTATTAACTCCAGCACTGTGCAAGAATATATATACTTAATAGCTGTTATATTACATCAAGCACAATTTTATTAACTCCAGCACTGTGCAAGAATATATATATATATATATGTGTGTGTGTGAGTGTGTGTGTGGATACATATATTTGAGTAAACAATGTGTTTACTTTTTAAAGAACATATATATATATATATATACATATATATATATATATATACATATATATATATATATATATACATATATATATATATATATACACACACACATATATATATATATACACACATATATATATATATATATATATATATACACACATATATATATATATATATATATATATATATATATA
>OZ010575.1:7152287-7214787 GCA_963932145.1 Acanthosepion lycidas | reverse complement strand
GATTTTAACGTATGATGCCACTGCTTGGAACTTAACTAAAACCCCTAAGTCTAAGCTTGATTGAACCTACACTCAAAGACTGAGAGTCATACTTAACATCTCTTGGAGACAATATGTAACAAAATCACAGCTCTAAAGAATGACAAATCCATACATTTTCAGATGGTATAACTTAGTATTACACATTTCATTGGCAGCATTTGTTGTCTTATACTCAACTTTTAATATACATTTAAACTTTCTTCTTTAAGTGTCCTGTGTGATGCGTGCTTGGGTGATCATATCTCATTTTGATTCATGATTGACTTGGCAGAAGAATTCCTGCAGTAGACTGCTGTTACTTTCTGCCAACCAAGCCTATAGGACCCAGTCTGTCCTGTTTAATCCAAAGCTGGGGAGAGCATAAGTGAATATAATAAACTTGGCTCTCAGATTTCAAATTCCAAGGCATTATCCATTATGTCACCTGCACATCCAAGTTTATAGCACCTGGTATTCTCAAGCAGTCAACCATCTACGTAACTGACTAAGCTTGATGTTGCTTAACTTTTGTTTATGTAACAAGCTCCACTGGAATTTGAACTCGGCTCTCTGACATAATACACGTGACTAAGACATGTATTAGTATTACTCTGTGACTAATACATGTGATGTCTACACAACAAATAAAAATGAAATTTAAATATATATGGTTAATGAATGGAACAGGTGAGAGTACTGTGGCTGAGATTTGTGGTTACAAAAAATAAAAATGAGGATAGATGTTCAAATGAGGATAGAAGCCCAAATAAAAAATTAAATAATATTGAATAATTTTGTCTAAAAGGACTGCTGTAATAATTTATTAATATTATTTCTATATAACTAACTTTGATGATTTCAGTTGAATTACTAAATCATCCATTCGATCATAGCTCTCCACAATTTCCCATTCTTTTGTAGCTCATATTAAAGTTTGCCTTTTTCATAATCCCTCCTACTCCTGTTCTACTATCCACTTATCCAAGCTTGTTAGGTTACCTCTGCTTTTCTCTGTCCTTCTTGCTTTCAATATGTACTGTGAGTGTCAAATTCTTCTAGTTCTCTTTTCATATGTGTCCTAAAAATTTCACCTCTCTCTGATTCTAAGTATAAGTGTCCTATTTCCATTTTCTTTAAAACTTCCTCATTACTCACATGTTCAATCCATGGTATTCTCATCATCCTTCTGTAGAATCACATTTCTGTTTCTCTCTTAAATCTGGGAAGAAATTGTCCAACATCTACTACCCTATTCGCTATAGGCTACCCTCTGGATTTTGAACAATCACCTAAAAATTGAAGTTTACATGTCTTTTTCTAAACTAATTCACTAGCTCACTTTGGACCTAAGGGACTTTGTCTTCCTGAAGGGTTTTTATCATATATTCAATAATATTAATAATAAGGAAATTAACCCATTGATACATTAAGTTTCCATGAAATTTTACATCTCGCTGATTATTCTACCTTGCTGGCTAATGATAATTGTAGGGCTGGTGAATTTTAAATTCTAGGTAACCTTCTCTCTAAAAAATAGGGCGCTATGTACTAATAGGTTAAATAGTTTCTGTATCTTAGCTTTCTAAGAGTTAATTAAACTAAAAAAGACATGAAACTTACAATTATTAAATTCAGAAGATTCACCAAACTTTTGGTCTATGGTGAAGGAGGATTGATATTACATAGTGATTTCCTTTGTTTCTTAGGAAACTTTCCTGTTTTTAAGTACTTGTTTAGTTTTTGGAAGGTATCTTTGATTATTCCAATGTGCCTTAGAATTTGGTGTTACATTTTCCATGCCCTGTTAAAACAATTCTCAGATATTTAAATCCTGTTTAAAACAGATGCTAAACAAGGACATGATCATAGAGAGTTTTCAGGGGAAGTAACTGGTACTTGATACAGACTGGAGGGTCAGTGACTGAGATATTAGGATGAAAATAATGAAGATGAGGATACTTATCCAAAAGAAATGATGTATAATAACACATTGAAAAAAAAATTTCAGACAAAAATTGAACTTTCTTTTTGCTTCTTTTTTTTTTTTTTTTTCAGACACTTCATTTTTCTGAGGTGAAACAACATCATCAACTTTTCTAATTCCTGTCAAGTTCTTGCTTTCAAATAACAGACCTACTTTATTGGAGCTGTTTTTAAAGGTCACAATTCACATTGTTGGATTTGAAGGATGCAACATTTTGGCGATGGTTTGGTCAATTTTAATATTTCATTGTCAACCTACAGAAAAATAATATTTTTAGAAAAAGGCCCCAGATGTGATTCAGACAAGAAATAATAAAAATTTGGCAAGTAATTCATTTTTTTTTTTTTTTTTAAACAATTTTTATAAAATAAAAAATATTTTTATCATTTAAATTAAATTAAAAAAATTCTTTAAATTAAAAAAAATTTTTGATAAGAAAGAAAATTTAATTGTTTTTTTAGAAAAAGTTATTTTAATTAAAATTTTTGCCATAACAGTATAAATAAATAATATAAATAATTATATATAATGTTTGTTTAATAATTATCAATAATGTTTCTTTTTCCTTTCCCATTAATAGATCATTAAAAGAGAGGCAAAGAAAAAATATCTGAGGAAGAAAAATAAGTAAAGCATAAAAAAAGAAACAAATCCTGATGTACAAATGTTACATTAAGAAAGACCATCTGTTGAAAGACTTGCTCAAGGTACAGAATCTGTTCTATCATAGACAGCAAAATAAGTCTTTCTATTGAAGAAAAAAAAAAAAAAATGTATCCTATGCAGTCAACATATGGAATTGGTAATCAAACAGTAATTTATGACCAACCTTTGTACCAAATTAATCATTTAAAAAGTGTAGACAAGAACAAATTCTATAGACATCATCAACATCTTGCTCGAAAGAATATAAATGAGGGTCTCTCAGTGGACAGTAACAATGGAAGTCTTGGTAGTACAAGTAGTGGAGGGCAGAAAGACTATCGTGCCCACATGTCCTCACCAGATAATATTTCAAAGGAAGGATTTTCTTCACCCCCACCTCAGAAAAGTGGACCGATGATGTCTCCATCATCAACATCTTCGCAAAACCTGATAGATAATGGAGATTTGGTCAGGGATGACCTGTCATCTTCATCAATTATGTCACCCCGGGGAGGTGACCAACTGGATAATAATGGTAATACTGTTAACCAAGATCATGAAATTGCTGCATCTATGTCACCATGTTCTGTTGTCTCATCTTCCTCGGTTGCTGGCAATGCAGGTTCTGTTGTTAGTGGCGAGGAGAAGGAATTATCATGCCGTTTTTGCAAAAAGACATTTTCAAAGCAATTCTTCTTAAAGATTCATGAGCAGGTCCATCTTGGGGACAAGCCTTACATGTGCTCAATATGTAACAAGACTTTTGCCCAACAGATTCACCTAAAGAACCACCAGCGGGTTCATACTGGAGAGAAGCCATTTCAGTGTGAGGTATGTCGGAAGGCATTTAGCCAAGCAGGGAACCTAAAGCTCCATCTGCGAATACACTCTGGGGATAAGCCGTTTACGTGTGAGGTATGTGGGAAAGCTTTCTCACAAAGAAACAGTCTCAATGATCACCAACGCTTTCATACGGGGGATATGTTTTTCTGTCGTTTTTGCAAACGACCATTCTGCAACCAGTTCTTTCTGGAGAACCATGAACGTACTCACACTGGAGAGAAACCATTCACATGTGAATATTGCGGCAAAACATTTGCTCAACGGGGAAATTATCGCACACACTTGCGTACCCACACTGGAGAGAAGCCATATGTGTGTGATACCTGTGGAAAGGCATTTTCCCAACGAAATAGTCTCAACGACCACAATCGGTTACACACAGGTGACCTCTTTTACTGTCAATACTGTAAGAAACCCTTTTGTAATCAGTTCTTTATGAAAATCCATGAACGCATACATACTGGAGAACTCTATTATTGCACCTTTTGTAAGAAAGGATTTTGTAATGAATTTTTTCTACGGAATCACGAGCGTGTCCATACAGGTGATCGACCATTTGATTGTCAGTTCTGTAATAAAACATTTTCACAGCGTGGGAATTTAAAAACACACTTGCGTACACACACAGGTGAGAAGCCATATATTTGTGATGTCTGTGACAAGGCTTTCTCACAGCGGAATAATCTTAATGATCACAAGCGGATGCATTCTGGAGAACTATTTTATTGCCACTTTTGTAAAAAAGCATTCTGTAACCAGTTTTTCTTGCGTACCCATGAAAGGACCCACACTGGTGAAAAGCCTTTTGAATGCGAGGTCTGCAATGAGAAGTTTTCTCAGCAAGGAAACCTGAAGACACATTTACGGACACATACAGGTGAACGTCCTTTTTCCTGTGCCCAGTGTGGGAAAAGCTTTGCCCAACGGGCAAATCTCAACAATCACAAGTGTCCCGCAGCCATGGTTGCAAGCCGTGGTAGCAATCAAAGCAGTAACAATAGTTTAAACAACTTACCTGGTGAAATGCCCCCTCATTCTACTTCCTCTTCGAATACACCACCAAACCAAGAGTATGGCACTTCACCACCACCAACACAGCAACCATCTTCTGCTCTATCATCCCCACCCCACCAATCTCAGCCATCATCCCAGCCACAATCACACTCCCATCATCCCCACTCTCACCAACATGGCAAAGATTCCCCTGTAAATCATGTCACCTCACATCAGAAATCAAGCTTAAAAAACCATGACTGCCTATCATCACAACAGCACCAAGGAGGTGGGACAATGGTTTCACAAGATCAGCACCCAAGGGAGTCTCAGATCCATGGTGTTACTTCATCACGTGCTCCACCATCAGCCATCTCATCACCAAATATGTCTCGTGACAATGGAATTTCTTCTTCAGGTTACCCTACCTCCACACTGCATCCAGTGCCCCAAAGTTGGGAAAACAACTATATATGGTCAAGGAGTTTCCCCATGCCTCCATTGTTAACTCCCACATGGCCAAATGTAGGCAGTTCTTACTCGTGTGGAGTTAAATCTGGTAAGCAGAATGCCTGGAACAATCTTCAGGGGATGCACATCCCCTCCAAGAATATCTCCAACCAAAATCCACATATGAACAGTGCCAAATAAGGTAAAAGTATTCCTCAAATGAGTCAGATTAATATCTTCATTTTTGCTTGTTTACATGTTAAAGAGAGTTTCTTTCTTCACAGATACCATATTTTCTTGTGTATAATACGACTCCATGTTTCTGTAGTTAAAAAACAGGCAATAAATTACTTCCTTCAATATAATACAACCCCATAGTACAGCCATTTCTATGTAGATGTTTTTAAAAAATTGTACCATATTATCCATTAAAATCTTCAATGTTGTGCATATATTTCACTAAAATATTTAATTTTTCATGATATTAGCGAACAGACATGAACCGGATGTTTAGCCATTACATGTTTCTTCTAATTTCTATTTCAAAACTTATTTTCAGGGAACAATGCTTTATTTTAACATTAATGTTATTGAAACATGACAGATCTTGTGTATTCCATTTATTAATTTTTTTAATCAATTTTGATGAATTTCCTTCTTTTAGACAAAGTGTTCACTTATGCTGATTTCCAAAGAACAAATATGGCTGCCATATCAAATAGCTTTTCTAAACAATTGTTATCAGCACCTGCCTACTTTGTGTTTTATTATCTATTGTGCTAACTGAATAGATTTGCTGTTTCAAATAAAAGTTTTTTTTAAGCTGAGAAAAAATTTATGAAAATGTACTTGTGTATAATATGACCCCACTTTTTTGTTGTTAATTTCGGTTTAAAATTTATTGTATTATACACAAGAACATACGGTCTTTGTAATTGTTGCTTTATCTTGTCAAAGATTTCTCTTACCAAAGCTTGCTCTCCTTTCTGCTTAGTCCATTACTCTGCATGTTTATGTCTGGTATTATGCAAGTTTAGAAGAATTCACTTTTCTTGGAAAGTGATCCTGGAAATCATACTTTAAACAATGATGATTGGTAGATTCTTTCCTTTTCTTTAATTATTTACACTGTCTTTGTTTTAACCTTTAATCCAGATGGAATTTGATCTTTTGTTTGAGCATTTGCAAAAAAATGTGAGATGACAAGCCAATTTATGGGCAAGTTTTTATTTACAGTTGGACTAATATCTTTATTTTGTTGTTACTATCACAATGTCTCAGCTGTTGCACTCACTAGGCTTCTTCAGGTGTCCCCAGAAAGCGTTGATTTGTGAATTTCATGGCATAGTAATTATGAGTTCAATCCCTGGGCCCAGTAGACTCAGACACAGGGAAATCAGGACTATCAAAAACTGAGCAGTAATTTTTAAAAAATATCCAAAGACATAGACAACAAAATGAGAGTAGTAGATTAAATAAGGAGTTCAGTTTGAAGGTTACCTGGATCAACAGGTAGCTGAAGAAGGTGACAGGCCACAACAGCTGAAATGTTTGTTATACAAAGATTAATCCCATTATAAATAATGTCAATAATGAAAACTTGCCATCTTAGAAATTTTAACTGAAATTCAAAAATTGATTATTTCCCTTTTATGTTATTTTGATTGAATTGTTTTGTGAAGTTCAAATCAAATGTCTGCTTTTATTTTGGGAATTGTTCAGATTAATATCTTCATTTTTGTTGTTTTAATCATAATAATATAGCTTATGCACTTTTGGATTTCAAGCATTGTCTGAAGTTCTCAGATGATATATTCTCACTAGTTTTGTGGTATCAGTTTTTCTGAAAAGGGTGGCTACTTCTGCACAAGATGTCATCACAATAATCAAATAAGATGTGAAGGGAGTCTGGCGATTCAGTTCTAAGGACTGAATTGTTAGGCTCCCTCATACCTTCTAACCAATGGGATAGATCTGAAATATATGAATACTATGGAAACTGTAGCAGCAACACCCCACATGTTGTGGCTGTGGGCAGGGCTGGATTTAGATGAAGAGAGGCTCTAGGCTATTCCATTTGTGACTCCCCACCAAATCCCTCATTCTCACGAGTAGAGGAAAATGGAAGAGTTTTAAATTAAACAATTTGAGTAAAATTGAGGATGACGACAGGTTTAGAGTCTACAGTGTGTTATGACTGTGTCAAAAATATTATACAGCTTGGCTGGAGGCACCCTATATTTTGAGGCTCTAGGCTTTAGCCTGCTGAGCCTATAAGTAAGCCTGGCATGAGCTTTTGGCCTATACTCTAAATCTGGAACCCTTATAGAGAATTAAGACATTATTTGAACTAGTATTCTCACATTGATGACAAATGATGTTTAATTTGAAGATATTTTCATATTCCTTAATAGTTAAAAGTCACTAAGTATCTGGTCCTCCTGCTATTCTCTACCTTTACAAAAGCCAGATCAGGTCGAAAATGAAGCTCTGCTGCCATATATGAGCAGTATCTATCCAGACCTCATTTCCCAGTATTGATAGAGTTCAAAAGTGTTTCCACGTCCTTGTGGGTGATGAATTATTTCCACCATACAATCTCTTTCCCATAGATGCAACATTGTAAGCCTTTTGCTACTCTATTGCTATTTCCATGGCAAATGTTCAGATGATCTCCATTCTTTAGTTACACCAGTTCAGGCCTTTACAGCTAGGACATTTACACAGTCTTGTGAGGGAAGCCATATTCTCCAATCTGCAGCCTCTTTTCCATAGATGCAACATTGCAAACCTTTGCTACTCTATTGCTATTTCCATGGCAAATGTTCAGATGAACCACATTCCTTAGTTCCACTCTTACCTTCATGTTTAAGATCCACCATGCCATACACATTGTAGTGAACCACTCTCATTCTCTTGTTCTACTTGAGCAGCTTCTCTACACCCCCAAACTGCTATGGAACCAGCTCCCAAGAGGACACTCCCTCAATCACTATAATCTTTACCTGTTCTAATCTAGGGTCAACCACTGTCTTCATAAACTGTGCCTTTTACTATGAAGCCTTCTTCTTCAAGTGGCTCCTGGGTCTTGTACAGGGTGAACATCACTGTAAAAAAAAAAAATGTCACTTTTGACATTCAGGTAGCTGTTAAGTAATTTGCAATTTTCCCAATTAAGGCTGGATTTCCATCTTTAGATAATGATGGTTGAATGCAACAAATTAATAAAATGAAGTAGCAATAACAAAATTGTAAGGAATACAAACTTTGACCCCCAATCTGATCTTTGCAATGTTTGTCACTTTGACCACTTCAATCAAAAGGAATTTTAGTGACTTTTATAACAAAAATGTAAGGTAATCTTACAGCAACATAATGTGTCATTTTGTCTAGTTTTTAAAATGGTTTCTCTTAAATTCTCCACATACAAATATTTATTGTTTAGCCTTCCCAAAAATGTGTATACTCTTATGAAGAGCATTTATACTTTTTATTTGAATTATTTACACTATTTACATTCAAACTGTTGTTTTCATCTTTGTTATTTTCACAATGTTTTGGCTGTTGTACCCTTCAATCTTCATTTGGTATATATTGATCTGGGTAACCTACAGGGAATTCCAAACTAAACACTTTATTTAATCTACAGGGCTAGACTGTTCTCATTTCACTGTCCATGTCTAGAGATATCTTGTTTAATTTTTATTTTTCATACTGCTCAGTTTTATTTGAAGTTTAAACCCTTGCCAAATAAAAATAAATGTTAGAAGAATGTTTAGAAAATAAAGCATTTATTGCTAACATTTAATTAGATGTATTATTTAAAGAGCTGAATATCTTCAGAAAAAGAAATTGACCCACTTAAAAGCTGATTGACAGTGATGATGATGGGACATTTTTTTTTTTCTTTCAATTGATGAGAATTCTTGAAGAATTTCAGAATATTTGTTAACAAATTCTTTATTTGAATTGGTCAAACTATTCTGAAAATTATGGACCTTTAAAAAAAATTAAAAGTTGATAAAATGTAGAGACATTTTTTTATACATAGATAATTCATTTTTCTTGTTTTATCACATGATTACATCAGGTATGTTATATTAAACATTTTTTATGTATATTTTTTAAAGTCAAAAAGAATTAATTCTCAAACAATTACAATGTTTGTTATAACAAGTGTCATTACAAAAATGTTTACATAATCTCTCACTCTGTGTGTGTGTGTATATATATATATATATATATATATATATATATATAGTATTAAAAACAACAGACATTTTGTGTCAATTAATTTTAATGAATGTTTTTTCCAAGTTACAAATAATATTTTTCAGACTAGAGGAGGAAATTCCATCAAAAATTTGGTCACTTTGGAAGAAAAGTACATGAACTTGTTTGATTTACAAAAGCCGATCAATAAAATTGATTGGCGCAAAATGTCTGTTGTTTTAATAGTATTTGTTTTAAAGAACACTTCCTGCCTAAAAAACACAGAGTGTATATATATATATATATATATATATATATATATATATATATATATATGCAAGTAAATGTCAAAGTGGAGAAAAATTCTGTGTAACACATTTTGTCTTCTAGGAGGAATTCATTAGACCAAAGTAATGTTTTTATTGATGGAACTATATCTGTAGGAAGGGGATATAAAACACAAGTGTCAGCTATAATTATGTTGTGATATGTAGAAATTTATATATATATATATTCCATCAGGAATCTCATCAAAACAAAATATGGAGATGCATTCTGAAAAAAAAGTATCATTGAGAAAATGATATGGAATATTGCAAAAATGTGTTTCCCTATTTTGACATTTCAGTTTATTGCCTGTCAGATATATTCACTTATATCTCAATTTTCACGCACATATATATATACACATATATATTTTTCATTAAATATGACAGACAAGGAAAATTTGCTTAATTTTTTTTTATTTAGTTTTTCCATTGTTCTTAGATTTTTTTCGCTTGGTGTGAGTGCGGGAGTACAAATTCTATCTATTGTACCAAGTGATTTCAGCCACTTCCTTAGCCATTTTCAAGAGGGTTTTGTTTTGGTGTTATGAGTTTCTTTTCTTGTTTTGACTATTTGAGATGTATTTTTTATGTTGTAGGAGCATTTATTCTGAGCCTTCACATGTAACTTGAGTGAATGCCTTTCTAGTGAGAGAGAGATGTTTGATATACAGAGCCTCTCTTATAGCAAGATGTTTTTGGTAATTTCGTTTACATAGAGTTTAAGTGTTTTCAACCAGAATTTTTCTTAAAGGTACTTGTAGATTGTGAGTGGATAGATGTTTTTTTATTGCATTTTGCTCTGATAAGTGACATGTGAGGCAGCTACTCAAGGAAACAGTAGTATATCTGATATAGGTAAATGATTTATGACAAGAAACACAGTCTTTTACTGGGCAGTGAAATTGATTCATTATATTGGTCATCACTAGTTTAGATTTGTATCTAGTGTATCAATTTCACTGCTCAGTAAAAGATTGTGTTTTTGTCATGAATCAATTATATATATAGGTATGTATACCTATATATATAAAATTGTATATTTGGGCAGCAACCCATCTGTTATGCAAGTTTCATTGAAAATAACTGACAAGGTGTCATGGTTGAGTTTTTTATATAATTTCTGTGTTCATATAATGTTTTTTCTTTTCAGGATATAAATTATATAAAAATTGTCTGAATGTTTCCAAGTGCTTTCAACTATACTTTTAGAAATTATCAAGAATGAATTTTATTTTACTTTTAACAGAATAAATGCATTGTTTTATGGATGTATCTAGAGTTATAGGAATGTTTTATTTTCCAAACATGGTCAGCACATTGTGGCCATGTTCATAGTTGATATTATTGAGTGTTGGATTTTTCTTTTTCATTAATAATGCTTCCATTATTTTTAGCCTTTTTATACATGTAGATGATGCTATTGTATTTGTATTATCAACAGGTATATTATGGATAGTTTGATAGGTCACCATGTGTATTTAAATGAAACCTAATTGAGCTGTGGTCAAAGAGATACAATGTGAGTCTTCTTGTTAAACATGTAGTATATCTAATATTTGAATTGCTCAGGAACACAGCTTCTTAAGGGACGTGTAAACTCATGAATAATATTGATTCTCTGCAATTTGGATCTTGCAGGTGAATTATTACTTTTGACGATGCAGTTAGTGGTTTTAAATTTTTTTTATAATAAATAATTTAATTTTCTTGTTTTTGTTGACTGGAATTGTGTATTTCTTTATAATGTTTCTAAGTGAAGATTCAACTTTCTTATAGTTACTAAGCATTTGATTTTTATAGAAAATGTTAATGTTTTTTTTCTGTGTTTAGTGTTGCTATTGGTTACCTTAGAAAGAAAAAGTCTAATATGGTAATCTATAAGATGGTTTGGAAAACCGTTATTAACAAGCGTCTGTTTCATGTTATTAATTTCTTTAAAGAAAAGTCGATGAGATGATAAATTCTCATTCATTCACGAAAGGACATTTTTAATAACACCTATTTTATATCTGACTTTATATTGTCTAGTAAAATTAAGATGGCAAGAGTTTTTATTTGTGTTTTTTTTTGTGTTATATAATGATAATTTAATAAGTCTATTTTCTGCACTGAGTGTGGTAACCACCTTTACATTTTGATCACAGCTGGGGAGTTATTGGGAGTAAGATGTGTTTATATTTTTCTAATAGTATATTTTACAAATCTAACAATATTATTAATTATAACATAGTATATATGAAATACAGAGCTAACAAAATTTTTAAACCTGTTGAACTGATTTGCAACAATTATCACTAATACCATTGCATACCATAAACAAATCTCTCTAAGTAACAATTACTGGATCCAAGCACACCAGTATATATATATATATATATATATATATATATATATATCATCTTAAATGTTATTTTAATGAATACCCATATTTAAGTATATTTAAGTAGGCACTCCATTTATTTATTAAACAGTATATTTATTTTTGTCTATCAGCCTGAATATTCTAGAAATCTTATTAAAGTAAAATATGTGCCCTCAAATATGTGCTCTCCAGCATGCTTCCAACCTGTGTCCCTCTTTGCAGGAGAAACCATCATTAGATACAATGTGCTTTAGACTAGTGACGCACTCCATGGCTAAATCAATCAATCAAGCAAAGCAGAATAGTAAATTTAACAAGATTCAATGTTTATTTAACAAATAATCAGGCCAGTGGGCAAAAATAAACATACTGTTTTATAAATAAACAGAGCATCTACTCAAATATGGATATCCACTAAAATAACAAAGTGATAAAATCTGTCAGATTAATAAATAACCAATCCATTACTTCTTTGGAATTGTTTTGTTTACATTTGGACACAAAACTGGGCTGCTATGAATGCTTTGAGAATCTGGGAAATAAATATACTGAGTGTCTACTCAAATATGGGTATCCACTACAATAACATTAAGTAATAGAAATTATAAGTGATAAAATCTGTCAGATTAATAAATTAAAAAAAATCTATTCTTTAGAAAATATATATAGTATATACTTGTGTATCATGTGACCTTTAAAGACCTAATTTTGAAGTTAATTTGTCTACAGTAAATGGATATAGTTTAGTCAATAGCATAGACAAGGCCTGCAGTACATATGCTAATTTTATATTTCATGTATGGTACAATCCTCTTCACATTAGCTTCAAAAATAGGTTTTCATCTAAAACTCATCAGACAGTTCTTAGTAGATAACAAGAATAACAATATTCAATAAATCAATAAATGTTCAGAATTTTTTTTTTTTTTTAAATCATTTCACCCCAAGCAAGGCAACAGCTCCACTAACACATCAGGGGTTACTGAGTGTGAAAGGATATGAGAAAAAGAAACATTATTAAGGATAAAGAACAATAAAAGAACAGGAATTAAGATACAAGATAACAATTGACATTCCATTTAACTCATTCAAGATCAAAGTTGACTGGAAAGCAAGAAGGAAGAAAAGAGTTCCAGAAGTTAAAAGTGCAATAGAAAAAACTGTTGGCATAGAACTTAAAGTTACATCAAAACCATTTCAACTGTAAAATGATGAGGCATTGCCACCAATTTAGTACTACGCTTAAATTCCTAAAGTCTAGGTACCAAAGTGGAAAGTTCATCCAAATATTTATAGAAAAGGGAAGCAATATTACAACAGTGAGAAAGTGACTGAAGTCAAAATGCTGGGTCAGGACCAATAACATGGCAGATTCTTTTGGGGATTTTGACAACAATCTCTAAGTACATAGTAGAAGCACCAGACCAGATGTGGCAGCAATATTCAATGTATGGAAGAATGGTAGACTTATAAATGTGTAAGATAGATTCTGACAAGAAAAATTGTCTAGCACAATACAGTGAAGCAACTTTCCTAGACTTAGCAATTGATTCAAAATAATCTTTCCACATCATGTCATTAATATTTTCTGAGAATCAATAATATAAAATAAACCAAATTTAGATTTAGCCAAATAATTTAAATTAAATAAATATTCAGTAAATTTGAATATGATGATTGTTTAAATGTTCTCTATTTCCCAAATTATATGATCATTAGTAAGTTTGAAATCAAACATTTTAACTGCTTCAAAATATGTAAATGTTATCTTGTTCTTAACCGCCTCTAGTGTGGTTTTGGTGTTTATTTCAAATTTGAAATCTATGATTAGTGTTTGATTTGTGCCATATAAACCTGATATCTGGTAATAATTCAATAGATTTATCAGAACATCTGACCCTTAGGGACAGTGTTAGGTGAAACTCTGGAATCAGACTTTGGAGCATCTGTTGATATATTGAAAATATGTATTATGTTGAGACAAAGTGGAAAAGCTTATAGATGATGCATTTTGCCAAATGTGATGTATGTTGGGTTCAGCCTCTTCAGGTTGTAATGAAAGACAAAACACTTTTTTAGCACCTGTTGTAAATTTCTGTAAATAATCCCAGTTGTTTCATAACCCTTTGAATCCTTGTCCTCTGGTGAGTACGGATTTCCCACCCTGGGCTCCTGCTGTCCGTGACCCAGGTATATGCACTTTCACACAACAACCTGTAAGCAGTTGTTCAGGTTCAAAAGGTTAAGCATGATACCATTGAGACATTTTAGTCTCACTGCTAAAAAAAACTTACTTTGTGTTTAAAACAACATATTGGATATAAAGAGTAGGGATTATTGACAATCTCATGAACATTAATATACAAAAATACTATTTGTGCAGAAATTGACTTAAAAGGTTTAAAAATATTTTTTTTTAGGTTTTAATAACTGCAGCATACACTTGAGGAAGGCTGAAAAGTGCAGTGGCTGAAATATTATAATCAAAACAACAACAAAATATGGTCCACACAAAATGAGAAACATTAAAAACAATTTAATTCTGATTTTCTTTTTCTTTTTAGGTGACTGACTTTTTTACGAAAAGGAGGCTTATATACAGAGACGTACAAAAAAGAAACCATATATCACGAACATTGATGGATTAATGTAACAATTTTGGTAAAAACATTGTCTCCATTTTTTTTTTTTTCATGTGACTCATATTTCTAAATGCTTTATTAAAAATCTCTTGACTGCATTATTATTCTTTGCCAATAAGGAAAAAAATGAGTATTTTAATAAAAATGTATAAAATCAACCTGAGTGAAGCAAAAAGCTTGCCCACTCTACAGTAAGACCTGGTAATGTTGTAATGTGGCATAAAATGCTGGCTTTTCTATGCTTAAATAATATTCTTTAACTTGATAATTTGGATTTAGAAGATTTCTTTTTAAATATTGTTTTGTTAAAAAAACTAAAACAAAATAATCTATCATCTTTTTTTTTAAATAGGTAATGGGGTGGGAATAGTATCGAAATTTTAATTTTTAAAACCAAGAAATAAATGACTGTATATTTTAAGACTGATGCCAAGTTATTGTTTTCTTTATATTTTTGTTCCATTCGCCAATCTGAGTATTTACAACAAAGTCAAGCACAAGATCCCCTTTAATGGGGTCTACAAAGAACTATTATGGATACAATGAATTAGTGGTTCATAATTTAGTAAGTGGGCACAAGAGTTTCCAGAATTTATTATCTATGAAAGCAAAAAAAAAACGTTTCTATTAGGTTGGTGCAAAAATAAAGACGTGATAATGTCGTTTTTTGATGTTAAAAATTACGTCAAAAAACGAAATTATTACGTCATTATTTTTGCACCAACCTAATATATTCAATTGGGATGTGTGGCTAGCATAACTTATCAGCATGGCTGGTGAACTTAAAGTTCAAATTCCAACCTAGTCTGTTACCTTCACTTTTGTTCCCTTGGGAAAAGCATAAAACCATTTCTTCTCCCTCCCCTCACATATGGATTAAATAACAGGATGGACTGGGCTCTAACCTTAAGTGTTCACCAATCTAGGGAAAATATAACCCTGAATTCAAAACCATAGAGAAAGCATCAGGGGAAACAACCCCACTAGCTATTCCAAGGCATTCACAGATATTAATAAAAAGGAAGCTGTGGAGAACCATATTCGCTTATATCCTTTAAGAAACATGGCATTAAAAAATAATTCAGTTTCTATTTGAAAAAAAAAAAAGTTCTGAAAACTTCTACACACACTTAATATTTATCAGTAGCATCCAGATTTTTAATTCCAAACATTTTGTTTTTATGCCAGTTATGTCATATTTAATTGTGCATAATGAGACTCTATTTGTGTATGTAAAAAAAAAAAAAAAAAATTAACTCACTTGTTGCAGCAATATGATTTCTCACATCCTTAGGAGATAAAGAGATAGATTCTTTTTTGTCAATTTAATTACCAGGGTTTTTAGGAATCCTGTCTCCATCCCATCTTTGAATTGGCAAACAAAATTTTGTTAGTGATTTTAGATAATCATAAAAGTAATGTCCTTTGAAAAAAAGACCACCCAAAAGCTGAATGGGTGGTCTCCTTTTCTGGATAGATAGGGATGATGGGACCCCAGCCAGTATTCAAATAATCAGTTAGTCAGGAAGTGGGCAGTTAGTAAGGAAGAGACCATCAGTGAGTGAATCAGTCAGTCACTGAGATGGTCAGTGAGTGTAAATGTCCTTTTATCATGGCCAGAAGTTAGTAAGATAGCAGGAGTTCACCTTCTCGAAACAGAAGGAAGACATTGCTGATTAAGTGAAAAATTGTATTGTTTTCTAATTCCCAACCAGTGTCTTGAAAAGCATTTGTTATTATTCTTTGTTGAATTCAGTTACGTCCAGTGAGACAAACCTGTGAATATAGTGAGTTGGGTGTATACACCTTGGATGTCATCATAGCATGTGTAGTGATATGTGAAAGGCATTGTCACATTGTATTTGTTTATAGTACAAGTAATTTCTAATGCAGAAAGATGTGATCCAATCAGCTTTTGGTTTTCAAAACACATTGTCGTATTAAGATGATTTTAGAAGCCAGTATAAACCCCCTTTGATTGGATGTTTAAGAGGCAGCAAAGAGAATGATCCTATTATGAAAATAGTATCAGCTGGTACTGGTTGGTCTTTCATTGTTTTTAAGTTTCATGCCACGTCATCTCAAGATGGTTTTCAAAGCCAGTATAATTTGCTTGAATGTTTAAAAGTGGAGTTAAAAATGTGTTCTTGTATAAAAACATAGTTTCATCTACTCATAGACACAGGTTGGTCAGTCACAAGAAGCAAATTAACATTGTTAGTTGTTTTTGATAGCAAAAAAGCAGTTATAAATGTTGTTTCTTTTATAAGTGGAATTACTCTAGAGTGGGACTATTTTGTTGATATAAAAAAATCCAAAAGATGAAGTGGTCATTCTGGTTTATGGTGGATGTACTTTGTCAGGAAGGTCAATTCTACATTTTCTCAGGTGTCAGTGAAGGTGGTGGTGAATCAGTGCCAGTTGATTGACCTACCACCCACACATTGATTGAAAGGTGAATTAGATATCAGTGACACATGGTGCTGATTGAGTGACTGCAGATGTTATATTCTCATTGATATAGATGTTGTCAATGTACTCTGATGTTGCTCACCAGATCTCATCCTTTGATAATAATAGCATTCATCATGGCTCGCATAATAGATGATGCCACATTGAGTCAAGAGCCCATGCCTGTCAAGCAGTATATCCTCCCCTCCCCTCAAGGATCAGTCCACGTGAACATGTAGATAGGATTTTTGGAGATCAAGCACTGAAACGCTGAAGCTCTTTTTTCAACACTCTCTCAGATTTTTCACACAAACATCAGCATAGGCTGTGTGAACATTGATATGCCAATGAATTTCACAAAAGTCCACTATGGGGTACACATTATTCTTACTCTGCTGTAAAAACTGTCATCATCAGAATCAGGTCCTTTGGGGAACCAAATTTCTTCTCAGGACAGGGAAGAAGCCATCCAGTTCTTCTATTTTGATTGGAGATGGTGATGCTAACTCCACCAAGCATTTTAATGACGTCCATCCCAATGAGTAGATCGAAGCCCAACAGCTGACTGTCCATGACTAGGGCATCAGCTTTTGCAGGGTCTATGTCATCTAGTGCCAGTGTGGTGGTTCCAACACCGCTTCTGTAGAGAACTTTGCTGTCAGCTATTAGTATGTCCATCTTCTGTCAACTCTAGGAACTACACACTGATCCACTCACAAGGGACCAAGAACATCCAGAATCCACCAGTGAAATGCATTTGGTCCCATCAGTCTGAACATTAATTACAGGGAACATCTCTTTAAAACTGTTTGGGGAGAGACTGGCACCGACATCTCACCTGCTTTCTCCCTTTCCCAGACACTTAGACACAATGTGACCTCTCGGCATCTAAAGCAGTGTGCCTGCATTTGCATATTTTACGTAGGGCCACTGAACCCCTCTCCCTGCTGATACTGGCAATCTCTTGCAAAGTGGTTCAATCCAAAGCATTGGTAATACCTAACCACAACTTGACTGGCAGACTTATCAGTGGAGGTAAGGCTTGTATTGGCCTTAACTGGCTGTGAAGTCACTGCAACTGGCTCTTCTTTCTCAGCTGACATAATGGCACAAGCTCTAGTTAGAAGTTGACCTAAGGTCATATCGTCCATTTTCAACAATGCCTGAAGTTTCTGCCTTACCTGACTTGGCAGTCTAGCCACAAAAGTGCATGCAATTTTCAGGGGTTCCTCTCCAACAAGCAGGACAAGTCTCTCCAAGTTCAGCCACTGTTTTACCAGGTAGCAGTCGCCATGTCATGAAGCTTTCTAAATTTAACTTTTCTATAAATACTTTCATGGTAATTGTTTTGATGAATTTTCCTCTGTGGTACCTAGACTTTATGAATTTAAGTGCAGTACTAGATTGGCAGCAAGGTCTCATCATTTTACAGTTGAAATGGCAGCTAGATGTAACCATAAGTTCTATGCTAAGAGTTTCTTCTATCGTACTTTTCACTTATGGAAATCTTTTTCTGGCTTCTTATTCAACATTGAACTCCAAAAATTTAATTTCAATGTCAGTCACTATCTTCTGTCTTCTTAATTCTTGTTCTTTTATTGTCCTCTTTCCTTAATAGTAGTTTTTCTCATATTCTCTAACACTCAGTAACCCCCTTGCATCCTAGTGGCTTTTTTTATCTTGCTTGGAGTGAAATGATTAAATATATATATATATATATATATTTCCGTGGTACTGAAATTTGATCACCTATAAATAAATAGTAAAAGAATAGATAAGTTTGTAGCACACCACAGCTACATGAAAGCTGCTATGTTGCTTGATTTGATTCAATAGCATGTACCTCTGTGGCCAATTGGTATTATTAAATTTGGTTGTCATCTATTTTGACTGGCCAGATTTAACTGATTCATCTGGAAAAAGCTAGCAAAAAATATTTTTTGGATGACAATTTTAACTTTTGTACATTTTAATGGTTTTATTAAATTAAAAAAAAAATTATTTCCTGCCCTCAAAAAATTTAGATCATGTCTTGTGCCCAACTAGTCGAAGTTTACCTTCTTACTTTACTTAATTTTGAGCTTATTCTATTTTCTTTCTTTTTATATTAAATTTTTCAAATGAAAATTGAAGTATGTCCTTGTGGTCCAAAATATCAGTAATGGTTAACACTGCTTTGTAGGAATTCATGCATATATAACAAAACAGACCTTACGATTACCATTTCTTGGCCCAAGAAAGCCATCTTTTCAGTTTGGGATTAAAAAGCCATAGGTAAGTAAGTAACTCAAAAATCCCACTTCACTTCTGTAGGCTTTCTTGCATATATGGCAGGTAAAAGACTTGTGCATGATCTTTAGACTTTAAGTTTATATGTATCACTACTCCTTCATCACTATGGGGCTTTTGAAGATATATCTGTATATTTTAATGTCAATGCTATGTGCTAATATCATACCTTCTCCTCCCCAAAATCTGATGTCTAGCTATCAGCCAGATATATAAACAAACATAAATACATATAACATTCATACATACATACATACATACATATATATATATATATATATATATATATATATATATATATATATATATAGTTGTAATTTTTTTATACAAGTCAATGCTTTCACAATCAAATTTGTATTAAAAAACTTTTATGGGTAAAATTTTCAGGATATATTTATATAAGCAATATAAAAGGAATTTAAGATTATAATATCAATTATTTTTTTTGATTAAAAATATATTGACATTGTTTTGGGGTAAGTGTCAAATTTAATTATGTGAATTATAAGATCCAATTTTATTTCTACATAAAGGCAAAAGATAAATGCCATAGAAATATGCATTTGGTAAACACTATTCAATTTACTTAAATCAATCATGATTTTATGATTTGATATGTAAATAGGGACATCTTCATGTCAACTTTTATTGGTCTTTCATTCATTAATTTTTCTACTGTTGCAAGTTTAACATACTTGCAGCCATTTTTATTGCTTCCCAGAGATCTTTGCTTGAATATTGTTTTCCATTCTCATAGGCAATATCTTTTAATGATGAACCACAACTTTTCAATTGGATTAATATCTAGACAGTGATGGTCATACCATTAATTTGATGTCTGGCAAGGTGGGCAATAGTCAATTTTACAGAATGTGAAAAAATATTTTATGTATGAATATACTTTTACTCTAAAGCTTTTTGGTTGTGATGTATGCCCTTCAAAAAATGTTTTAGAATTTAAAAGAATTTTCTGCATTTATGTTGATACTATCATCAACTTTAAATGGTCCTATTATTTTACTGCTTACAAATGTGCACCTAAAACATTTCTCCACTTGCTCCCTGTTATCATCTAAGTCATATTTGTTGGTTATTTTTATGAAGGACCTATCCTTTAACTTAACAGTCAGATTTGTACAATATAGCTCTTCATTCATCACTAAAAATCCTTGTTGAGAAATCAGTTTTCATGTAATTCTTCATCCGATTTCCATGTTTCTCTTTGTGATGTTCACTTAAAGTTAGTCGTCTGGTTTTGCTTTCATGTCTTTAGCCAATATTCTTAATTATATTTGTTGTAAGATTAGACATAAAATTAAAGCTAAAAGCAAAACTTAAGTTTAAATTTTCTTTTTATCCTTTGAAAGCATTGCATTCATTAAAAATATCTTATCAATGAGAAATCAGTTTAAGGTTATGCTATGGGGTTTTATATTTGTGCTGATAATTAATGTTCAAAGTTAGGTAAGAACCATAATTTTGAAAGCTGAGTTTTTCAAAATAATAGACTCTTTATAGCTGTGAAGCTGGTACAAAACCATCCCCATATATTTTTCCTTTAAATTGGCCTTATGCTATACTCAGCCAAACTTGAACCTTCTTGCTGAATTCTACAGAGTTCTATTCAATTCTCCAGATGACTCTCTCATAATACCCCTTGAGACTTTCACAACGATGTTGCAGTGTAAGTAAATGTCTTGTTGCACACCCACTTACCTGTTGTCCTGCTGTTCAAGTATCTGTATTACACAGTGGGCTCGCATGGGAACATTTAGCATTTTTGGAACATTTCCCAAGTGTTGTATGTTGTATCTAGTCTGAGAATATACAGTCTCAGGATTTCAAGACTAAATTTATCCAAAGTCTTTGTCAATTTATGATTGTTTGAACTCAATCAAAACTCACACATATTTTATCATTTATTTTTACATATAGGTACCTCAAACTGATTTGTGATACCTAAGATTTAAAATTAATTTTTAAAAATAAAAAAGCTTTCTTGAAGCTTTCATTTTAGCTTTTAATCAGTTCTGTATAGTTGCTTTACCTGACTCTTTTTACCTGGAAAGCCATTGAAAGCTTGTTGAATGTTATTAATGACACATTTAACTTGACACTCTTTTTCAAAAATTACTTATATGAAATGAATTTTGGGGCCTTACAAGAGAAAATTCAGTCAACACAACTTTTTGCTATATTTTGCCTGCTTTTTTGTCGCTTGCCCCAACTTCAAATAACAACAAGAAATATCTGAAGCAATTTTTTTTTTCTTTTTAGTGTGAGTTTCCAAATATCAAAGCATTTTAAATCTGCAGTTATGTAAGAAAATTGTTTTTTTAAAAACATGCTCAGTTCCTTATGTTGATCATTCCTTGCTTTTGGCAACATATGCTGGGCACCAAATATCAGTTTTTGACATAATTTGTATTTATCAGAAAATAATATTCTAGCCCACTATTCTTATGTTTTTTGGGGTGCTAAATTCATTTTTGGCATTGGAAATCCACCACCACCACCAAAAGCTGTTTAAATGGGTTAAATGCAAAATTTAAGCTCCTTTGGCGAATTCTGGCTCTTTACCCGAGAGACCAGAAATACTTTAATTCATATTTTGTCATTAGAAATAAATATGAAAATTTTGTTTTTAATTTTCCTAAGTACAAATAACATTTAAGCTGGAAATCATTCTGGGGTTACAAAAACCACAAATGTCTGCTTGTGTGGGCCAACTGTGTTATGCGGCCATCCAGAACCAGGTCTACAGATATAGGAAGGTTAATTTGACCATTTTTGCCAACACTGAAGCATCACTGACTCTTCACATTTAACATGTTCAGCAGTTGTGTGAAATGACCATCCAGATTCTTGAAAGACTTCCAATCAGCTCTTTATAACATGACATCTGCTTATCCTGGATTATTTCATCACACTAAATCTTACCACAGCATGTTTCTCTGTCTAAAGTTCAGATACAGACAGTTCACTGGCATGAGTGTTACTATGTCACAAGATGGCCAAAGACTTTGGAAATTTTCATCAGACTACCTACTGCCTGTTTGTATTTACATTACACCCAGATCAAAATGTACATTCAGGGTGTTACAATTTTATTTTCCATCAGTTAATAAATTATATTGAGGTACCGAAACATTCTCGGCCTGACCCACTTCACATAATCATCATTTGGTTATTAGAGAAGAATTAGATATTTTGTTTGGAAAGAAAACTTTGCAGCATCCTCTCATAAGCCTAGGATAGTTGGGGGGCCAGTGTAGCAAAAGAAAAATCCTGAATTAAAACTGGTTTGGAATACATGTGCCATGTAAGAAATGTATTTACCACAGGATTCTGGAGGGAGAGGTCAAGAGGGCAGATGGTTCTGGACTTGTGAATTCCCTTATTCACCCAGAAAAATTTACTTAACATTAAATATAAATCTAATATTATCAGTGAAAATATTTGTTTAGCAGAAAGCTGGTTGATTGTGTCTCCTTCAAAAAGGGAAATTAATTTTGTTTATTTTTTTTATTTGTCCCATCATTTTTTTTTTTTTTTAAATGTCTGCATTAACAGTCAAGAAAAAAAGAAATGCTTGGTTTTGTACGTTCTCTCAACACTTTCTCATGAAATTTGTAAATAATAATAATCTTAATACTTGTTGTGTGATGCACTTGATATATGTAATAATAAATATATTAATAAAAAAATGTATAACTGAAGCATTGATTGTGAGATGCTGTAGACACAACAATATATATATATATATATATATATATATATATATATATATATATATATATATTTGTGTAATATCTATGTATGTGAGTTCACATACTTGAAAAGACTGATACTGAAATTTGTGCTGTTTTGTAAAGAAGTTAAAATAAACTGATATTGTAACAAGATGGCTTCTTTTTTCATATTGAATTCTTATTGCTCTGATTAATATAAGCTCCTCTCTCAGCTTTCTTTAAACATACTGAAAATGGAGAACTATTGCCATATGTGGGCAGGAACTGCCCAGTTTTCACTTTCCACTGTTGATAGTCCAAAAACATATCCACGACCTTGTGGGTGATTAATTATTTTCCATCTTACAATGCCTTTTTTCACAGATGAGACATCACAAGTCTCTTGCTGTTCTTTCACTATTTTCTGTGGAAAGTGCTCAGATGAACTCTGCTCCTCCTTAGTTCCACTAATTCTAACCTTCATGGCTGAGACCCTGTCATGTCATGTTACATTGTAGTAAATCACCTTCATTTCCTTCGGTGAGATAATGTAAATTCAACTCAAGCAGATTCTTCCCACTAATCACTGCTCTGTGGAACTGACTCCCAAGAGGATGCTTTCCCAATCACTATAATCTTAACCTGTTCAAGTCTACAGTTAACCGTTATCTTCCACATATATCTGCATAAACTGTGCCTCTTATTCTGTACCCCTCTACCTCGAAAGGCTCTAGGGCTTTGTACAGGGTGAACATTGTAAAAAAAAAAAAAAAAAAAAAAAAAAAAAGTACAAGTCTGTATGACCCAGTGGTAAGTACCTGGCTTTGAAACATGAAAAATTCACTTTCTATGGAAAAAATATAATCATTTTAGATGTAATATGCAAGTGAGAGAGGCATAGTGGATTAACGGATAGCTGGTTGGGTTAAAGAAATGGAGAGCAGTGTTCATTACATATAAAAATACTCTTGTGAAAGGTCTGGATTTATTTCTTCTCTCCTCAGCTATGGGTAAATAGGATAGACTGAGTCCTATAGCATTGGGTGACAATCACTCTAGGAGGAAGAAAACTGAATGAAATCCACCCACTGCCTTGTAGGTCCTGCCTCTTTAGGAAAAGGTGAGAAGAAGCTAACTTCAAAAACAAATCCATCTGGCATGTCATCTTTAAAAAGGGAAGTGCTGCCACAGTTTGAGCCCCGACAGAAAATAATAAACTCCTTGGGCTTAGTACAATGGTTT
Source organism: Acanthosepion lycidas (assembly GCA_963932145.1). Taxonomy (NCBI): domain Eukaryota; kingdom Metazoa; phylum Mollusca; class Cephalopoda; order Sepiida; family Sepiidae; genus Acanthosepion; species Acanthosepion lycidas. The sequence goes on along the minus strand of OZ010575.1, from coordinate 7,190,593 downwards.
GAACAAGAACAAGAATGGGACACAGTACCATGGATCTCTGATTATGAACCATTCACCAATGGATGTATCACATACGGCACTTTAGACAACAAATGCAAGTGAGTATGGCTCAATAGGGCAGAGGTCGATTTTGGAATCTTGGTATTACACTCAATTTGAAAGTTGGGCTTTGACATGATAAATAACGACACAAGATATTTTTTTCCAAATCATTACCACTTTTTGAGGAGACAAGTTTAAAAATTAAGTTTAGCTTCAAAATCGTAGCATTGGAATTTAATTCTGGTGATCAGTGAAAGCCTTATAGCACAGCCTTATAAAATTTATAATTTACAGAAGCTTTACAAATTTTATATGGACAAGATGCATGGCACAAGTACATTATTATTAAATCCTTGTGCCATCAAATAACACCTTCATTTACTTCAAAGGGAAATTATACTGAACAATTTACCTATATTATGACGTAATGTATACAGTGCAATAGTTTTAGTGCGATTTCCAGTAATGCAAATTTAAAACATTTTCTCCTATAATTTGTGTCCAGCAGTATAATGGTGTTATATAGACTTTTACCTATTTTTTTGTTTTTATTAATTATGATCTATCAAATGATCTAACAAATCTTATTCATTGATTAACCTTTTTTGTAATCTTTGACAATTTTTTTACACAGTTTTTACTCATCAAATATATTTTAAAAAATTGATATTTTGTTTGTGGTGATTCATAATTAGAATTCTGGCTTGGATATATTTTCCATTGAATGTATCTAATACAAAAATATCAAATTTATTTGGATTTATTCTTGAAATAGTAAAATTTTGAATTCAGTTTGTAAGCAAAAATTTGCAGAAATTAGGTATTACTGTACATGTTTTTTCAAACAATCCTTAAATCTAAATGCTCAAAAATTGGTGAAGGATATGAATCTAATTTTTGGTATCAGTACTTATCACATCAAACCCCAGCTTTCACAATGAATGTAATGTTGATTTTCTAAAAACAAATGAAAAATCAACCTTCCTTAATGGCTCAGTGGTAAGTGTCTGCTTACAACATCCACAAGGTAAAGGGTTTGAATTCTACCAAATGTCATTTCTATGAAAAAAATAAAATCTTTCTTTAGTGATGTATTATAGTCTTGTCTTTTGCTTAATCAAATCATTAGTACAAGTAAGGGTGAGCCTAATGGTAAGTGTCTGCTTACAACATCCACAAGGTAAAAGGTTTGAATCCTAGTAAATATAATTTGTATTTGAAGATGATACTCCTATCTAATAATTAAAAAATAAATTATATTCATACAAGAGAATTTCATCATCATTATCTGTCACATGACTGGGTGTGGTCGTAGGACCACTGTGCTGCAGAACACCTGACCAGCTCCCTCTATATGTTTCCATTATGTGCTAATGTCTGTATCTCTGTAAATGATCTTCCAGTTCATTCAGTGATGTTGCCAATCCATTTTTTCTCTGCATCTTTCACCTGAGGTGTTATCTTGTAGGATACTATTGGAAAGATTATTACCTTTTGTAATGTGTTCATACCATTTCAACTTTATCTTTTTGAGGATGGCTACGAGGACTTCCAATGGACCTGTTTCTTATTTGATGGTATCTTACACTGCACCATCCTTGATGTGGTCTACATGGGAAATACCTCGGATGGTTCTAGCACGCGGGAGATGCCTCGGATGTTTGAGCACTTTCCATAGGAATAGCAATATAACAGTGAGAGAGCCTTGCAATGTTTCCTCTATGAGAAAGAGGTTGGAAAAGAGGGTGGAAAATAATTTGTCACCCACTAAAATGTGTAAATGCTTTTGGACTCTATCAAGACTGGAAAGGAAAAAACTAGGCAACCCCTCATCCCATATATAGCAGCAGTACTCATCTTCGACCTGATCTGGCTCTTGTAACAGTAGAGCAGAGCAGGAGGAGTCAGGTATTTACTGGAACAGTAATGGGACCAACCATTTTTCAAGTATTTTTAGCAATGGATTGTATATTCGAGATCCACTTGAGGTCAGGGTTGAGTTTTAAGGCCTAATAGTTGCTCAAGGCATAACGGCCTCTCTGAGGGAACATCCAATCATTGTGAGGGGTGATAGTTCAGGGTCCAATCACTGATGATGGTTTGCAACTTGTTTGGTTTTCAAGGCAATGAATATAACCAACTAATTTTTCTCAGACAGCTGTTAGAACTTGGTCAGAGGAGGGATCAGCTGCCAAGCTCTGGTCAGCTAGAGTTTTGGAGTAGCATCCATTTTCCATTGTATCGTCAGTATAGCCATAGATATATTCACAAATGATCGGCGTATGTACTTAGGCGGAAAGAAAAAAATAGATACGTTTCAATAAAATTATAGCTACAGTTACACAAATCCCGTTTGGCAATAATCGATGAATGTCTGCTTTTCTGTTCATATTGTCAGAATAGGAAAATTTATAGCGTTGGTTTTGTTTATTTAAATTATTTGACAATAAATGAGAAATATCTTCCAGTCAAGAGTTTTCTCCCTTCGTCTATTTTAAAACGATAGGAACAATTGGCTTTCTACCAATGTTTTACCGAGTATTTGGAAACATGTCTGTTAAAAGACGTTTAATTTGATTAACTGATTGCTGATTCGAAACTGTAATGCAGTTCTTATATTCTGAAATTATCTTTTGATTATTTACATGTTTAGTTTATAAAGTAAACGGAATGTGAAATATATTTAAAAAAATATTATTGTGCTGTGTTGTTTGAATATAATTTTAAAAAAGCATTTCGAAAATAGATAAGGGTGAATGTTTTGAAGACAAATGCGACATTGTGATCGTAGGAAAGAATAGTAAGCATTTACACAATTTGAATTGAACTATATTTTAAACAATTATTTTGTAATTAAAAATGGTAGCTCGAATTATCTCTCTTGTATACTAATTTTTTTTTTTTTTACAGTGTAACCTGGATATAAGAGAGTTGTCGGGACCGGGGAAGTAGTCTCTTATATATCCGGGTTTGGTCTAGTTTAGGTAAGTATGGCTCTAATTTGGAACCAGATAAAATCTCTATTATATCCGGGTTTCTCTGTATTATTTAATGTATAATTTTTTTCACGTTTTTTTTTTTTTGTTCCTTCTTTATCACTTTTTTCTCGTCTGCATAAATAAATATAAAATTATCTAATTGATACGCAGTATGATTATTAATCTCTGTCCTGTTTCAGACTTGGTGATAAATTTAATAACTCACAGGTCATGGTCGCAAAAAAAAAGAAAATGTAAAAGAAACTGATTATCTGCTTCTGTGTACTTTTTTCAAGTGAGAATTATTTACTGAGATTTTTGTCTGAGTTTGTGAATTGACAGATTTTACCAGCCATTAAAAGGTTTTATCAAAATAACTACTTGAAGTATTAGTCATTGAAAGTTATTTGAATCAAATTAAAAAATGTGTAACAATTTAAGTAATAAATCCATACAGGCTTCTTAACACATTTAAACAGATGTGCTAATAGAAAGTGAAATCAGTGAACAGGTTTCAAATTCCAACCAAGATACATTCACCTTCTCACGGGGTCCCTTGGCAAAAGCATAAATTGTTCTTGTTTGTCCCTATGTATGTGGTATCTGTTGGTCTCAAGAGACTATAGACCTGCGCCCCAAAAGTTATGCCTCAGCTGCTGATGATGTCACAGCATCTGTTATAGCTGTACAGGCACACACAGGAGTGATAGTCTTGATTGCTCTTCCAAATGTCAGTGTGTTGTTTTCTTTCCTTTGAGCATGCTTCACCCTAGCAGTAGGTCTTTGTTTCTCCTCTTCTTGCTCCAGCCCTCAGTGTAAATTGTGTTTCCAGCATAAGCAATAATTGGTGACCTTTTCCCACCTCTTGATGTCCATGTCACTTTTGAAGTGAAGATGTAGTCACTCTCATGCTCTCTTCACAGCAGCCAGTTCCCCATACAGAACTTTTGGAATGCTCCCATCAGTAGACTATTACTTGGCATGTTTTGCCATCAGTGCTAAGCAATGCTGACATGTCCTCTCCAAAGTGCAGGCCTGAGCAGGGTTTTATGAGAGATCAACAGTTGGCCATGCAGCCTGTCTCCCACGCCACTAATGTTGTCCAAGGGAAAGGTAGTCCAATACAGCTTGGCATTGGCAGAATAAAGTTGTACATAACATCGGACTGTTTTAGGAACTCTGGCTCCATTCTCAGTGTTTACTCCCAAAGCCTTTCCCACAATTGAGTATGGCTGCAAGACAGTGGAGGTTTAAATTCAGAGTTTTTCTTTTCTTTTGTCTTTGATTGCCCCTATCAATGTGTTAAATAGTAAGATTTTCTAGAACGAGGAAAAGTAAAAAGCAGCAGTAAAAAGCTACACAATCTTCCCTGAGAAGTCATGGCAATTTAAAGAAAATAAAAAAGAAATCTGCAGAGAGCCATGAACACCCAGAAAGGCATTTTATATATATGTATATATTAGGTTGGTGCAAAAATAATGACGTAATAATGTTGTTTTTTGATGTATTTTTAGCGTCAAAAAATGACATTATTACGTCATTATTTTTGCACCAACCTAATAATTATAAAAGAGCTATTGGTCAGAGTTGAATTAGACCAGAAAAAAGTATTAAAAAGTGCTCAATATAAAGAAAAATTTAACATGCAGAGCTTTTAAATTTGAAAATATTAGGAGATCAGCCAATCACACTACCTTGATTTCAACCTTCCGTATTTTCAAACAATCCGGCTAAATAATTTCCTACTTCCTATTTTTACATAATTAAATGTAATTATGTAAAAATAAATAAATACACAACATGAAGCATAATAGAAGAGGAGGAGAAAAGCAAGGGTATTGAAATTGTATTGGAGGTGGGGGGTTGTATCAAATGTCAAATACAATTTCAATATCATTGCTTTTCTCCTCCCCTTCTATTACATTGTTTATTTATTTATATATATTAAGTTGATGTGAAAGTTCCAAGTTCAAAAAAATTTTATAAGTGCTTTAGAAGTTTATTTAGCCTTGGACCGAGTTCAGAGGTTAAGAAAAGGAAAATGTCAGCTGAACTTCAGGAATGGAACAGAGCTCAACTTTTAAATTTATATTTTTGTTGAAAAACACAAAAAGTCATTCAATGAAAAATGAATGTCTTACATGAATCACAAATTTTAAAAAATGTAGCATACTTCAAGATGATCTCAATATGGAATTGATTAAAAGAAGAAAGAAATTTTTGTATATACTTATGAAATTCAATGGGAATTTTTTATAATAAATTTCTAAAAAATGCTGCAGCATATCACTTCAAATGTTGAACAATTAATTGGAAGAGTGAATACCTTTTTACGGTAACATAATAAACTTGTCATTTTACTGTATGGCAACATTCATTTTCCTATTACAAATGTGATGCCGAGAATGATCCTGCAGCTGGATTCTGTTATTTTTATGCTGAATATGTGCTGTAGCGTAAAAATTATTATCACACAAAGAGAAATTGGTGAGCATAGTTCACATTCTGATCAAGTCTGTGATGTTCACTTTTACATTAATTCCTTTGGGAAAGATATAAATTCATCTCCATGAATCCATTATCCCTCTACCTATGGGTTAAATACTAGGGTAGACTTGGCCCTCTTGCCTCTGTTGGCCATTATACTAGGAGTTCTCTTAACTCAAAAAAATCATAGGCAACAAGAAAACCATTGCGCTATCTTTTACCAGAAATCAGGACAATTTCCAGATAATAAAGAAAAGAAATCTCCGGGTAGTCATTATCATCTATGTCCTAAAGAGACATGACATTAAAGAAACTGCACTGTCTTATTTTCATCTGATAAATTATTTTCACTTAATTGCTGAATTATCTCCCCTTACAAAGAAAAACGTCACGCTGAAAAAAAAAAAATTAAAAATAGAAAAAAAGATTATCTTTTTACTTTTTTGGTTTCTACTTACCAAATATAGGGTGATTTTTTTATGATCAGTTTTTATGAAAAAAATAGTTTTTTTTTTTGTTTTTTTTTTAAGAGGTTTAAAATCATGCATTTTCAGTGACCAGAAACAAACAATGAAGACCATTTGCTATAATTTATAGCAAATAAAATATATCCAAGATAATGCCTAGTACTGCAATATTTGACTACAATAGGTCACTAGTATTGCTTAGAAGCTGGGGTCACATTATACAAGCTATATGAAAAATCAAGTTTTTCACAAAATTCAGGAGTTGCATTATACATGAGACTTATATATGAGTATATAAACTAGTTTGTATTTCATTGAAATATGAAAAATACTCAACTAAAAATAGTTTTGTGAAATGTGTAGGCACATGAAAACAATGCAACCCTGCAATGTTTTTAAGCTTCATACCTGCCAAAATAATGGTGTGTCAAAAATGACTGTTATACTCTTGACACAAATTTAACTGTATACATGTTGACTGCTTCAGCAATGTTTATTGTTTTAAAAGTGATGATTTGTATTTTAATAAAGCCCAAACATATAAAAGTGGATTTATACATTTTCTTTATTCTTGAGAATTGACAACAAAGATGTTAAACATTATTTATTAGATTGCTTATAAGCATAAGAAGAATAATTTTATATTTAGAAGATTATAAAAATATGTGAACCAACTATAGTGAAATATTTATTATTTACCATTTTATAAAGAAATAAATATGAAAAGAAAATTTTTATTCATAAATTTATAAAAATGTCTGTGAACAAGAAAATTTAAATAAACATGTAACAGGAATAACTGTAATTATAAATTTTGAAAAAATGCATTTTCTGGGCATTTCTTTCATTTAGTCTTGCCACATAAATCCACTAAAAAGGTTGATTGCATCTCTTCTTTGAACTAAATGTTCTTTTAATTTACATTTGTCATATGCCTATTCAAATTTTCTTGTTCTATAATTATTTATAAAATGTTAAATAATAAATATTGCATTGTATTTGGTTTATTTATTTTAGTAATTTTCAAATTTTTTATAAATTTTTGAATAAAAAGATTTCTTTTAAAATTTATTTCTTTATAAAATTGTAAATGATAAATAATATTGCATTGTACTTGGTTCATATATTTTTATAATTTTGCAAATAAAAATTGCTGAGAGATTCTAATGTATACAGTAATAGTGGATTAAGACGTTGGTTTCTGAATTTGGGTGATATAGTAATTGTGAGTTCAATCCCTGGGCCGGGCAGTGTGTACTTGGACTCCATGGAAACAGAGTGAGCAATAACTGAGCAGTCCTAAAAATAAGAACTAGATGAGATATCCCTGGAGATAGCAGAATGAGAACAGTCTGCACCTGTAGATTAAATAAAGTGTTCAGTTTGTATTTCCCTGTATATTACTCAGATTGATATACACCTACTGAAATCAGGAAGACACAACTGTTGAACCATTGTCTTATAACAACAAAAATACAGATAATAGTCAGAATGAAAATAGCGTAAATGATGAAAACTTTTCCTTTCAGACAGAACTACTCTGTAATTAGCCAAACTCCAACTATATTTTGAACTTAAAGTTAACTTTCCATGTAGTTCTACAAATCCCTAATTGCACTAATGAAAGTTGCAAGACCAACTGTGATTAGAAATTCTATACTTGGAAGGTGTGAATTTAAAGTCATGTCTATAAGTTATTATATTTTGGTAATAAGCAACATTAAAAGTCCAAGATGGATTATTTCAGTTAAGAAAGCCAGAAAATGAGCCCAGAGTTTAACTGATATCAGGTGAGAATTAATTGGAACATCTATGAAATGAAGATGGTGACTGCTTTATTGGATGAGAACTGATCAGGGAATGGCTAATGAAAAAGTAAGATAAAACCTGAAGGCACAAACACTTTGCAGGCATAACTATAGAAGATATAAATGTGACAAGGAGATTAAGCCATATCCTGCTGGTGTCAGTTAAAACTGACACTTTCATTTCTTTTAAATACAATCTGATTTGTACTTATAAACCCTAAGTTTGGAAAGTGAAAATTCAACTGAAATATGCCGGAAAATTTCCAAGTTTTCAACTGAAATCAAAAAAATATAAACTTTAAGGAAATGGTTACAATATAGGTAAAAAAGCTGTCAGTTTTAACTGACACCAGTAGGATATGGCCCTATCTCCTTGTCACATTTATATCTTCTATAGTTATGCCTGCAAATTATATACCAGTGTTTGTGCCTTCAGGTTTTATCTTACTTTTTCATTAGATAGCCATTCCCTGATCAGTTCTCATCCAATAAAGCAGTCACCATCTTTATTTCATAACAACTCATTGATCAATTTTCACCAATATGGCAGTCGCCATCTTCATTTTATAGCCGCTCCAATTAATCCTCACCTGATAGGCCAGTTGGCATTTTTATTTCATAAACACTCCCTGATCAATTCTCACCTAATATGGCAATCGCCATCTTTATTTCCTAGCCACCCTCTGATCAATTCACACCTAATGGGGCAGTTTCCATCTTCATTTCATCGCCTCTCCCTCATCAATTCTCACCCAATAGGCCAGTTGCCATCTTTATTTCATAGCCTGTTCCTGATTAATTCTTAGCCAATAAGGCAGTCTTTATCATTTACTAATAGCACAGTTTCCATCTAATATAAAATCAAAGAAAAAATATTTTAATCTCTATAAACAATTTGTTATTTCCTATTTATAGTATAATTACTTGTAAATAAATAATTAAGGGGAGACGACTCTAATTAGTCAAATTGAAAACACATTTAAAGTTAGTTTTACTTCTACTTTAAACGTCATATTTCTTCGGAACATAGGTGATCATGGCTCTCCCCAGCATCTTTTTCTTTATTATCTGTGAATTTTTTGTTTTTGATTAATACACCCCAAAGCAAGGTGATATTGCCACTAAGAGGCAAAGAGCTACTGGGAGTGAAAGAGAATGAGATAATTTTTGAAGGTACAGGAAACCCAATCAAAGACAAAGGATAAACCTCTTGTTCAAAACACCGAGGAGGTGTGTGAACCGGACGATAGTCGAACCTATCTACCCATTGAGGAAAATAAAATGAAAATAGTAAATAAAAATTTAAGAGTTTAAGTGAAGATGTCATAAGTCTAGAGTTGAAGTAGACTTTCGAAGTAACCAGAAACCTAACCCTAAACTGGAAACAAGGAATAAAACTCTATACTGACTTCTTGGGAAAAAAAAAATAGTGGAATGGCTTCTCATTGCCTTCTCCATGGTTTTGAATTCAGAATTGTGCTAGACTGGTTACCAACTGTGGCTAGACAGTTGCATCTGCTATTTAACAGATTTGCTACTATTCCAAAATCAGCAAGAGTCTGGTTATATGATTTTTAAACATGTCAGTTTATAATTTATAATCTTTTTTTTAAATGAAGTGTGGAAATGGAAGAGGAAAAAAAAGTAAAATACTAATAATTCTTGCACAAAATAATGGGACATATTTTGTAAAAAAAAAAAATATTTCTATCTACAAATTTGCCATTTCTGCCTGAATTTCTATCATTATTTACAGTCAGACTAATATCATCAGCTTTGTTGGATTATGACCACATCATGTTGAAATGCCAGTTTCTGTACAATCACTGAAGTTAAGCAATGTTGAGCTATATGGATAGTGTAATGGATAATGGTTCAGAATTGTTCATCAGATAGCTGAGTTTCAATTCCTGTTGGGTTCGTTATATTCACTTATACACAAATACCCTTGGGAAAGGTATGATTTCTTTCTCCTCCCCAGCTATGGGTTAATTAGCAATATTTGTATCAATAAATCATTATCTAAAACAAAAAAACTCTTACAATGTAAAACTATTTTCTCTCTTTAAATAACCTGCAAAGACTTCATAAGCCTAAGAAAACAAATCAACCATCTTTGCTGTTATCAAAATGTTTCAACCATTGTGCTCTCCAACCTTCTTAAGCAGTAAAGAAGTAAAAAGAACATTAGAGATACAAGTTCTAATTTCAGGATTATCCTAGAGCAGGAGTTGGCAAACCCCAGGCTACATCTGGCTTGCGAAGAATTTTAATCCAGCCTGCCAACTTAACCATAACTAAACTTAACTCAAGTACTGTGCTTTTTTCTTTTCTTTCCAGAAATAAAAAAAAGACTTCTGAAAAGAAATCTGAACAAAAACAAGCCCATGGAAACTAAGAAAAATGAATTTTGAGTGCCAAAATTTTAACAAAAGCTGGATATATAACATTTTTTTTTATTGAGCTCTTCAGAAAATGTGTTTGCTTAATTTGTCAAGAAACAATTGCCGTAAAGAAAGTTTCTCCAAATGAAGGCAGGAGTGGTCTGAGGTTGAGTCAATTTATTATAGTACATTTGATATCATGGCCCTCCCCTGAGAGACAGAATAGCTATCTGGCCCGCTCTCTCGAAAAGGTTGCTGACCCCTGTGCTAGAGGATTAAGGCATTAGTGAATTTGGTGATATAATTTTGAGTTCAATCCTTGGGCCGGGCAATTCAGGACTAGAGATAACTGAGCAATTAACCAAAATGTGATATCCCTAGGCAACAATGATCCTCTAACTAATGAGAAATTAATTTCAGACAGATATCAGTGGCACATGAAAAAACACCCACAGTTGATGCACTGACTAACAAGGATGGTAACCATTATAATTTTAGCTTTGGTAAGTTGAAAAGAGTCTGTTGTGGACTTTCTGAGCAGTGCTGGCTGTGACAGAGTTTACCCCGCAAAAAAAAAAAGAAGCAAAATGACAATGATTCAAGTAAAGGGAAGTAACTGATGCAATAATGTCATGTTGATCAAGGACTACAAAAATGTATGCTGTAGTGTCAAATTGATGAATTGAATGGCGCCAATATTGAATTGGGATGCAATTTGACTCAATTTTCTCAATCACTCAGTGGTTACCATATGTGCAGAAAGTATCCATCTGCTTTATATATCTTGACTGAACATTTTTCAGGTTTTATGCATTTTTTTCCATCCTCAGTAACCCCTTGCATCCTAGTGGCTTTGTTTGGGGTAAAATGACTAAAAAAATTTTTTTCTCGTTAATATTAAATGACAGAATCGTTTTTATGCATAAATGTATGTATATTTCAGTAGAAGTTTCTATACAAGTTTGATTAAAGTGAACTTTTCTCATTTATGTGTAAAAAAAAATACAAGTTTACGTGAAATGAATGTAAATAGCGTCCTGATCTAGTGCTTTCAACTTTAATTATGGTCATTATCAAGATTATGCAAAAAACTGTGCCAATTATTCATTTTTAGATATTTTTAAACTTTTCATTTACTATTTCTGTATTGTCATGAGTTCAAACATGATACAATCTACAAACAAGATATTTTTTTTTTCACTGGGCCAAATGTATTGGGTTGTCCAGAAAGTTCATGCTGATTTTTAGTTGTTCATGTTTCAACACATTAGAACATGTCAAATTTATTCACAGATATGATTTATATTTTTGATTAGTGCAGACTTCAAACTATCTCTTGAGAAAGAAAGTTTAAAATTACTTAATTTGCATCAATTTTGCATCCCTATGAAAATTGTAAGATTATAAACACTTGAAACTTTTTTTTTTTACCGTAAAAGCAAAAATGCCTCGCAAGCAACAAAAAAGATATGTGCTGTGTATCATAAAGGTGCTTTGGCTGATAGAACTGTACGGAAGTAGTTGGCTAAGTTTAGAGTTTGTGATTATAGCCTTATTGATGAAGAGCACTCAGGCAGACTCCCCACCCATTACAGATGAAGACCAAATCAAGACATTAGGGCTTCCATTATTTTTAATCATTTTTTTTTACACATGGATGATGCTATTAGGCTTGTATTCAGCTAAAAATAAAAATCATTCTTTTGAACAGTTTTTACACATTTTGTGTCCAGAAAAGAAAGCACTTATACAAAGCACTTTATACCAAGTAAAACAAAATAAAAAGCCCTGTCAGTCATCTTTAATGAAAATTGTATGAAAGAAACTGTTGCACAAATACGGAATTATTATTATTATTATTTGATATTTTGGGTTCTGATCATATCCATGAATAGTTTTGCATATGGTTGTAATTATTTTAATATGGTTAAGATTTTATAAATTGTTTTCGATAGTAGATGCTAGGGAATTAATAGATGGTATTATATATTTGTTTTTATCTAGATTATTGTTATTGTCCTTGTTGTTATTTATATCATTATATGTTTTGTAGTTATATATTTTGTATGCCTTTTTCTTAGCATTCTAAGGTATTTTCTATTATATATTTCTTCTTCAGGTAAATGTTAGTCGTTAATTCTTAGTGCTCATGAATAAAATCCTATAATTATTCCACATTTTATTCTGTTGCAGTGGTGAGAATATAAATTAAGAATCATTCTTTTTGGTAGATTTTCTCCCCCATATATATATATATATATATATATATATATATATATATATATATATATATAAAAGCATGTCGGTTATTAATTTAATTGTTTAAGAAAATAAAAAAACAGGATAGCAACTGAAACATATGTACCCACTAAAAATAATATTTCTAGCAATGTGTGTGTGTGTATATAGATAGATACACACACACATACACAGACATATCTATATATATATATATATATCTATATATATATATATATATATATATATATATATATATATATAATGCAAATAAAAGGTTTGTCACTTAGCTGATTAATGTTGCCATCATCCCAGAGTTTCATACACAGACCCTCTTGGAGTCACCCCATTCACTCATCATGATATATATATATATATATACATATATATATAGTAATAAATATTTTGTCCCCCTTTCCAAAAAAAAAAAAAAAAGACATTTTCCATTTGTCAGAATGATCAATCTTTTTCCCTTCCATGTAATGTGTCCCTTCACATCAGGGTAAGGCTAATCTCTCCCCCTTTCCAGAGGTGCATCAGTTTTTTGTGGATACACCTTTCAAGAGTTTTGTTTCTCATATAATTTTATTACTTTCTATTTTTAGATAAATAATGTTACACAAGTTGACTTAGCAAATGAAAAGTTATGTTGCAATCAAACACAACATAGTGATACAGATATATCTTGTCTCTGAGAGCTGCTTGATCTTTCATTATCAAAGTTTAACAGGACCTGGAAGCTGCTATCAGGGGTTCCAATAGAAGCAGCTAAATGCAAAAACACATACTAAAGATTCTATTACCATCAGAACACTTAATTTTGTGTGAAAGGTTCAGAAAATAATTGATAACAGCCCTGGAAATTAAATCAGAATCATTTCAAAGAACCTTAATGTATCAGTGTGTACTATCAAAAAAGTTGTGAGTGAGGACACACATTACAAGTTGTTTGTAATGTGGGGAGGTCAGTTCATGTCGAAAGAGACGAGAGAATCATTTGGTCCATGTGACGCACTTGCTACATACGCTAAAAGACCAAGAAACTGGAATGCTTTCATGTTTTCTCCAATGAGAAAAACTTTGATCAGGGCAAAATGGTAAACCTAAGGAATGATAGATTATTATAGAGAGACTTTACTGAGGTTCCATAGATCATGCATACCAAGTTCCTAGCAATTGTGATGCTCCAAAGTCATCTGAGGGAGATTTAATACCTCTTCATTTCTTCCTTCAGGGCTTAACAGTCAATGCTGTTGTCTATCAGAGAGTTTTAAAGCCTTGGAATGACAGTGTACGCAATGGAAGACCATGCATTTTCCAATAAAAGTTTACATTATCTCATAAGGCTAGAAAAGACAACCCAAACATACATGTGTAACAATCTCCATGGTCATGCTCTCCCAAACAAATGCACCTAGCTACACAGGCCTGAATCCACTGAGCTACTATGTATGAGGCATAATCAAGACAGAGGTCAGTCAACATACACATAATATCATAAAATCTTTCAATTCCACCATAACCAGAGCTATGACCAAAATTGATAAAACTGTCAAGGCTTCTAAATCTGTACTGAGGCAGTCATCAATTCTAACAGTGGATTCAGGTATTATTAAAAAATTGTCAATATATTTGGCACCAATTTGCTTTTGAATAAAGTTTTTCTTTATATCTTTTTCTAAACTCATGCAAATGTCCCCACCAAAAACTGATGCATCCTGTATATTGTTTAAAATTGGCTATATTTATGGTGGACAATTGCTCAATATCAGAGACAGTGTTGATAGATATAGTTAGTGTAGACATAGGAATCAACACTGCATGATGACTGAAGATCACTTGAGGCATAAACTGACAGTCATCATGCAATGTTGATTTAAATATTAGGTTGGTGCAAAAATAATTTCGTTTTTTCACATAGTAACATATGTTAGAAAATGAAATTATTTTTGCACCAACCTAATACAAACACTTTTCTGATGATGAGCAATCATCATTATTATATGCTTTGCTATTTGAACCAGCATCCTTATCTTGGTTGTTATACTCACAATTGTTGGAATCTTTGAGATGAGGAATCATCATTATTGTATTCTTTGCTATTCAGACCAGCATCTTCATCTTGGTTAATATACTCACAATATTTAACTGATATGAGTTATCTCCCCTACACATGGAAAGCGTACTGAGAACAATCTAAACCGAAGAGTATAAAAAGAGATCAGCTTAAAATTCTAAGGTTATAGCATATGAAAACAGGCACATGAAGAAGGCTGGAGAGCACATCAGTCAAAATGTTTTGAGTAATGCCAAACAAGATGAGCATGCTTGTCTAAGCACTAAATGATATAAAAAATATACACATATAGAAGCAGACACACACACACAGTTAAGTTTAGCTTATTGTGACACAAGGTCATAAATATGGAGGTCCAAATTAAAATCAAACACTACACAGTAGCAATGACACACACACACAAACACAAATGCACAACACAAAAAATTATTTTAAATTCTCAGTGTTTCTATTTGTTCATGTGCATATGCAGTTGCATCAACGGAAAATATAAACTTAGTCCCGATGAATGCAGCCCAAAGGATGAAATGCATCACATGAAATCTTTTTCCATTTTATCATATTTCTTTCTCTTAAAATTGTTCTTGATATATAAAAAATTTATATCCTGTTATATATATATATACACACACACATGTGCATATATATATAGATATATCTTTGATCTTAACATTTATTCCAACTTAATTTCAATAAAAACAAAATAAATAGAATAACATATGTATTTCTTCTTTTTTCCTCAGTAATTTTATAATTTTAAACTTTATAGAGATTAAATTTAAATTTTAAAATGTGTAATTTTTAATTTCAAATTTTATCGTATAATTTAATATTTATTAGTTAGAATAAATTCTATTTTAGTCTAACACCAACATTAAGGCATTAAATAGTTATTATAACCTTATTTCGTTGTCAAGTTTTTTGAATTCTCGTATACTTGTATTTTGATTGGTCATTCCACCTTATGTAACAGCGTTTCTCCTAGTGAGGGGTGTTGGATTGATTTGAACTTTTTTAAAACACTTTATTCTACATTCAACATCATCACTTGAAGTGTTGAAACAAAATGGCTATTTTTGTAGTGATTTTATAACATATTTATGTTATAATTTTCAAATAAATAATTATATATATATATATATATATATATATATATATATATATGCGCACACACACACACACACACACACATATGATACACACACACAGACATATGTTATTTGGTCAAAGAGAAGAATAACTCTGAATTCAAAATCTGTGGAGGGTTGTTTGGTGACCCTGTGGCACGTAGTGCACTTGTTCTCTGTATTCAGCCCTTCAAAAAGTATGGATGGTCCTGCACAAAGCCTTCACCACTATAATCAAATCTCCTGTGCTGTTGTCGGGCTGTCGGTTTCCTGGGAACTGATCTGCTTGACCCTCATACGTCGAATTCGACGGGTGGAGTCGAGTACACACACACATTCAAGCAGGTTTGGTTAGATAATTTAGACGTATAATGTATATTTCAGTTTTAATCCTTTCAATCCTTTGAAGTTCAAATTATTTAACCAAAAATTCTTGAATGAAAATATGCTACCTACATATACATACATACACACACGCACACACACATGCATTATGCTGAATATATTTTTGCTCAAAGTGTTTAAAAGATCAATAAATATAAAGTAAAATGCCTAATGATGAATGGAGAATATACTGGCTGAAATTTTAGAATAAAAATCAACGCAAGAAGATTCTTTACTTTAAAAATATCTTCTAAGTTAGAGATTATCATCACAAGTGTGACTTGGCTAAAACACAAGTGCTTTGTTTCAACATATATTGCGTTTACAAACATACATTTATAAATTAATATCTTATGTAGAGTGACAAGTATTACTTTGCATATCCAAAAATCCTGTAAATGTTTTGGTGAGCCCCATTCTGAAAGATAACTTCAAGCCTTAATAATAAAAAGCCATGCTTTGAAACCCTGCTGTACTGAACAATAAATAAATAAACAGAAGAGTTATGTCCCTTGTATCGAATCATAATAATGAATCCTGTTTAATTTAATCTTCAAGGAGTATAAGACCAGGGGTGGCCAAACTGTGGCTCGTCAGCCTCATATGGCACTTTGACCTTTAATATGCTGCTCGTTGAAATATGTTGGTTGTCCCTTTTTTCATCACAGTTAATATAAAAAGTAAATAAAAATTCAAGCTTTATAATTATTTACTGGATATGAATTGAGACCCCATTGGACTAAAACATAAATGTAATGTTTATGTGCATCTAACAAAAACATACGTGTGTACATTTTGTTCATGTCTTGTGGCTCTCAAACATCAGAATTTTATCGTATGTGGTTCGTACATTAAGCAAGTTTGGCCAACCCCAGTATAGACGTTGGTAGAAACTTAACTTCAGAAGTTAATAAAAAGTTCTGTTTCCAAAAGCTCCTGTATCCGAAATTTAAATAAATAAAAATAAAGGTTTATAAACCCTTTAGCAATAATAAATCAATTTTGAATAAGATTTTCCAGACATGTTGATAGAGTTACTGAACATATTACAAGTGGAGCATTTTTTTCTGAAAATCATTGAATAATTCTCCTTAATTTGTCTGTTAAGGCACCTGGTATGTACAGTGGGTTCACTGGCTGGTTTATGTTAAGGCCTGAAAATGAGCATTTGGTCTTCTTTTTATATTCTTTGTCCATTGCATTGTGAATGAATAAAGGTCATGATACATACAAACATCTTCAATTGAAACACAAAGAAATTCATACATTACTATTTACTAACTATAAAAGTACAAAATGGAATAAAAACAATTAAGGTGTAAAAAAGTAAGTCATAACCTTTTTTTTTGAACATTCATTGAAAAATAGGGTGATTTTTTTTTTTTTTTTTTTTTTGCCTGACTTCATATTTTAACATTCTGAAAGGAGTCTTTATTATTAAACCACAGGTGGCTCGCATTATTATTCTTATCTTTGTCCATTTAAGTGTTACTTTTTGGGCACTGTGTTCCTCAGCCTTCCTCAGCTCAATTATTCATTCAGAAAAAAAAGTTTCTCTAATCAATCATTCTTGATTAAGGCATCATAAATGTTTGCAGACAGCATTAAGCTTTTTTCCAAAACAAAAATAAATGCAGGTTCTGGGTATAAAAACTAAGTGCATTAAAACATACTTTAATCATATCAATATATTTTACAGAATGAACTTATCTATCTATAGATCTATCCAGGGATTTATTACATTTTTAACAAATGTATCACATTTCACCTTTTTCATAAAAAATTATACTTCAGACTTTTTTTTTTTTTAAAAATGGCTGACCAAAGAAGGTATTAGATTTACAAGAGGCACTCCAAAAGTAATACTGCCTATTTATTTTCACAGAAACTGCAACAGATACAGGGAACACAATGTCAATGTTGGAAAGCGCATGTTTTCAGTGAGAAAACACTATTTTTTTGCACACACACCCTACCATTAACTATGCATTTTTATCAGCAACAAAAACAAGTTTACATGCTGCACTCATAAAAAAACTCCATCAGAGGAAGATCACCTTTTTACGACTGCAATGGTGTCACCATTGTTAGGTAAATGTTGTTTGCACAGACTATGAAAATCAGAAGGTGTCAAATTTGGATAATATGCTGGGCATGGTAGGAATCTCCTCAAAAATTCGCACTGTGATCCATGGTTTTTAATCCAATGTGGGATCTGGTGTTCCTATGCTGCCAGGAAGAAGTTGTCTTTTTTCGCTTGAATCTGAAGGTTCAAGTTTTCAGTTTCATCAACATTGCAATGTCAAGGTCAGAAGTGATAGTTTGTCCAGGTGGCACCTTTCCTATCCCAAAAGATAGACTACATCATTTTGCCTGCTGATGGTAGCTAATTTTCATTTTAGTGATCCATAGACTTTTAATTTGATTCCAGCTCATGGTAGTGGCACTTTGTCTTTTTATTGGTGATGACAAAAACCAGGAAAATGCCACTTTTGGCATTGTAAGAATTCATCAGATCCAGATAGAATTGCTTTCAGTGGTCTTTCTGTTCTGGCATGAGTATATATGGGCCCCACCTGTTTTTGTTTATTTTACAATAAAGTTCATCCTATCCAAGGCCCAAAAGCCACTTGAGGTAGAGGGTTACAGAATAAGAGGCACAGTATATAGGGATATGTGGGGAAAGATAAAAGTTAACCCTCGACTGAACTGGTTAAGATTGTAGGGATCAGGTAAGCATCTTCCTCTTGGGAGTCGGTTCCACAAATGACAGCATCATATCCAAGACACTTGAAAGTAACATTCATCTCCACAGACAAGGTGATAAAAACACTCTTTATTAGGGAGGTTGACAGCATTGAAGGGCTGCTCAGAACATGCCTTACTGTAGACATCACTACTGCCATTGCTAAAATCCATTAGCCACTGCCTAACCATGCTTTCATCCACTATTAGATCACCATAAACATTTAACAAGCATCAATGAATATAAGTCAGTACAATTTTTTCCACATGAAGTAACTCAATGATACATTTCTTTCATGTCAGAGTCCATCTTACCAGACTGCTGCTCAGATGTTATTTATATACTATGGGTTATTGGCAGGAAGATTCAACATATTTTGCTTTACTGCTCTGACTCTGATGTTGTGCACTAACATAACAAAACAGGAAGTATTACTTTTGGAGTGATTCTCATATAATGAAACTGGCATATTTAAACCCATTAAATTTAAACCCATTAAATTACAGATGAAAGAGTGCTAACTGATTTAAATGACATGTATTGTATTTTTCTGATTATATGCTCTGCGCATTTTTTTCTACAAAGTTGTTGTAATGATATATTTAAAATTGTTTTTGGTTCTTATCTATGTTTTGGTTGCAAAATTGCAAACAACATTTGCCAAAGATTGCATTTGTGGATGCAATAGAAGTAGCAATAAAGTAAATATAATTAACCTTATTTTGTAAATTGTTTTTTAAAATAATCAATTCTGGAATCAATTTTTAAAATATTTTTAATCAATTTTAAAATCTATTTTTAGAATATTTTATAATCAAGTTCTAAAATATTTTTATAATCAAGTTTACTTTTATATATATATATATATATATATATATATTGTTATCTCCACCTCAAATTTTGCAGCAACCATGGATCCATTTGATTTGGGAATTTTTCCTACAGGATAAATTATGCACACAAGGTGCACCAAAGACTTTTCTTTCACTGCATCCCAATAAATAGACTGAAGAATGGTTACATTTACAAAGTAGACCAATACACGTGTCAATCTTCTCAGTGTATTTGCAAGACACTTGTATTTTTTATTTTTTCAGGCACAAGGAATTTGGAGTGAGTTTTTTCTTCATTAAATCTAAGTCCCAATCTTATTCATGTGAGAATGACCTAAGAACACAAATGTCTCAAACAGCGTTAATAAGTCTCCTAGAAAAATGTTGATTATATTTAATTTTGAATCATTTTGACTTTTCCTTTATATTTTTGCTTTTTATTACAACACTCAAGATATTTTTTCATTCTACATACCTTAAGCAAGCAGCATAGTTTAAAAATAAAATAGCAACTTTCAATGAAATTTGAACTTACATTCTGTATTCTTAGGAGCCTGTCTGACATGGGGTGGGTGTGCAAATAGTGTAATGGATCAGAATAAAAAATTAGAGAGTCGAGTTTGATTTCCAGTTAGTTTCATTACATTCACTAATGTGCAAATACTCTTGGAAAAGGTAAGAATCTATCTCCTCCCCAGCTATGGATTAAATAGTAGGATTTCTATCTAGAAAAACCATTGTTGTTCTCAAAATTTTTTTAATACAATATACACTAAGAAACAAAAAAGGAATTATTCTTACAATCCAAAATTTCCGCAAAGGGTTGATAAGTCATAAAAAATCAATCAATCACATATGGAGAATGTCTTATTGATTAGGCCACATCAGTAGAATACAAACTGAGAGTTCAAGTCTCATTGAGGGTTATTTTTTTCTTTCTTTTTGATTTGTGCTGCTTAGTTTATAGTTGTAGAATATAAAAACAACCTGGACATTGTGATAAAAAAAACAGTGACAAAGATGGTTGGAAAAACAACTCAAAAAGTCATAATAACAATGATTTATCTAAGAAACTGGGACAACTTGAAGATAAGGATATTAGTTGGAATTACTTGTAGATTAATCTGAACCATGTTTTGGAAGTCACAGAAAACAAATATTAAAAAAAATAATAAACAGATGATTTTTTTTAAATAATGGAAGAGCAAATTCAGAGAACATTATAAAATAATAGTCATGTTACTATTTTCTTGTGAAATATGTACTAAGCTTGGCTTAGTCCAGCATAAGGCCAAATGGGAAGAAATACGATTAGGAGGGTTGTGTTGCACTGTCAATGATAGCCTGCCTTGAAAATCAACATTCAAAATCTTGTTTTCTTAGCTGGGGTTGAACACTGACCTCTGGCACCAGTGAGAAATACGTGACTATACTCGTCCATATATAAGTGTAAATTATTTATTTATATAAGGAAAATAAAATCAGTAACCAGAGATTTTATCAAAAAGGTGGGAAACTTTCAAAATTATTTCCCACAAAAATTTGCAACGTGGATGTAAATTTTTAATATTTGATTCCTATGACACTAAAAAAGACTATCGATGTCTTCAGAATTGTTGGGTGTGAAAAAAATAAAACCACCTACGTTAAGAATATGACATCAGGTAAATATATTCCCCAAAGAAAAACTTCCTCGGTAAGAAGCTCAATAGTTAGAGCAGTGGATTGGAAGCCTTGAGGTTTGCAATTCAATTCCATACAGTGGCAGAGGTGTAACTCATATAAGGAGAATAAGAAAAAATAAAGACTGGGGTCTGGAAAAAAAGGCTTTAACCCCAGCTGAGAGTTTTTGTATTTGGTAAAATTTGTAATACCTGAGGGGTATAATTATTGGTATCTATTGAAAATTTTCTGCAAATAGTGAAAACGTGATTCTGATTGACCAGAACAGTTTCTACAAAGACATTTGATTGGGCCAGTGAACATTTTTAACAGCTTCACCAAGCTGAGCCCAGATTTAAAAAAAAAAACAAAAAAACAAAAGAGAGTTTATACAGCAATAGTGAATTGACATAAAAGTACTAACACTCAATGTGCCAAACTTATAGAAGTCTGTGATGAAATACAGACAGGAATGGGCTTGAAATAAAAAATTAAAAAAAACAGGAGAGATGTTCAGTTATAATTTACAGGTCAATTAATAATGATCAATTGACCAAAATGATTTGAGCCTGGGTAGGTCAGCTAATTATGATCAACTGACCAAAATGATTTGAATCTAGGCAAGTCAGTTAATTATGATCAACTGACCAAAATGATTTGATCCTAGGCAGGTCAGTTAATTATCAACTGACCAAAATGATTTGAATCTAGGCAAGTCAGCTAATTATGATCAACTGACCAAAATGATTTGAATCTAGGCAAGTCAGCTAATTATGATCAACTGACCAAAATGATTTGATCCTAGGCAGGTCAGTTAATTATCAACTGACTAAAATGATTTGAGCCTGGGCAGGTCAGTTAATTATGATTAATTGACCAAAATGATTTGAGCCTGGGCAGGTCAGCTAATTATGATCAACTGACCAAAATGATTTGAGCCTAGGCAGGTCAGTCAATTATGATCAACTGACCAAAATGATTTGATACTGGGCAGGTCAGTTAATTATGATCAGCTGACCAAAATGATTTGAGCCTGGGCAAGTCAGTTAATAAAGAGCAACTGACTGAAATTGGCCTTGAGTAGGACTATTGGGGAGATGAGGGCAGAATAAAGAGCAAGGCTCCAACTTTTATAAGTCATGCTTAAACATACACATTTCCTCTAATTTGTATTAGGAAAGGAGACTTTGTCTCTAGGGTTGCATGGTCTGCCAAAGAAGTGTACTCATTGGTGTGTACTCTTTGAGATTTTTGCAAGGCGGTGGTTTAAGGTAATTATTTCTTGGTTGCCCATGTGTACGTTTGTGATTCTCCATTTCCTCCAAGGTGGAGAAAGGCTTTGAGCAGATGTCACAGTGATATGTTGGGGCTGGAAGTGGAGGGGCTACAGTGGCAGTAGGAGGGGGGTGCACCGTCCTTTGCACCTGAGGGGGCTGTGGCACATTGCGATCACTCATATGTTGCATGCACATTTCACAATCAAACGGCTTGCTTTCAGGCACAGCAGGTGGGTTGTTGTGCACATTGTGTGCATGTTTCTTGTGTGCGTGCAGTTGGGTCTTGCGAGCAAACTGCTCCCGGCAGACGTCACAGTGAAATGGCTTCTCGCCTGTGTGGATCCGTGTGTGAATCTGCAGCTTGTCCTTGCGGGCAAACTGTTTCTGGCACACATCACACTGGAATGGCTTCTCACCTGTGTGGATTCGACGGTGGATCTTCAGGTAGCAACGTTGAACAAACTGTTTAGGGCAGAGGTCACACTGGAAAGGCTTTTCTCCAGTGTGGGTCCTTCTGTGAATCTGCAGACGGTCGCTGCGGGCAAATTGCTTTGAGCACATGTCGCAGTGGAATGGTTTTTCTCCTGTGTGGGTCCTTTCATGGATCAGCAGTTTGTCCTTCTGTACAAATTGTTTTGGGCAAAAAGTGCAGTGAAAAGGCCTCTCTCCAGTATGAGAGCACAAGTGAATTTTCAGTTTGTCTTTGCGAGAAAACTGCTTTGGGCAGAACTCACAGTGAAATGGTTTCTCTCCTGTGTGGATCCTTTCGTGGATCTGCAGTTTATCACGGTGGATGAATTGCTTGGCACAGAAGTTACACTGGAAGAGTTTCTCTCCAGTGTGCAGCCGCTGATGTAACTGCAAGGCATTCTTCCTGGCAAACTGTTTTGGGCAGGAGTCACACTCAAATGGTTTCACATTTGGTTCTGTTTTTATTTCAATGTTTGGTAAAATTTTATTGTTTATCATGGGAGGTTTTTGATCCACCTGAATATCTGGAGCTGGTTTCTCAACTGGAGGTATACGCTCTTGGGGTTGGAAATAGTTGTTTTGAGTAGAAAATTGTTTACTATAGAGATCAGAGTGGAAAAGTTTATCATTCGTGTGTATAAGTCCATGGGGCTGGAAATAATATCCAGGAAACTGGTTCCCATAGAGGGCACTAAAAAATGGCTTTTCATCGATAGTAGTCATTCGGTGAGTTTGCATGCTGTTGCTGGTTGGAGGTGGTGGGTATGGTGGTGGCTTTCCTGAAAGGTCTCCGTGAAGTTGAGGGGTGGTGGTGTTCTGACCTGAATCCATGGTGGAACTGGGTATTCAGAAGTTGTAAAAGACTATTGTGTGTTTTTAAATTTTCTTTTACTTAACAATTTCTCCTGGTATTTTTCTTTTAATTCCTTGTTATTTGTATGACTTTCATTTTTCCACCTGAAAAACAAAAGCAAAACATGGAATTCATTAGAAAAGAGAAAGAAATGAGGCAAGTTTGCTAATGACATTTCTATCAATCCCTTCATTTGAACATGGTTAAAGAAAATGGCCACACACACCCACATACATGCAATGATAGTCAAAAAAGAAAAAAAAACACTAAAGATTTTTATAATTCAATAATTTTGAATATGTCACAAAGTGAGGGACCAATTTTAGTACTGAACATTAAGTATATAACTTGATATTTTTCATAGTTTCAAAGAAATTATTTTCATTTTTGGAACTATCCTCATCATTTATTTTTTTTTTACAATGATGTTTACCTTGTACAAGGCCCAAGAGCAACTCAAGTTAAAGAATTACAGAGTAAGAGGCAAAGTTTGTGAGGAAGATAACGGCTAACCCTAGACTTGAACAGGTCAAGATTACAGTGATCAAAGAAGTATCTTCTTGGGAATCAGTTCCACAAATCAACGGTTCATGGGGAGAAGCTGCTTGAGTGGAATTTACATCTCTCCAATGGAATACAAAGAGTTTTTCGCTACAATATGTATGGCATGGTGGGTCTTAGCCATGGAGGTTAGAATTGGTGGAACTAAGGAATTTAGTTCATCTGAACATTTTCTCTGAAAATAGCAACAGAGCAGCAAGAGGCTTATGACATTTGGATAAAGAATGAACTGGCCCAAAAGTTTTTTAAAATATATCAAAGACAAGTATAACCAAATATAACTTTATTAAAGGTACATATATTCATATGACACAAAGTGGGTGATCACTTTCATATAATGAACAAGTAATAAACTCATCTTCTAATTTGTGCCGATTGGAATAATTGATATTTTATATAAAAAGACAAACATTTTTTAGCTTTTGTTTGAGATTTTTCAGGTGAGTTGTTAATTATTTTTCTTCTCTCAGTTTGGTCAATTCAACTGAATAAAGTTGACTGGTTGACAAAATTGAGATCACTGTAATACTTGTTTCCAATACAAAAAAAATACTTATTTCCAATACAAAAAAAAATACTTGTTTCCAATACAAAAAAAATACTTGTTTCCAATACAAAAAAAAATACTTGTTTCCAATACAAAAAAAAAATACTTGTTTCCAATACAAACAAAAACAAAAACTGATTGCCAATTTTGTGCCACATGAAGATGTGTCATATTATAGAAATCTGTAATTATTATCGTACATTTAAACAACTTAAGATAATAGATTTCTCTAATTATTTCATGAGTTTGAGATGATTTCTCTTTTATAATCAGTGATGATGATGAGGTAGCTCTCCTCATTTTGTGTGTTACTCTATTTGATAAATATAAACCCTTTCTGTCCTTTTTGTTAGAAAAAGAGCAAAAAATATATTTTGTGCCTTTTATGTAAATTTGCATTATCTGGTAAACTTGATAGCATACAGAAGGGGGGACACATTTAATTTATATCTAATTTAAATAAAATGTATATTTCATGTTTCATTTGTTTTTATACATTTAAAATGTTTTGCTTTCATGCATTTCTTCGTACTAGGCCCTATAGCCCCCAACCCCTGAATCTTAAGGGCATACAATCAAGGAGTAGGCGTCAAGCAACACCAAACATCACCAAAACACGTAACCGGGTGAGCTATTGTTTCCCAGATGCCATAAACCAACACTACTTCTATGAAGCTTAATTCTGTAATATTCAATACACAGGTAAATAGATACACCTTCAGATAAGATACTTTGTTCTCACAATTTTTCATTTAACCCTATTTACCTGAAGAAGGTTAAAGAATGGAGGAGGAGGTGAAACATTTTAGAAATAAAAATTACAACAAAGATAGGTAAAGTAAAAATTTCCATATCTCAATCTATCTCTCTATTCATTACAATCTTTTCATATCTATCTATCTATCTATTCATTACAATCTTTTCATATCTATCTATCTATCTATCTATTTGTTCATATTTATATGATATATCTCACTCTGTTAGTGTTATCTATCTATCTATCTCATCCTCTTTATCTATCTATCTATCTATCTATCTCAGTCTGTTCATATCTATTTCCGTCTGTTTGCATCTATCTATCTCAGTTTTGTACAATTTTATCTGAAATATCAAAGTGAGGAATTATCGTTATTATACATTGATGTACCACAATGTGTTTTCATCTTGGTTGTTATTGTCACAAGATTTTAGCTATTGTACCTTCAGGTGCCTGTTAGAATTCTTCTGGTAATTTATACGAAACCCTTTATTCAATCCATATTTCAAGGCATTTGTTCTTTTTCATTGTTTTCATTGTTCAGCATCTGATGTTGAATTTCTCTGTGATTTATAAATATATAATGATAATAGTAATATCAGCTGTTTCCTTATAAGGAAACATTCAGCATTCAATGATCAAGCAGCTTAAACTATGTCAGTTGCAATTTATAAAACCTTTCTTTTAAAACAATTTTTCAGGGAAATAAGTTTCTCAAGCCCAGTAGCTGTTATCACTCTTTCCAGTATTGATAGGAATTTCCTTCCTAACCTTTTGTTTGAAGTAGTGTGGAATATCAACATCTTGATTATGTCATTATTTTCTCTTCTCAAGCCCAGTAGCTATTATCACTTCTTCCAGTGTTGATGGGGATTTCCTTCCTAACTTTTTGTTGGAAGTAGTGTGGAATATCAAATTCTAGATTTTGTCATTTATTTTCTCTTTGAGTTACATTTTTGCTGTTACTGCTATTGAAATTCCTCAAGTGATGTGGTTTCTCTTATTGGGTAAAGTTCTTTCGTGAGTGTTGCAAATGATCTATGAATTGGTTGCAAATGATCTATGAATTGGTTGCAAATACCAAAATAGTGATTTTTCTCTAACATGGGTGAATGGACCAATGACAATTTTTATTTTCACTCTTTCTGAGACATAATATCACTCATGATCTATTAGATTTTTCTGGTGTCATGTTAAGCAATTCTCCTTCTTGGTGTCTCTCAGGGCAGAGTAGGGGGGTCACTTGGTAGTCTTTGTTTTTTTGTAAACAAGAAAGATTATTTTGCTCAGTCTACAGTGTATAAATAAAGTGACTATCTCACAGATTATAAGATTTGAATTTTGTAAAAGAACAAAATATAATAAAATATTAAAAAACCTTTTCTTTATTGTTTGATGTACATATATTTTTATTTTTACTCTATTTTGTTTTATGAACATTTTCAATAGTCAGGATCCTGAAAATTACTGACAAAAATAGACAAAATATTACATTTGATTAGATTCCCCAGATGGCAATTTCTTGCAACTGATATTCAATTTACTAAATCCTGATTAGTCAGTTTTTGTTTTTAATAATTTCACCCCAAGCAACACAATGAAGCTACTAAGATGCAAGAGGTTACTGAATGTTAGAGAATAGGAGAAAAATATGTTATTAAGGAAAAAGAACAAAAGAACAAGAATTAAGAAGACAGAAAATAATGACTGATATTTACATTTTTGAAGATCAAAGTTGACTGGGAAGCAAGATACCAGAAAAGAGTTCCACAGGTGAGAAGTGTGATAGAAGAAACTCAGCATAGATCTTACGGTTACATCCAAGCCATTTTAACTGTAAAATGATGAGACCTTGCTACCAATCTAGTACTGCACTTAAATTTGTAAAGTCGAGGTACAAAGTGGAAAGTTCATCAAAACAATTACTATGAAAGTATTTATAGAAAAGGCACAGGGAAGCTATGCTATGGCAGTAAGAAAGTGACTGAAGCCAAGATGCCAGGTCAGGACCAATAACCCTGCAGATTCTTCTTTGGATTTTATCAAGAATCTCTAAAATATAGCAAAAGCACTAGACCAGCTGTGGCAATAATATTCAAAGCAAGGATCACTGGTAGACTTATAAATATGTAAACAGATTCTGGCGGAGAAAAATTGTTTAGCACAACATTGAATGAATTTTCCTAGCAGCAGACCGAAAAATGGATTCAATATAATTGTTGCATTTCATGTCATCAGAAAATTTTACAAGTAGATCATCCAATAAGAACTGAACTTATTAGACTTAGAAATAGAAATCAACAAGACAACCTTATTAAACATAAAATGATCATCACAATCCTCATATACTATATATACACATTGTAAAATACATGCAATGTGATATATGCAAAGTTTAGTATAAAACAAAGATTTACAGATATTGTGTGTGTTTGTGTGTGTCTGTGTATGTGGCAAATCTTCTAGTCATAAATTGATAGGTTTTCTATTAGATCTTTGCGGTTGCAGCATTTCAGTTTGAATGTGACTAAGAAACCATAACACAGCTGATGACACTAGAGTCAAAAAACCTCATACTTTTGAACAGAAATATGCTGATGAGAACAGAATTTCAATCTGGAAATATCTTAAATAAATATTTTCTATTAAATTATCAAAATGGTTTAATTCTTTTTGATATTATAAAGTGATTTGTTTCCATTCTCAGATTGAAAAGAAAATGAGCAGAATTGATTCCTAAAGATTACCTACCTTTATAGAACTGGTTCCTGGAAATTTGGGATGCCATTATTGTATACATATATATATAGGACTCGGCTGAGATGATTAAATGGTTCCTAAAGATCTCCAATAAAAAGAAAGCTACTAATTTGATATCTTGGATTTTTACCCTTCTGTTTTGGAGAAACTATTAACAGCCTTAATTTTGCTAAAAGATATAGCAAAATAAAGGAAATTGATCTGTTTTAATGTCAAGAAGATCAATACTTACATACAATGACGCTACTTGGGTGAAGAAGAATAATGAAAGTTTCAATGTACCTATGGCAGCATTCGACTGCCCAAATTGCAGATTTAGTGGGCATATATATTTTAGACACCTTGAGTAGAGTAGTTAACCATAACCAAGTTGGAATTTATAAAGATCATTGTCCCTAATAGCAATGGTCCCTTGACTTTTAGCTTACATAAGAGGTTCATTAGGGCCTTCAAATACCTAGGACTTAAGATTGAAATATCTTCTAACCTTAAAATAGTCAACTTTTTAGATATCACCCTCAACCTCCCTAATGAGACTTTTAAGCCCTTCCATAAATTTGGTCAAACACCCCTATACATCAATGTCCACTCTAACCACCCGAAATCTGTAATAGATCCCATCCCCAAAACTGTTAATATGAGAATAAATAGGCTATCTTCTAGCCAAGAAATCTTTAATGAAAATAAATTTATATACAACCAGGCTCTCAAAAATAGTGGTTTTAGACAGAATTTAAACTATAACAAAGAACTAGAAAATCATAGTGATAGTAAATCTAAAAACAGAAAGAGGAAAGTAATATGGTTTAACCCACCGTATTGCAGGCTTTCCAACATTGATATAGGAAGTTTCTTCCTAAGGTTAATAGACAAACTTTCATAGTAAACATCCACTATATAAAATTTTCAATAGGAAGACAATGAAAATTAGTTATTCATGTTTAAGTAATATGGAGAAAATTATATCTTCCCACAATTGTAAAATACTTAAGAACTACCATAGTAGTGAAACTTGATCTAGGAGCTCCACCTGCAATTGTAGGAGTAGATCTAATTGTCCAATTGGGGGAAAATGTATGTATGAGAATGTAATATATGAAGCAACAATCTTCCCCAGAGAAAATATCAACCAGAAAAAAAAGTTACATAGGTATATCTGCTGGTAATTGGAAGCAGTGTCTATACAACCATAGATGCTCTTTTAAATATCGATACCTTAAAAATCAAACTTCCTTATCCAAACACTACTAGGATCAGGTGAATAAGGGACTAACCTCGCATTTTGAATGGAGATTCTTATCAAGAGCTAGAACCCCTAATAACTTCCGTGATTGGTGTGATTTATACATTGCGGAAAAATTTTTATTATTAAAGGTAAAAATCAAAATGTGTTACTGAGTCTTTGTAGTGAGATCATTTCCAAATGCAGACATAAAAAAACACTTTAAAACATAAACATGGTTTTATAATGTGTTGTTACCTATAACCGTTCCATCTTGGATCACTAACAACAGACATGACATTTAAATGGAATGACTCTTATCATTATCTATATATATATATCATTGTCTGTGTTTATATGGTGCTCTGTATATTTTTGGATCATTTAATTTGTGTTAACAAACTTTATTCATGTGTTGGTATATGTGTATGTGGGTAAAAAGTTTTCCTAAATAACTGATATACAAAATCTGATAGTTTTATATTTTTATATACCTAGGTATATATGTAGACTTAAGAGATATATACGCGTTAATCACTCCGTGGGTTTAATATTATTAACGTTTTCTTCCTCAGTAGTTTTTTTAAGTACAAATTAATTTAATTCTACCCATCTATTTTTATGTTAAATGCATGTATGGATGTATGTTTCTTTACCTTTTACCTTTTAATTTATATATGTGTGTGCGTGTGTGTGTGTATATAGATAGATAAATACATTGTATATTTGTTTAGATGAGTGTATGTATATGTATGGATGTGTGTAAGGTTTTATGTAGATATGTTTATATGCACATATATGTATGTCTATGTGTATATATGTGTATATGTATGCATGAGTGTATGTATTGATATATATATATGTGTGTGTGCACACATATATGTATGTATGTGTGAGTAGTTATAAATATGTTGTTGTGTATGTGTGCATCTATGTATATGTTTTTGGGCATATAAATACTAGGTCCTTACTAGATTAAATATTAGTTAAATTTGATATGTTTATGTTAAATTTGTAACCTGTAGGTGATATTATTTGCTTTGTCAAATTTTCTTGATTACACATCGGTTCACTTATAAATGCCCTTCGTTTTTAGTCGCGCCCCCTATTTTTTCCCCTACTCTCTCTCTCATCTTCTGGATTCTAAGTTTAGATCATGTCATATTTTATTGTGCATAGTGTCACCACAAATGTATACACACGTTTCCAGTGTCTGTTTTTTGAATTTTAATGTAGGCCAGCGAATCGGTAGCAAATTATGCATCGAAAAATAATTCATATTTATCTGGTAAAATCTGAAATCCATCTATTGTTGAAACCGTTGGGTCTGATGAAGTGAAATCAAAATATTGGTTTTGCAAAATAAAATATTACCATAGGTTTCAAAAGTTTCTGTTTTCTTAATTTATATATATATATATATATATATATATATATATGAAGAAATATAGTTTGTTTTAAGGTCTGCTATATTTATGGGATAAAGTGCTCAATATCAGAGATAGAGCATATGTAAATATAAATATAAAAGTGAACATTAAAGTCAACACTCAAAGGCGACTGACTTTTTCATACTAAATGAAAAAGGTGCGTCACACTCGCAGCCTGACGATTTTGTCTAGCATGAAACAGACTGTTACCTCTGAGTGTTGACTTCAATGTTCACTGTGTGCGTAGGATGTACAATAGTATCTGAAGCAAATGTTTTTTTTATATCAAAGGTTATGGTCTCTTTGACATCATCAGTAAATAATCCAAAGTTCTTTAGTATTTTTGTTATTATTTTGAAAAAACATATATATATATATATATATATATATATTAAACTAGACAAACATTGAAATCAACAGATTAAACATTCATCAGACCATGAAACTGCACCTGATCTGATGACTGATTAATGTGTGAGACTGAGTCACCATGCAGTGTTGATTTCTATGTCCACATGGTTCATAACTATAAATGCACTATCTCAGTCCTGAACACTCTTTCCCTATAAATATAGCAAAATTTTAATAACACAGACACACACATATATGTGTGTGTATATATATATATATATATATATATATATATATATATATATATATATATATATATATATATATGTGTGTGTGTGTGTGTGTGTGTGTATATCTGTATATATATATATGTATATATATGTGTGTGTGTGTGTATATCTGTATATATATATATATATATGTGTATATATGTGTGTGTGTGTATATCTGTATATATATATATATATATATATATATATATGTATGCATATATATATATATATATATATATATATATATATATATATATATATATATACACAACTCCCCCTTCAATATTTGACGTATGAGGGTCAAGCAGATCAGTTCCTAGGAAACCGACAGCCCGACAACAGCACATGAGATTAGATTATAGTGGTGAAGGCTTCGTGCAGGACCATCCACATTTTTTGAAGGGCCGAATACAGAGACCTGGTGCACTATTTGCCACAAGGTCCCCAAACAACCTTCCGCAGGTTTTGAATTCAGAGTTGCCCTTCTTTTAGACCAGTTGCCATCCCAGGCTATAGAACCCAGTTTGTCCTCCTATTTACCCATAGCTGGAGGGAGAAGGAGAGGATTCACACCTTTCCCAAGGGTATTAGCAGGTAAGTGAATGTAATAGATTTGACTGGAATTCAAACTCGGCTCTCTGATTCCTCAATCCACTCCACCGTGCCTCATATAATAAAAAGGCTTAAACACTAATGTTCCATGGTCATAATTTATTCCATTGGAATCGTAAATACGATCCAATTCATCAGACCTACAAATTCAAAAAGAAAACAAAAAAGAACAACTCTGGAAATAAAATACGATCCAATTCATCAGACCAACAATTTGTAGGTCTGATGAATTGGATCGTATTTACGATTCCAATGGAATAAATTATGACCATGGAATATTAGTGTTTAAGCCTTTTTATTATATCCTTACTCTGTCCTGGACATTGAGTTCTACCTGGATTCCATCCTCTTTCAATTTTTTTAATACAAATATATATGTATGTATGTATGTATGTATATATATTTATATATTTTAAATATATGATTGCAAGTGTATATTTAACACTAATATTCTCTCTCTCTCTATATATATATATATATAGTTAAGTTATGAAAAACTTGGTAGTCCCAAGGAGGATGAAATCCTGATACCTCAATGTAAATCCAGAGCTAATAATTTAAAGAAAAACAAACCACTTTAAGTTTCCATTATAATAATTTATTTCACCAGAGCCCTTTTAAGGGATGCTGGATCATCAGATAACCCTTCCAAAAAATGAAATGAAAGATTTATATATATATATATATATATATATATATATATATATATAT
The DNA here is from genome assembly GCA_963932145.1 of Acanthosepion lycidas. NCBI lineage: Eukaryota > Metazoa > Mollusca > Cephalopoda > Sepiida > Sepiidae > Acanthosepion > Acanthosepion lycidas. The sequence continues at coordinate 7,157,536 of OZ010575.1, read as the reverse complement.
ATATATATATATGGAGATAGATAGATAGATAGATCGATAGATAACAGAATACCAGTCAGAAATGATGTTATTATTTAATTGTGGATTGGGATTTAAGCTTTAGATCAGAATAGCTGCATATTTCTGTTTTGGATCAAAGTGTCTTTCTCTAATTCTATGCCTAAGACTGAAATGTAGTGTCTGTTCATTCGGCCTAATGTCAAAGTGTCACTCCCCAGCATTCCACCTCAAATCAAAGTGTAGTAACTGTTTAGTCTGCGAAAATGTTATATGAGGAATAATGGAAACACATTTTCTAAACGCTAAGCAAATGACAAAATATTGAGAATTTCTTGAGGAGAGCTTCTAGGTTGGGCTGAGAACATTTTAGTAACCCTTCTTCTGCATACATCCACATTTTATATCTCCACATAGCATGTTTGTGTACATAATAAATCTATGCACACATACACACTATGCATTTGTTATCCTATAAAAGTATTCAAAAGGGTGGGATGAAGTATCAAAATATTACACACACTTCAATATGCTGGTATTAAATAAAGGAGGATGATCAGTAGAAGATTAAACTCAATGCCAATGTGAGTAGGATGATTTGCTTTGGTTTCCAAAAATATAGCACACACAAATACAATATGTGTGCATGAGATAGAGAGAGAGATAGATAGATAGATAGATAGATAGATAGATACCTGCAAGAAGTAATTCTACTGTTTAAATTTAAGTCTAAACACCTGAAGAAAGCTAACTTGGGGTTAACATAAAATAGTAATATATTAGCAACCTGATCTTCCCTACTTATTAATGTGATATTTCATGTTTGCTTGTTGACATCAAGAGATAGATAAATATGAACAGAATTAGAGATAGATAGATAGATAGATAGATAGATAGATAGATAGATAGATGTGAACAGACGGAGATAGCCTACCTCATATCGTAACACCCTAGTTTTTAGATTTTAACTAACATCTTTAAGGAAAAACAAACAAAAAATAGAATCAGAATTCAACTTTTTCAGGAAATTTTTCAAAATGTCCTAACTAAAAATGCATAGAGAACACAAAATGAAAATTATTAGAAAGCAAACAAGAAATCATAAAATAAAGAAAAAAAACATCATCTGTAAAATCTACGATAAGATTCTTTAAACAATAAATTTTTCTCCAAATAAATGTTTAGTTATCAACTATTTAAGCGGTTGTATACATTTTTTTTTAAGATTCTCTGATCTTTGTCTTTCTTTTTTAGAGTACAGTTACACATTATCAAAAAGATAATGCTGGCAAAAGTTTTTTAAAAGTGGGAGGGGAGAGAAATATGAAACCAGTTTTTAAAAAGAACAAATTAACAAAGAAATGCTATAAGAATTAAAAGAATAGCAAAAATGGGTGGGGGGGGGGAGAAAAAAAAAAGAGTTGATGATTCAGTTAATAAAATGAGGCCGAAAATGACGAAGAAGAGAGAATCAGGTTGAAAGATAAAAACAAGATGGAGCGTGTCGGATGTGAAAAATGAAGACGATGAAAGATTTGGGAAAAATGGCGAAAGAAAATTGGATGATTTAAGAAATCTAAACAACACCAAAAAAAAAAGAACTATTTTTGGAGGGAAAGAGGGAGAAAATGTCCTGATTTCAAAAAGAAAGATATATTTCAAAATGACAGAGAAAAGAAAATCATCAAATATGAAAACATTGGTCGGTGCCTGAAAAATTCATTTTAAATAATATTCAAATATCGAATAAATGGGAAAAACTTAATATATATAATATATATATAATAATCCTTTTGTGTAATTTATTATCAACACAGATAACAGATACTCTTACTTTTTTTAAAACACAATATTGCAAAATAGGCATTATCATTCATTCGATTAAAATTTTAAATTGTCAGAAAAAAACTCGTGTTCTTTGTTAAAAAATGGTTCTAGCCACGCAGATCATTAATAATTAGTAGAAAAGAAGTAAGTTCGATTTTCACTGTCGGCTCATACTCATGGCCTTGTGCCCAAACAAAGATTTAAACAAACCTTAGATGTGGCACAAGGCCGAATATTAGGATCACCCAGTGAGGATCGAACTCACTCACCTTCCTAATTGATCTCTAGCGAGACACGCTTGCTAACCTCTGTGTATGTGTATACATGGGGTCTAATGAAAAAGCATTTAATAATTAAATATATTAATAAATAAAAACATTCCACGTTTTCCTTACCAATGAATTTTTGACTTAGTACTGAATCACATGGTTTATGACGTTTTTTATTATACAGTGAAAATCTCAGATCAAAATATTCAGAACTCGTTTGGTTACGAACTTTTTGATCCACCATTAAGCAAAAAAATGACTAAAAAACAAATCATACTTTCTTCTCTTTCACACACTTATTGTGTATATTTTGGCAGCATGTTTTGTTTTCATTAAGAGTCTTAAGACATGTCTCATTCTCTAGCTAGACGAAATAAAATATAGACAAAACTTGTCTAGATTATCCAATGATATATATACGCGTACAGTGTACACACTCGAGAATGTACTAAAAAGTTATTTTGGTCAACCCATTTCCCGAATATTTCTGATCTGATATTTGGACATTTTGGGGAATTGGTTTGGACGAGAACTTTTCAGCACCGACTGATTTTTTTTCCAGCAATTGTTCTTGCAAATAACTCTTTATTACAAAGAATAGTCATTTTATATGCCTATTAAAATTTATTAATCATTTTATTTTATTTTTATTTTTTTGTATGGGAATAATTGCCGGAGAGATTTAAAAAAAAACAAAAAAACTTAGCTAAAATTTATATTTAGTGTTTTTAGATTGGCAAAGAACGTTAGGCTTTTAAAAATGTTTCCTACTTTCATTAATCAGCTTTTCTATCCTTCCCAAGTGAATATTGACTGTTGTCAAAATCTTCTTCAATCATGTAATTGGCAATATGAGTCATGCTAAAACAATGACCCTCAAAACAAAACCAAGCGAATAACTTTCTTCTAAAAAGCTATGATTTATGAAATTGCTATAAGATATCGAAAATACATGAAACTATCATTTTTTTGTTAAGTGCAATATTTTTAAAAACCAAGTAAAATATATAAACTATTTAAAGAGCAATATAATATTCGAGAGAGAGAGAGAGAGAGACGTAGGTCGACTTCATGAGAAAAAGACATGCTAAAAAAAAATAAAAAAAAGTAAAATTCAATGAATGAATGAAATATTTTGCGAAGAATTCTACATTCTTAAACGAGTTGCAGTATGAAATCTAGATATTTTTCCTATACAGAAAAAAAGGGGTATTTTTTTTTTCGCCGACATCACAGATAGATTTATTAACATTTGAGAAGTCTGTGTAGTAGGAAAAACATTTAAGCGAACGTTGTCAAAAATGGTTTCTTAATAATAATGGGGAGAAAAATCAAATAAAGAAGACTAGGAATATACAAAAAATATTTGACTAAGAAAGCACGAAAGTGAACTTCTACTTCAATGAAAAATATTTATCAATCATTATTATTCATTATTTCTCGTGGGGTGGGAGGACAAACAGTTATTCATCATAAAAAAAATAAGTATACGGCCGGCCCAGGTCGAAATATAATGTGGAAGGGACCCCAACATTGTCGAAAATAAATATCACCCAGAGGCATTGAATTCTTTGGAGGATTAGTTATTTTTTTAATACAAACTATTATTATCCATTTGTCTGATGTTTTAAAATAAATCGACGAAAAAATGATCTTTGTTGAGACTAAAAATCAAGTTAAATTTAAAATGAAGAGTTAAAATTTTTAGGGATTTATTTGAATAAGGCCAATAAGGGTTAAAAAAAAATAAGGTTGTTGAATATATTCAATTTTAATTTATTTGAGGATAAAATAAAATTTATTTTTTATTTCCGACTGGAAAAAAAATCTCTTCTTGTCTCTTTTTTTACGCATTTCTCAAGAAACACATTTTTTTCTTTTCTAGTTTCGGGACAGAAAAACAAAAAGGAAAAAAATTGAAATAAAGGTTCATTTTTTTATTCTTTGAAATATTGAATAAATACTGAAAGAAAGTAGTCTCTAAAAATAAATTGAAATTAGCAAATATACGAAATGTTCTTCTTACTTTTTGAGAGGAGGAAATAGGACAAAAAAAAAATGTAATTAAAAATGATAAGAACCCCTCCCCCCAAACGCTTTACTTTACTAACTTAAAAAATATATTTCATTTGTAAACGTGAAAGAAAAATTAATTTACAAACTTAGATATATTGGCACTACTGAAAATGGCTGGTACGATCGGTAACAAATTGGAGGGGGGCAATATTTTTTTTATTTTAATGATTAAAATAAACGAATGATTAAAATTTAATCATTCGTTTATTTATTTATTTTTAGTAGCGCCGAGATAAGTGTTATGACATGAAATATCCAAACAAAAAGATGGAATATGTGAAAACTGAAAACCAGTAGATGTTTAAAATTTTGTTCTGTTGTCAACGTTTCGTTCAGTTAAGAACATTATCAGAACGGCTTAAAAAAAAAAAAAAGTTAAGGAAAAATCGTTACCATGGCAACCTTGCTACTTAGAAACGCCTTGGTTAATTTTAATATTTTTTGAACATTTATACCTCGAAAAAAAAAAAAAAAAAAAAAAAAAAAAAAAAACTAAACATGGTGCCTTAGAATTGTGTCTTTTATATTATTTAATACTGTTATTTAAAATTTACTGAAAATTGCAATGTTTGCTCAGACTGGGTTTCATTATTTTTATATTGCTTTTGGTTTTTCTGTTACCACATTTCAGTTCATCTTTACTTGCTCCGTTTCTTCCTTTTTCTTCTTTTTTTTTCTGATCTATCCAAGTCAGGAAAAAAGAAGCCCTACACCATTTCTTATGGTGTATACACCTGAAGAAGGCAGGCTGTTGTAGGAATCAGCTGAAATGTTGTAGCAATAACACAAAGGATGAGTTCAATATTCTGAGAATGGTTTCTCAAATGATAATGACTCATCTCCAAATTAGAGAAAGCAGTTTACCGAAAATATGTACTAATACAAAAACAACATTTGATGCATAAATTAAATCTCAAAAACGTATATAGAAAACTTTCTGACTGAAAGCAAAATAAAATAAAAATTAAATAAGTAAATAAATAATTAAAGAGTATGTGATTAAATTCATTAATTAAAGTTAGTACAGATAAATCTAGTCTAGAATTACAAAGAAATAAGCAAAATACAAATATTTTGGTG
>OZ010575.1:7139787-7147287 GCA_963932145.1 Acanthosepion lycidas | reverse complement strand
ATGAGATACATGATGAAATCATTTTTTATAAGTGAAAGTTTGGGGTCACATGATATGCAAGACCTCATCTTATATGAGTGTATATAGTCTGTGCATATATATATATATATATATGGTAATATTTTTTTTTCAAAAATATATTGCTGGTAATATTTTCAAAAATGTATTTCAAAAAAATGTGTTGCTGGTAGTAATTTTTTACAAAGTATTTCTGGTATCAAAACCTAATTTTGACACCATTTTGTGGGGTGTTACTATTTGCCCATAGCTGGAACCCTAACAGGTGCTACCACCCCAGGTCAGGGTGGACCTGGGAACTCCAACAATTAAGAGAAGGTTCCACACTCCTCAAAACCTTCTGATCAGAGGCCTTGTTCTTGAACATTTTATCATCTTACACAGGACTGTATGAGTTTGTATGAGCATGTGTGCAGATCTGAAATCCTGATAATTGATTAAATAAAGAAAATGCATATATTATATAAAACTGTGACATTAAATGCAGTATGGTACAAGGTCATATAAAAAGTGGGATTACATAGATAATATCAGATTGTATTATTCAAGTCAATGATTTTAAAATAACATTGATAAAATGCTCAGTATATACTTATATGATAAATATACCAGGTGAATTTTCAGCTTATAATTAATTGTTTTATTAGCAAATGTTTTACATTATCTTCTTTCATGATGTCATATTTTATTATATTTATTGAGGGAAAATTTATTTTTTAATTTATTAATAAAATAAAATTACAATAAATTTAATTTATAATTAATTAATTTTAAATAAACAATTGATAAGTTTGAATATTACAAATTATGTGATCATTGGAAAATTTGCAATTTGAAATTATATATATAAAAAAATCATATATACACTGGCAAAAATAAGTTTAAGACCAATGGTTAAAGTTTTATTCATGTCAGAATATGTTTCTAATAAAACAATATAGTTTTATTATATATGCTTTATGCAAAATGTATTTCTCTTTCAAATGATATAAAAATTGTATATTTTTTACAACTTGATTAATTTTAATGCTGGATTAATTTAAATTATCCAAATTTGCCAGCAAAATAAGTTTAAGACTGCATGGATATTATTATATTTAAAACAAAAAGTTATATTAAAAATGAGCACAAAAAAATTTTAAAAAAATTATCAATATTTAGTGCCCAAACATTATTAATTACAGCTTCACATTGCTTAGGCATTGAGCTTGATAAGTGAGCACAAAAATCATTTGGAATGAACTGCCATATTTTCTTAATATAATCATATAATTGGGCTAAATTTGTCATTTTTTTTAGCGTAAACTCTTAGAAATATAATCCAATAAATTTTCAATCGGATTAAGATCTGGACTCTGTGAAGGCCACTCAATGACATCCATATTATGGTGATCAAAAAATTGCATTACTTTTTTGGCTTTGTGAATGGGGCTACTATCTTGTTGGTAAATAGTTCAAGGTGGCATTTGGTCAGTCAAATATGGCAGAACATGTTCTTTAACTAGCTGCATATAGCCTACACTGTTGAGTTTTTCATCAACTTTAACGATTGGACCAATACCAAAGCTACTGAATGTATCCCACGCCATTACACCCCGGCCTCCTGTTTGCGAACGTCTTTTTGACACATTTAACATGGAATCCCTCAGTTGGGTGGCGTCTAACAAAGGTTTTTTCCATCCAATCCAAAGATGCATAAGCGTGACTCGTCACTCGAAAGAACTCTGCATCAGTTGTCGGCTGTCCATTAAATGTGACTTTTTGCAAAATTCAGCCGCTTGAGTCGATTCCTCACCGAAATAATTGGATTTTTCTGGCAGTGCACCTGAATAATCCAAATTCCCTTAGACAGTTTCGGATAGTTTGTGGCATAAAACTGATGCCAGTTTTACCAGATAATTGGCTGCAAATGTCCACGGCCATCAGCATTCAGTTAGTTTTGGAAAACCTATGAATTCATCTATCCAGTTGCACTGTTGTTTTTCTTGGGGCTCCTAATCTTTGCCTATCCTTATATTGTCCAGTATCGTGGTAAAGCTTCCAAGCCAGTATACAAGCCATTTTGCTGCACTTTAATTGCTTGCTTATGTTCATAAAGGAAACATTTTATTGATGAAGTAAGACTATTTTTGTTCTAGTCACTGAGCTAAGGCTTTCCCATAGCAAATTAATTGTATAACAATTCTCAGTTTGCATAATACCCATGCGCTCTTAAACTTATTTTATGGAATTATATTTCTAAAAAGAGTTCACATTAAGAAACCGACAAATGTTGACCAATTATATGATTATATTAAGCAAATATTCCAAATGATTTTTGTGCTCACTTATCAAACTCAATGCCTAGGCAATGTGGAGCTGTAAATAATAACAAAGGTTATGGTACTAAATATTGATAAATATTTCAGTTTTTTTTGTTTTTTTTTTACACATTTTTACTATGACTTTTTGCTTTAAATATAATAATACCCATGAAGCTTTAAACTTATTTTGCTGGTAAATTTGGATAATTTAAATTAATCTAGCATTAAAATTTTTCAAGTTGTAGAAAAATATAAAACTTTTTACATCATTCAAAAGAGAAATAAATTCTGCATAAAGTGTACACAATAAAATTAATTTCTATTGTTTTATTAGAAACATATTCTGAAATGAATAAAACTTTAACCATTGGTCTTAAATTTATTTTCACCAGTGTGTGTATATATACACACACACACACACACATTATTCATACTGTTATCTTTATATCCACAATGTTTCGGCCATTGTACACTTTGGCCATATTCAGGTGATTGGAATTTCAAACCGAACCCTTTATTTCATCCATCGGGGGTTGGGGGGGGTAGATTGTTCTAGTTTCACGTGCCATGCCTCTTCCGGATGTCTCAGTTATTTCCCTTTAACTCAACTGTCCAAGTTTTGGTTCATCATTGCAGTGGACTGGTATAAAATATTTGCTGAGACATTAGGTTTATGTCCCAAAAATTCATACATAGACGTCCTTAAGGACACACGACCCAGTGGATAAAGGGTGTTGGTTAGAGTCAGTGACTAGACCCAAAGTGTTGTGAGTTCAATACCAGGCTACAACTTGAAGAGGTGAGTTAAATGGAAGTGACTGATACATCAGGAAGAAGCATAGTATGTGGATGAAATAAAGGGGGTTTATTTTGAAATTCCAGTCACCTGAAGAAAGTCAGTGTACAACAAAACATTATGAAGATGGCAGTGAAGATGAGGATAACAGAAATTTGAAAGTTATGATTAACATTTGTTCTAAGGAATTATATAGGGTAATATTGATAGATTTATTGAACATCTATCCTTGCTGAGTGTTTCAATGTAAATTCTTGAACTGGTCAATCAGTTAAATTATTTGAACTTTTATTGATTTATTGGATATTATAACTTTAGTTATCTATTCAGTACTTTAAGTTATGTTGGCCTGAAAAATATGTAAAATTCTTGTAATTTTCAAATTTTTAGTTGCATTATTATTATTATTTTTAATTTCAGGTATATAAAAATTGCTATGGGTCATAAGAAAGAGTTGACCTCAAAAAAGAAACAGAATATTGTAAAGATACACGACAAATGGGAACAGGTATATAAAAATTGCTATGGGTCATAAGAAAAATTTGACCTCCAAAAAGGAACAAGATATTGTAAAGTTACAAAGTAATATGAATATATCATTGGAAAATGTGAAAGAGTTGAACACAGATTGAAGAACGACAAAAAAAGGTGACTGAAGATGTTATCAAGGAAAAAAAACAAACAAATGTAACAATAAGAATGTCACAAAACGAGACTTGAGAAAAATAATAAAAAAGTGGAATAAGCTAGAAAATTTTTAGAGAATCTTGTGTTGTGAATGTAAACAAAGAGGAAAAATACAGAATATAAAAAAGAAGGGCTAAAGACATGAAAACAATGAATGGAAAACAATATTGAAGCAAAGAAGATCTCTGGGAAGCAATAAAAATGGCTGCAAGTAATGTGACCCCAGCCTCACCAGATATTAATCCAATTGAAAACTTATTGTCCATCATTAAAAGAGATGCCTATGAGAATGGAAAACAATATTCAAGCAAAGAAGATCTCTGGGAAGCAATAAAAATGGTTGCAAGTAATGTGACCCCAGCCTCACCAGATATTAATCCAATTGAAAACTTATGGTCCATCATTAAAAGAGATGCCTATGAGAATGGAAAACAATATTGAAGCAAAGAAGATCTCTGGGAAGCAATAAAAATGGCTGCAAGTAATGTGACCCCAGCCTCACCAGATATTAATCCAATTGAAAACTTATGGTCCATCATTAAAAGAGATGCCTATGAGAATGGAAAACAATATTGAAGCAAAGAAGATCTCTGGGAAGCAATAAAAATGGTTGCAAGTAATGTGACCCCAGCCTCACCAGATATTAATCCAATTGAAAACTTATGGTCCATCATTAAAAGAGATGCCTATGAGAATGGAAAACAATATTCAAGCAAAGAAGATCTCTGGGAAGCAATAAAAATGGCTGCAAGTAATGTGACCCCAGCCTCACCAGATATTAATCCAATTGAAAACTTATGGTCCATCATTAAAAGAGATGCCTATGAGAATGGAAAACAATATTCAAGCAAAGAAGATCTCTGGGAAGCAATAAAAATGGTTGCAAGTAATGTGACCCCAGCCTCACCAGATATTAATCCAATTGAAAACTTATGGTCCATCATTAAAAGAGATGCCTATGAGAATGGAAAACAATATTCAAGCAAAGAAGATCTCTGGGAAGCAATAAAAATGGCTGCAAGTAATGTGACCCCAGCCTCACCAGATATTAATCCAATTGAAAACTTATTGTCCATCATTAAAAGAGATGCCTATGAGAATGGAAAACAATATTCAAGCAAAGAAGATCTCTGGGAAGCAATAAAAATGGCTGCAAGTAATGTGACCCCAGCCTCATCAGATATTAATCCAATTGAAAACTTATGGTCCATCATTAAAAGAGATGCCTATGAGAATGGAAAACAATATTCAAGCAAAGAAGATCTCTGGGAAGCAATAAAAATGGTTGCAAGTAATGTGACCCCAGCCTCACCAGATATTAATCCAATTGAAAACTTATGGTCCATCATTAAAAGAGATGCCTATGAAAATGGAAAACAATATTCAAGCAAAGAAGATCTCTGGGAAGCAATAAAAATGGTTGCAAGTAATGTGACCCCAGCCTCACCAGATATTAATCCAATTGAAAACTTATGGTCCATCATTAAAAGAGATGCCTATGAAAATGGAAAACAATATTCAAGCAAAGAAGATCTCTGGGAAGCAATAAAAATGGTTGCAAGTAATGTGACCCCAGCCTCACCAGATATTAATCCAATTGAAAACTTATGGTCCATCATTAAAAGAGATGCCTATGAAAATGGAAAACAATATTCAAGCAAAGAAGATCTCTGGGAAGCAATAAAAATGGTTGCAAGTAATGTGACCCCAGCCTCACCAGATATTAATCCAATTGAAAACTTATGGTCCATCATTAAAAGAGATGCCTATGAGAATGGAAAACAATATTCAAGCAAAGAAGATCTCTGGGAAGCAATAAAAATGGTTGCAAGTAATGTGACCCCAGCCTCATCAGATATTAATCCAATTGAAAACTTATGGTCCATCATTAAAAGAGATGCCTATGAGAATGGAAAACAATATTCAAGCAAAGAAGATCTCTGGGAAGCAATAAAAATGGTTGCAAGTAATGTGACCCCAGCCTCACCAGATATTAATCCAATTGAAAACTTATGGTCCATCATTAAAAGAGATGCCTATGAAAATGGAAAACAATATTCAAGCAAAGAAGATCTCTGGGAAGCAATAAAAATGGTTGCAAGTAATGTGACCCCAGCCTCACCAGATATTAATCCAATTGAAAACTTATGGTCCATCATTAAAAGAGATGCCTATGAGAATGGAAAACAATATTGAAGCAAAGAAGATCTCTGGGAAGCAATAAAAATGGTTGCAAGTAATGTGACCCCAGCCTCACCAGATATTAATCCAATTGAAAACTTATGGTCCATCATTAAAAGAGATGCCTATGAGAATGGAAAACAATATTCAAGCAAAGAAGATCTCTGGGAAGCAATAAAAATGGTTGCAAGTAATGTGACCCCAGCCTCACCAGATATTAATCCAATTGAAAACTTATGGTCCATCATTAAAAGAGATGCCTATGAAAATGGAAAACAATATTCAAGCAAAGAAGATCTCTGGGAAGCAATAAAAATGGTTGCAAGTAATGTGACCACAGCCTCACCAGATATTAATCCAAATGAAAACTTATGGTCCATCATTAAAAGAGATGCCTATGAGAATGGAAAACAATATTCAAGCAAAGAAGATCTCTGGGAAGCAATAAAAATGGCTGCAAGTAATGTGACGCCAGCCTCACCAGATATTAATCCAAATGAAAACTTATGGTCCATCATTAAAAGAGATGCCTATGAGAATGGAAAACAATATTCAAGCAAAGAAGATCTCTGGGAAGCAATAAAAATGGCTGCAAGTAATGTGACGCCAGCCTCACCAGATATTAATCCAATTGAAAACTTATGGTCCATCATTAAAAGAGATGCCTATGAGAATGGAAAACAATATTCAAGCAAAGAAGATCTCTGGGAAGCAATAAAAATGGCTGCAAGTAATGTGACGCCAGCCTCACCAGATATTAATCCAAATGAAAACTTATGGTCCATCATTAAAAGAGATGCCTATGAGAATGGAAAACAATATTCAAGCAAAGAAGATCTCTGGGAAGCAATAAAAATGGCTGCAAGTAATGTGACGCCAGCCTCACCAGATATTAATCCAATTGAAAACTTATTGTCCATCATTAAAAGAGATGCCTATGAGAATGGAAAACAATATTCAAGCAAAGAAGATCTCTGGGAAGCAATAAAAATGGTTGCAAGTAATGTGACCACAGCCTCACCAGATATTAATCCAATTGAAAACTTATGGTCCATCATTAAAAGAGATGCCTATGAGAATGGAAAACAATATTCAAGCAAAGAAGATCTCTGGGAAGCAATAAAAATGGCTGCAAGTAATGTGACCCCAGCCTCACCAGATATTAATTCAATTGAAAACTTATGGTCCATCATTAAAAGAGATGCCTATGGGAATCGAGAATAATATTCAAGCAAAGAAGATCTCTGGGAAGCAATAAAAATGGCTGCAAGTAATGTGACCCCAGCCTCACCAGATATTAATTCAATTGAAAACTTATGGTCCATCATTAAAAGAGATGCCTATGGGAATGGAGAATAATATTCAAGTAAGGTGTTTATCAAATATATGTTTCTATAATGCTTATAACTTTAATATTTTGGAAAATTTTAAAACAGAAACGTAAAAATATAAAATCACGTAGACCAAAAACAAAAATAAAATTGACCTCCAGCCTGAAGATAAATTTTCAAGAAC
>OZ010575.1:7084787-7132287 GCA_963932145.1 Acanthosepion lycidas | reverse complement strand
ATATATAAAACAAAAGTTGGGGAGAGCAAGGATAGGAAAAATTACTGACTGTAAAGTGTTGGATCAAAAAATATGGCAACAAAATAAGAAAGAAAAAGACCAACTAATTATCACTTCTTGGAGCCCAATCAAGGATAAAACATACAAATATGTGTGCAAAAACTAAAAAAAGGGAGAAAAAAGTGACTACAAGAGAATCAGCCATATAACTCACAGACATATTACATTTAGCCATTTGTGCACATATTTGTATTTTTGTCCTCAATTGAGTCCTGAAGAGTGAGGAGCAATAACCAGTTAACCCTTTTTGTTATGTTTTTTTGGTCCACCACCTTACAGTGATTAATTTTTTTTTTTATCCTTGATCTTCCTCCCTTTTTGTTTTATATATTTTTGTATACATTTATATATATTTCTGTAATGTCTGTTTTAAAGCCCCAATATGAGTTAATTTACCTTCCATCAGTATGGCTGATGCTAACCTCCAGGAGAGTAACTCATTGCACCTTCTTGGACTGAAAGTTTTCTGCTGACATGAAGTTGAAAGGGTATATTGAATCAATTGTTAAATCGGCAGCTAGGAAAGTTGGTTCACCGTGTTGTGCTAGATCATTTTTCTTGACAAAATCTATTTCACATGTTTACCAGTCATCCCTGTTTTGAATATTACTGCAACATCTGGTCTGGTGCTCCTGCTATATATTTAGAGATTCTTGATAAAATCCAAAGAAGAATCTGCAATGTTATTGGTCCTGACCTGGCATCTTGGTTTCAGTCACTTTCCAGTAACACAACTTCTCTGTGCCTTTTCTATAAATACTTTCATGGTAATTGTTCTGATAAGCATTCTTCTATGCTACCTAAACTTCATGAATTTAGTACTAGATTGGGAGCAAAGTCTCATCATTTTACAGTTATAATGGCTGCAAGATGTAACCGTAAGTTCTATGCTAACAGTTTCTTCTATTGCACTTCTTGCTTGTGGAACTCACTTCCAGCTTCTTACTTCCCAGTCAACTTTGATGTTCAAAAATTTAAACGCAATGTCAATCATTATCTTCTGTCTTCTTAATTCCTGTTCTTTTATTGTCTTCTCTCCTTAAATCATAATTTTTCTTATATTCTCTTAACACTTAATGGCTTTATTTTTTGGGGTGGAATAATTAAAAAAAATTCCAAAAATTCAGATAGAAATTTTATTTATTTATTTTCTGTTATATACATTAGGCATTCCTTGTATCTTCCAATGTTAAATCTCTATGAAACAGTAAACAGGCTACACTGATATTTTTAGCATTACTTTAGATTAAAACTTGCAATTATATGCAAAATTACACAAGCCAAGTTGCTTTCCTTTGCTATACTACATAATAATTTCTTTGTTGTAGAAATTTGTGTATGCTGTCAAATGGTATTACTGAAATGGTAGCAATCCAAGCAGTTTAATAAGTTTATAGATTCTTTTTTGTAGTCATTTATTTCATATAAAGCATGTTATAGTATTAATTTATAAAAGTTGTTATATTTTCAAAAATATGCAATTAAAATGTCAACATTGCTTAGACTTTCAAGCTGTGATCCAATTGTTTAGATGGTTACCACTTTCAGGGAAGAAAATAGCTTCATTTAAAATAAGTAAGGAATTTAATTCTAAATCCATCAACTGGATTATTGCTTATTTTCAAATTCACAAAAGATCAATTTGGAAATGAATGAGAAAACAGTTATTTTTTTAAATTTCAATTTATAAAGTTGAATTTGCAAATTATGTCGCTTAAGCAAAGAAGTAAATGATAAAACTCCATTTATTTGATGCAAATGTTTGACATAATATTTGTATATATGCAGCCAGATGATCAACTTTATATATTTAATTTTCAAGGTTTTGAGCAGATACACACCTTGGAACAGTTTGTCACTGTTATAAAAAAGACACTGCCATCTTGTGTCAACAATACACAGGAGAAAACTCTAACATAGTAAAAATCTACAGACAAAAATCTACAAATGCACTTGGCATATTCTATAAATGGATTATTTTTGTTCTTTACGGCATATATAAATTAGGTTTTCATGAATATAAAATGAAGGTAACACATTTGTAGGAGACTGGTTTGAAAAAAAAAAAAAAATCAATTCAACTGAAAGATTTTTCAAAAAAATAAATTCCCTAACCTTCATGTTATTTTTTTTTTATTGGGAACTTACCAGGCAATAATGGTTTCTGTTTTAGTTTTATTTCAATTTACAAATATCCCCTGACGAGTGGATGGAGCGATTGCTGAAGGGTCCACCTACGAAACTTTAGAATCAGGATGTTGAAGGTAACATCAATCAGCTAAGTGAAAAATTTTACATTTGTATTAATCCTATATATGAGAATGGATGCTGATATCAATACTGTGTGACAAGAGTCTGGTTCATGCTTGAACACAATCTTCAATGTATGTTGGGTGGTAACTCAACTATTGATATATGCTGGTCAATGGGGCATTATGGGTAGCAAGATCAGGTATTTCCAGTTTGTGTTATCATAGCAGATATTGTGTAGGTTATATGTTAAATTGTTAAATGTCATTGAATAGAAATAATTATGGTTTTCTAGCCTTGAGTGTCAACCAGTCTAGGAGAAAGACTAGACTGAATTCAAAACCATACTGAAGGCAATAGGAAAATTTCTTTCTCTTGAAGTCATAGCAATTTACAGATAATAAAGCAAAAACATCCATTATGGCTACCTATATCCTGAAGAAACATGCTATTTAAAAGAAAGTGATTAGTAGTGACTCAAAGAGAAGAAGCTGTAGAGAGCAATATTCACCTATATCCTAAAAAGATATGGTATTTAAAAACAGATTAGTAGTGAGAAGAAGCTGTGGAGAGCTATGATCCCCCATATACTGAAGAAACATGGCATTTAAAAATAGATTAGTAGTGACTCAGAGAAGAAGCTGTGGAGAGCTACGATCACCCATGTACCTAAGAGGCATTTAAAAAAATTAACAGTGACTAAAAGAAAGCTGTGGAGGGCCATGATTACCTCTATCTTGAATGCAGTGACTAAAGAACAGGAAATCATACAGAACCATGAGTGCTCACATCCTGAAGAGACTTGGTATTTAAAAGAAATAATAGCAGTAACTCAAGGAGAGGAAGCTGTGGAGAGCATTGATTGCCAATTTCCTGAAGGAACATTACATTTTAAAAGAAAGATATGCAACAACTAAAGGACAGGAAGCTGTAGAGAACCATGATTTCCTAATGGGACATTGCATGGAAAAGATAATTATGAAAGGTTTATTGAATCAAACTTTAAATTCTCTGACCAAATTTTATTTTAAATACCCAAGCTTTTGCATAGACTAAATGGGAAAATAGTTTCACATTATCCAAGAAATGTGATAGAAAAACTATTAGCAGAAAACTTACGCTTACATACATTATTTGGGCTATTGTCCTCATCTTTGTTACCATATTTATTACAACGTTTTGGTCCTTCAGTATCTGTCTATATTTCTGAGATTAGGCATTATGTACACTATTTACATTATTCGGACTATTGTTCTCATCTTTGTTGCCATATTTAAGGACACATGGAACAGTGGATAATGGCATTAGTTAGATCCTTTAACATGACCCAAAGAGTGTGAGTTCAATACCCGGTTAAGGCAGTGGAGAACTTTCAGAGGGAAATTAACAGGAGATAACTGATAACTGACATCCATTAAACATGGCATGTGGGACTAGAACAGTCTACTCCAGTGAGCGAAATAAAGGGTTCAGTTCGACATTCCAACCACCTGAAGAAGGCTGGAGCGTACAATGGCTGAAACATTGTAATAAATATGGCGACAAAGATGAGGACAATAGTCCGAATAATGTAAATAATGTACATAATACCTCATCTAAGAAATATAGACAGATACTTACGGTTACAGCTAGTCATTTCAATTTTAAAGTGATGAGACAATGTCACCAATCTAGTACTACACTTTAAATTCATAAAGTTTAGGTACCAGAGAGAAAAGTTCATCAGAACAATTACGATGAAAATATCTTTAGAAAATTCACAGGGAAGCTACATTATGGCAGGGGGGAAAGTAACTGAAGCCAAGATGCCAGGTCAGGATAAATAACATTGCAGATTCTTCTTTGTATTCTAGCAAAAATCTCTAATTATATAGCAAAAGCATCAGACTAGATGTTCATATGCTGAGTTGATCAGTTGATGTTAATTTATAATCAAATCAAGACTTGAGGATAATCATCATTACATGATACAGGAGGCATAGCCAATATGACTCAATACCTGCTCATAGGCAGAAATATTTGCATTTTGACAATGTTCATTGTTATTGAATGATACCTAATGTTTTTCTATCCCTAGAGAATCATTATTCCCCCTTTTATCATTATAATATGACAGTGATGAGACTTTTGTCAAAATATATGATGATAGGATAGTGTACAGAAAGAAGCAAATTCATGGCTTTCCTAAAGGTTTCAGTTAGAATTTGAAGTCAGTTTGCAGATTCCAAAAATCTACATTCAAACTTTATCTCTAACTTTGTTTATATCTATCTATTTTCTGTCCGAATTTCTGGGATGAGGTGTTATCATTATTTACACTA
Organism: Acanthosepion lycidas; assembly: GCA_963932145.1. NCBI lineage: Eukaryota > Metazoa > Mollusca > Cephalopoda > Sepiida > Sepiidae > Acanthosepion > Acanthosepion lycidas. Next base: position 7,127,656 of record OZ010575.1, on the reverse strand, counting down.
TTTACATTCAGACTATTGTCCTCGTCTTTGTTTATTACATCAGCTTATGTTAATCATAATCATGTTAATCTCTTTGATCTGTAGCTTGTAAATAAATTAAATAAAATGGACCCTACTAAAAATGAAAATATTTTATTTTTAAAGCAAATTATGATAAGCAAAAGATAGTGGATACTTTACAATAATGTGAAATGCAAGAGACCACAGACAAAACAAAATGAAGAACCACCATTAATCATTCTAGAGCCCAGTTTTCACCCAAAGTGATTCTATATGGTGAAATTGGAAGGACATTTTCTATTACGAGTGACTTCCAGAGACATAAATGATTGCTTTGAACAAATACTTCTCCCAACTGACGATAACAAATGAAAAATGTATCTGGACTTGAGGGCATTTTCCAACAGGATGATTGAATTATTATTAATTTTTTGACTAATATCTACTTCATTTAAATTACAATTACTTTTTATAGAAATTGTTATGGCCAAATTAGATGCACACATAGTGTGACAGTTATCAATGTGGAAAGTGGGATTGGATTGTTGAGTTCAAATTCTAACTGAGGCCATTGTGTTCATTTTTAAACAAATACCCTTGGTAAGACAAGATTGCAATTTCTTCTGTCATCAGTTAGGGATTAACTTTTAACATATTGCATTATTCACTACTTTCCTTTCAACTGCATTGTTTTTCAAGGGGCTCCTTTACTACACTCCTTAATTTCAGTCATGGTCATTTTCTGTTGCCATAGCAGGATATGACAACAAAACTGCAAAATTCAAACATGCTATCATCCATTAATCTGAGTCACTTGCTATGGTAGGATAAAATTTTTGCTTTGCAGACAAAATTACCTCCAGAATGTTAAAGAATAGTAGGGTAGACTGGACTTCTTAGCTTTGGTTGGCAACCAGTCTAGGAGAAAGATAACTCTGAATTCAAGATTGGTTTGTAGTAGGACTAGCAATTCCACCCCATAAAAATTTATTTTTGCTGTGGAAACAACATCAGTAACATCCCACAGGGTGATGTTGTAGCTTTAGAATCCAATAAGGAATTTTATAAGATTAAGACAAAACATACACAGCACAGATTGAAAATAAAAAATGTTTGATTAGGCTCATATCTCTATTTCTTTAAAAAGCTGATCTTATTATGACAGCTGCTTTATCAATTAAGCCATGAAGATTACCAGATACAGAAGATCTACTCTAACCATATAGTTTTCATTCTTTATTTTCATCAAATACCTAATTTGCTGCCATCTTTAATATTTCAGACTAAACATTCTTATTGCCAGCCATCAAATAATAAATAGAGAAGCAACTTTTATGCCAACACAACACACAATATTTTTAAACAGCAAAAGCCATTTCATTATCAAATTGGCTTTTTATTTGTGCTTTTAAATCCCCTAAGTGCTAGCATCAGGAATGGCATCCAGTTGATGAATAACAATAATAATAACAATAAAATGGAATTGAAAAGAAGAGAATTATTGTTAAGACAATTCCCTTAATTTCCCAGGGCAGAAAACACAATAATGAGATACAGATGTGCAAATTATGGAAAGAATTGAGGAATTCCTGCATAAATATTCACTTGGACCAAACATCATATATCCAAAGGTTACTGTAAAAGCAATACCTCTTATTTATGTGGGATTATGATGATATCAGAGACAAACGTTGGATTATGATGATATCAGAGACAAACGTTGGATTATGATGATATCACAGACAAACGTTGGATTATGATGATATCACAGACAAACATTGGATTATGATGATATCAGAGACAAATGTGGGATCATGATGATATCTGTGACAAATGTGAAATTATGATGATATCAGGAACAAATGTGTGATTATGATGATATCAGAGACAATCGTTGGATTATGATGATATCAGAGACAAATGTTGGATTATGATGATGTTAAGTCCTGTGGCAATAATTATAAGTAAAATGATGCACTAAAATAAGTAACCAAGTAATGGTTTTAAGTTCTCCGAAAACTGGTGATTTTTCTGTTCACCTGCCCTGAGTTTTTAATCTGTTGGGTAAATCAACCTCTGACTGTGGAGAAATTTTCAAATATGCTGTGGGAGCAAACATCATTACACGTTTTGGGAATAACTAATCTATACAATTAACTCCATAGTAAGAAAGAATTCTGGTGTTTAAATCTAAATACCTAAAGAAAGTTAACATGAAGCTAAAAACATGTAAAATAATAATATATTAGCAATGTACTTAATATTGAGATATCTCGTGTTTGCCTGTTGGCATTAAGTGATAAATAGATAGATATATGTGAGAAGACTGAGATAGATAGATAGATAGATAGATAGATACATATATATATATATATAGAGAGAGAGAGTGATAGATAGATAGATAGATTGATATATATATATATATAGATAGATAGATAGATACAAAGGCTGAGATAGATAGATACAAAACTGATAGATAGATACAAAGACTGCAATAGATAGATAGATACAAAGACTTCAATAGACAGATAGATAGATAGATAGATAGATAGATAGATAGATAGATAGATATGAAGACTGAGATAGATAGATAGATATTTACACTAATTACATCTGGACTATTGTCCCCAACTTTGATATTGTGATAAAAACAACAAAGATTAAGACAATAGTCTGAATGTAACTAGTGTAAATAATGATAATTCCTCATGCCAGACATTCAGAAATAAAAATAGATAGACAGATATGAACAAAGAGAGATGTAGAGTCTTGAAATCAATAAATGGAGTTCAAATAACAGCTGAGATTTTTGGGAAAGATATGAATTCACTTTTTTCTGTACACTATCCTGTCACCATGTATTTTGAAAAAGGTTTCATCACTGTCATGCCACAATGATTAAAGGAGAATAATGATTCTTTAGGGATAGAAAAGTAGTATCATCAATAACAATGAAAATTGTCAAAATGCAAACTTTTGCAAATATTCTTGTCTATGAGCAGTTTTGAGTCATAGATAAATTTATGTTGTTTTTTTTTAAAGGGAGTGGAATCAAGGACAACTGGGGTAGGACTAAATGTTGTGTCTAATGTGAAAGTGTTGATCAGAGAAAAAAGCAAAGCAGAAGAAGAGGAATATTTTCCTTTGTTCTAAAAAAATGTCAACCATGTTGGACAGATAGTGAAACAGATACGACAACAACAAAAAAATCCCCTGACAAACAGATGCAAACAATGATAAAAGAGAGGTAAAGACAAATGAATAGAGAGATTAACAGATTGAAACAGAGAGGGAGAAATGAACAGACTGAGAGATAAAAAGAGAGATGAACAGATTAAGGGTTGAACAGAGTGAGAAATAAAGAGAGTTGAACAGTCTGAGAGAGAGAGAGAGAAAATAATAAACAGATTGAGAGTGCATAAGGGAGAGAGGAGGAAATATATATGAACAGTGCGAGAAAGGGAGTGAGAGAAATATATAGACAGTGAGATGTGAACAGTCTTAGAGATAAGGAGATATGTTGTGAGAGTGTGAGAGACGAACAGACTGAAATAGAGAGAGAGAAAGATGAACAGAGAGAGTGATAGAGGAATAGAATGAAAGATAAGAGAGAAAGATAAATAGACAGAGTGCAAGAGAAAATGAGAGAGACAGAAACAGAGACAAAGAGATATGCATGAACAGTAAGAGAAAGGGTGAGAGAAATGAACAGCCTTAGAGAGAGAGAGTGAGAGACAAAGAGATATGTATGAAAAGTGTGAGAAAGAGAATAAGAAAAGTGTGAGAAAGAGACGGAGAGAGACAATGAGATATATGATATAAACAGTGTGAGAAAGCCACTACACATGTCGACTGTTCCTCAGACTAACATAGAATACAACATTTCATTTCTATTTCATGGTTCCAGACCATTATTCTTAGCTGGCTAAAGAAATTGACAGCACTTTTTATTACAGGAAAACTGATCCATAATTTTCTGTCATATGGAATTGAATTGCATCATAGAGATCTTCAAGCTAAATCATCCTCTCCTTTGAGGTTTTAATTCTAACATTCCCCCGATAATTTTGTGTAATGAAAATTCATTACATTGTGGAACTTTTCCATAGGAACTCTAAGTCCAGTTTTCAGTTTCAACATTTTTCAGCCAATCATCCTCAGGTGAATGGATTCCTCAAAGCATTGTGAAAAAGAAGCAACAAAAATAATGACAGTCACTATTTAATGAATAGTGACAAAGAAAGAGAAACTTGTTATCTTCTTTTCGAAATATAAATCATAGAACATCCAATAGAAGCCAGTGGAAAATCTCAAACAAAACCAGGCTTTATATTAACTAGCAATACCTGTGAAAACTTGATGGGTTTTCTATTTGAATTTTTCTTAATTTAACGACTGAATGAGCTCAAATACCTGTTGAAATTCACCTATTGCATTGTTAAATATTTAAGGTTAACAATTTTAACAAAATATTGTAGTAACAATTATAAGACTGAAAGCAGATCCTTATTTAAAGAAGTAAGAGGATACAAATGAAAAGATTAAAAATTGACATGGTTTTCCATTAAATGTGTCTCCTCAGGTGATGTTAAACTAATGTGAAGACACATTCATAGTGTTGAAACATGATTGTAATTGTGTAGCGATTTTTAACATGTTTTTGCTTTAATATTCTAGAATAAATAGTATATATATATACATATATATATATATATCACAAAAATCCGAAGTGTTGATACAACAGACAGAATACCTGCTAGGTGAACAAAAGAAAACTCAAACAGAAAACAACTAACAACAAAAATCAAGAAAACTTATAGAAGAACAGGAAAAATAAACAAACTAAGAAAAAAAAAAAAGAAAACTAAGTGGTAAACACCTACCTAGACAGTAACCAACAGTGGTCTATGCCTGGGTTATTAAGACAGAGCAAAAATACTTCACAGTGTCACACTTCAAAAGAGACAAAATTTAGTCTGTTCTTAAGTTTCATGAGTTGGTTAAAATATATATGTTGAAAATATATATATATATATATATATATATATATATATATATATATATATATATATATATATGTATATATATATTACATGAATCATTCAAACAAAAAACAGATTAGTGAAGTTAATGATATAAATGGCGAGAATACATCTTTGCAAACAAATTTATTAAAATTACATTAACCCACGAACCTCTAGATGAATGTTATGATCCCTGTTTTAAATAAATTCAACTTGTATAAGGTCTTTTTTTTGCTAGTATTTTCATCTGTTCATACAGACATCATCAGACATGGAAATTGATTTGTTTTTTGTAAATACATCCAGGTAATGACGGGACACAAAAGATTAGATGTGAATTGAAATATGTTTTTTAGAAATGTGTTATTGTTAACTGTAAGAAATTCTGGAGCGTGCGGTCGCAACGCTAAGGTTGAATTTTTTGAAAATTTAAAAGAAAGTGCATTTTTTTACTAATATGGTAATTGGAGAATTCTTTTGTTGTAGCAGTTTTTTTTCAGTCGATGTGGCATGAACTAAATTGTTCATTAAATAGAGCAATGTTGCAGCTATTACCCCAGAAGTTGCACGTCGGTTCAGTTCTTTTTAAATCAAATATGTGGTGCAGTTTTTTTGTATGAATGATTCATGTAATATAAATTGAACTGCACCACATATTTGAATTAATATATATATATATATATATATATATATATATATATATATATATATATATATAGGGTGAAAATATACACAAACACACACACACATATATATATATATATATATATATATATATATAAGTATAAAAAATTAAGATATCAGCTGATTCCACTACCTTGGTTTCAACTGTTCAAAGATACCAAAAAGTATTGGAAAGGTAATGGAAATGGATGATCTAATTTTTTATACTTAAAAGACCCACGTGCTAAATTTTTATCTTTTTATATGTGTATTGTGCACTTTTTAATACTGCTGTTTCCTGGCCTAACTCAACTCTGATCATTAACTTTATATATATATACTTATATATAATTATAAAATATCACACATTGAGTGCTGGGGCTAATAAAATAGTGCCCTATATATATATATATATATATATACATGGTGGGCCAAAAGTAAGCTTACATTTAGTAGGTATGGACTTTACATTTTTTAAAAACATTTTATTACATTTATATTTATTTCTTACAATCATATTTGTTGAAAACTGTTTATGTACATTTGTTTAACACTTTACTTATGTTTTTTTGCAGAGTTTAATCCTGCCTATTTCTTTGTCAGCACATAAGCTCTGCTCTGCCACTACATCAGGTAAATAATGGATCATTCCTATTTGTGAGGATAGATGAAAAGAAGAAAAGATATATTAACAATGCTACTCTTTGGTTTTTAGGGAAAAGGAATAAAACAAAAAGGGAAGATAGTGGAGATGATAACACTCTTGTGTTTTACAGCTGCTTTAGTGAAAGTGCTCAAAATGACCCCCTTCAACATTGCAACATTACTTGAAGCCCTCTAGAACACTGTGACACACGGCATGACACAAATCCTGATCTGCATCAATTTCAGTAAATACTTCTGAGACATAATCTTTTAATTTGTCTACTGTGGGGGAGGGGGGTCATAAACCGTGTTCTTTATTACACACCCCACCAAAAAAAGAAATCCATTAGTGTTAGGTCAGGTGAACGTGGTGGCCATTCAATACTGCCCCTTCTTCCAGACCAATGGTGTGGAAAGGTTTGGTTAAGGTTGTTCCTTCCTGCCAAAGCATAATGGGGAGGTGCTCCACCTTAGTGAAAGGACAGTTTGGCGAAGTTAGCCAAGAAAAGTTAGTTAAAAAAGTCTCTGGTTTCATGAGTGGCATGATGCCAGTTTTCTGTGTGTCATGATGATAATTATTTAGGACTAATTTTATTTTGTAAAAGCATATATATATATATATATATATATATATATATATATATATACATAAATGTGGATATAAACCAAATAACTACATATTAGCTACTGTATATACATGTGTTAGTGTGCATACACAGGTAAGCAAATAAATATTTACTCAATTTAAGCTGTAAACAAAACAGTGGTCAATGTGGCTAGACTGAGTATAGAAGTATATATTAACAAATATACATATACCTACGTTCGAAGTGCAACTTAAAGTTTCATGGTTCTACCAACTCATCAGGCACAAATTACTACAGTTGATTTTTTTAAAAAATAGTGTATCTTAGAATATGTATAGAAGTAGACACCGAGGTCAACACTAGGTGGCCTGAAGATTGTGCTCAAGCATAAAATAGACTACTGCCATTCAGTGTTGACCTCAGTGTCCAATTTTATATTTATATTTGCTCTATCTCTGATATTGAGCACTTTTGCCCATAAAAATGTATGCCTTAAAACATATATATATATATATATATTATATGTGTGTGTGTGCGCGTGTGTGTAGCAAATAATAACATCCATGTAAAAAAAGACAATGTATATTCATGAATATATTCTGTATAATAAAGAAAAAACAGATACTGAACTATGAACCTAGGCAGACTGCACAGCTTCCACACTAACCTGAGGCAGAGGACTAGAGCAACACTTACATTCTAGGCATAGTGAAAGGATGCTCTGTTCTAAGGCATAAAAGATCCTGTCATTTTTTATGGGTACTATGCATTTTATCTTTTGGTTTGCATCTGAACAGAAATAAAAATGTCAGGATTTCCAAAGCAGATTTGAAATTGTAATGCAGTCTTTTATAAATATATTTCTTTCTGAAACCACCAACAGACTAGTCTGTCAAACAAGGATGGGGAGGAGGCAGAAAAGTTCACAGCCTAACTAAGTGTATCTACTGTAAAATGAATTCTGATGTTTAGTCATAAGATCATATTTTGGAAAGTGGGTCAAGTTGAGAAATTCTCAACACTCCTCTGTATGTATGTTGTGTATGTATACACAATCTTACTCTCTCTTCTATGTATAATATATATATATATATATATATATATATATATATATATATATATATATATATATATATATATATATATAATTAGTATTATTTACATTTGACACAAGCCACAAAAATTGACCTTTGTTTCATGAGAGATCATTTTTCATGTTAGATGCTGACTTCAAGGCCACTACTCTTTTCTTTTTACCTTTTTGAAAATTTTATATATACAGGGTGAGTCAAAAGTCAGGCTTGAATTCTGTTTTTCATGGCTGTCAGTCAGTTTGTTTGTTTGTCATTTGTATTACAGTGTACAAGAAAGTAGAAATCAAGGAAGGACATGTTTTTCTAACCATTTATTCAGAGACAAGGGTGGAAAAGTATTAAGGAACTACCAAACTGAAAAAAAAAAAATATTATATAAAAAATTTATAATTGGCAAGATTAACATGACTTCCCAGAACCTGGATGCTACTTTTGACTTACCTTGTGTGTGCATATATATATATATATATATATATATGTCACCTGAAGATCACAAGAGTGCGAAACTTAAGTTGTGGCTTGAGCTATGCCTCATTGAAGGTTGACATTGTGAAGTGATTTTGTCCTGTCTGGAGAGCCCAAGCATTGAATGTTTTAATTTAATGCTTAGGTAAGCATTTGAATTTTGTTCTTTTTTCTCCTACTTTAGTTTAGAAATTTTTTTCTTTTTTTTTTTTTTAATAAGAAGGTAGTCTCTTGGTTCCACCAACAGTTTGGAATTTTGTGTGATTATATATATATATATATATATATATATGTCTGTTTGTGTGCAAAAATTTCCAATAGAGTATTTCTGTAACAGGACAATATGAATAAAAACAAAAGAAAAACTGATTTTCCTCTGAGGGATATTATCAAGGCAAATGCAAGAATTTTATTTTGTAACAAGTATTTATATACAAGACCAAAAATTTTAAATTTGTTTTTCAAAATACAGCTTGCCTGAGTTTTCAACCAACATGATGAATATTTATGAGCATTCTTAAATTAAAAAATTTTGAAAAACCAGTAACATTTTTAGTCTCAGCTAAGAGTTTTCCTTTTGTTTTATATATATATATATATATATATATATATGAAGAAATAGTTTTAAGGTGTGCTATATTTATGGGATAAAGTGCTCAATATCAGAGATAGAGCATTTGTAAATATAAATATAAAAGTGAACATTGAAGTCAACACTCAGAAGCAACAGGCTGTTTCATGCTGGATGCAATTATCATGCAGCCTGATGATTGCATCCAGCATGAAACAGCCTGTTGCCTCTGAGTGTTGATTTCAATGCTCACTTTTATATATATATATATATATATATATATATATATATATATATATATATATATATATATATATATACTGTCGTTTGTGACCTAAGGTTTCACAATTTAATATAAAGTCACAAATAACTCTTGATGCAACCCCATATGTAAGCACTGTCACGGATTGAGCCTCTTCAACTAAATACCACACACACACATATATATATATATATATATATATATATATATATATACTTTTTTACTTTAGGATATTACATCAGAAACATGTAAAAAAATGCTAAACAAATGCAATTATGCTTCTATGTGTTTAACACATCTCATCAGGTGTTAGTAAATAACTGGTTAGTAGAGAATTTATTGAGATCTAAAACCACATATAACCTCTTTTCACGAGAAAAAGAAGAAAAGAAAAATAGTATCAAAGAAATAAAGACACAAGATATAATCTCATTTTCCCAGAAGAAGAAGAATAAGATAAAAAAGTACTACTCACCAGTTATTTACTAACACCTGATGATTGCATTTGTGCAATGTTTTTTTTTTATGTTTCTGACATAATATCCTAAAATAAAAAATATTGCTCTAATATTGTATTGAGCTCTCTGTTAAAATGAATGTTACAAATATCAGAGTTGGATTCAATTTGTCCTCATTTCACACACAAACACATACACACATATATATATATATATATATATATATATATATATATATATATATATATAATAACTGGTCTAAAATTGTTAAGTCCTGCTAAACAAAATTGTGCCCCCAACACCCACTAGAAATAATGTTTGTACAATTAAAAAGTAATATCAGATAAAAATTATCCTTAAAAAAATCCCTGTTCTTTATGTTTTGGCCACAAAATTTAAAGTAGAAAATGTAGATTCATAGAAGCACTAACAAGAAATGTGTTTTCCTTAAATAGGTAATTTAAACCTTGCTGTCAGGTTGGTCTCTGTGGCTGAACTGATAACAGCATGCATTGGATAAAAATGCAGCTTCCCTGATGGAAAAAACGTATACAAGTTCGATTTCTGTTGAAGGTACAATTTTTTTTTTAGTAGGACTTTGTAATCTAGGCTGTTTTTTGCTAGTTTTATTATATAAAAAAAATAAATAAAAGCCAAAGACCAACTCAAACACGTCTACCAACTAAAATTTTTTTTATATTAATAAGAAATAATGTATAAAAGAAAATCCTTCCAATGTACTGGCATTTTCTACAAAATGAGTTGACAAATTAGTTTTAAAAAACTGTACTGGCAATCCTCACTAGGGAGTTCATAATATTGTTTAGTGTGAAACCAACTCTAACCCAAAATTGTCAATATGTACCAAGGGGACTGGTACAATTACTGGTCGCTAGCAAGATCATCTTTAGTGTACTTCACTATTTTTAATACTGTGTCAGAATTATGTTAGCAAAGATTCTTTATAATGACTGTAAAATGATTCCTTTGTTCTGATAGTCTGCTTAATAAAATGAAACTAAATATTATAACTTCTTATACAAAAGAAACAAAAGAAATGTATAAGAAAATGATTATTTTACAATCTTGATGGCTAATAAAAAGCATGCTACTATTTTGCTTATGCTGACATTAATAATAAAAGAGAAATTGTAGTCTTACACCCACAGTTGCAAAAGGTAATTGTTACTGTTAAAGTATTGACAAAAAGCTGGAAGTTTTCATTTTATAATTCAGGCAGTTGGTATGGATCTTTAAAGAAGAATTTCATTTGTACTTCCTGTACATATTGGTATTTACAAAGTTCAACTTAGTCCAGCTGAAGCTCAAATGTATAATAGAGGTAGAAAGATTACGGTGTAACATTCATTGATGTGAAGAGGACACTTGCCTGCTTTAAAATCAGCACTTGAAGACTGACCTTCACATAGGTTTGAATGCTGAAGAAATAAATATCTAACCCACAAAGTATACATACACACAAACACATAAATACATATAAACATAAACAAATGCATGCTTGCATAATACACACACATAAATACATAGATTATATATAAATCACATATAAATTCCTATACAATATATATTACATATAAATAACTACAAAATATATATCACATATAAATACCCACATTATATATATATATATATATATATATATATCATATAAATACCTACATTATATATATTGCTAATAAATTAATTAACATATATATATATATGGCTAATAAATTAATTAACATATATATATATTGCTAATAAATTAATGTATTTATTTTTAATCTACCATTTATTTTATCCTACAATGGTAGATACAGTGTCAACCACTGTTGGAGAACATTTCCTTTATTAAGATTTTTTGGATATGCAGGACACATTGGTTAAAATAAAAATATGAATAGGACACCTATTTCTAATATGAGTATTTACTATCATAACATTTGAAGCAATATATATATATATATATTCTGAGTATGACTCTGCTACGGTATCTAGTTAATCCCTGTAGCAGATACCTGCTAAGGCACATTAGTTTTTCTTCAACACCCACACAGCCAACCTGTGGTAATGTTATAGCTATGCTAAACAGACCGTAGTTTCTGTGAGTGTGTGTGTGAGAGAGAGAGAGAGAGAGAGAGAGAGAGAGAGAGAGAGAGCGAGCTCAACTTTGTGTAATAAGTAGTTGATCGAGTGAGTAAGCTCAAAGCTTCAGCTCAATGACATTTGACTTTATGCTAGCAGCAACAGCTTCCAAACAGTTTTGTCTATGAAATTCCACAAAGCTTCGGTCAACCTGTGGCATAGTTTTTAAACTCTTCCCAGTAGTGCCACACACTGCAATTGTCTCCCGAAGATCATATTATCAAATCAATATTGTTACCCCCTTGACAACCCGTAGGCTTCAATCACTGGTCTCATGGTTGTATTGATAATATTCTAATCACTGATTATATAAACATATACACACATCTTATATGTGTACATGTGTGTGTGTGTGTGTGTGTGTGTGAATACTTGGGCAACAGTTCTTTATTAATACATGTTTAAAAACTACAAAGAATATTTTTTTAAATTTATTGCTTAACTTTTCCTCTTACCATACAATTTACATCAATGTTTACGATATGTAAAAATTGTACAAAAATTTTAGATCAAGTGCATATTTGGAAGATTGATGCAACACAACCTTTATAGCTCCTTTCCTGATTATCTTTGTGTCAGACTAACCTGAACTTAGTAAATATTTATATAATCAGTTAGTTTGGCTCTGGTTTATTTGCTACTAGCTTCAGTAGTCAGTGTTCAAGCTCAGCTAAAAGTAACCCTTGAGAATGCCCATTAGTACTATTAAGGATAATAGTATGATACAATATTAGGTTCTGTTTATCATTGTGTTAGATGATGCTAACCTGAATATATATATATATATATATATATATATATATATATAATACCATACATTAATTGCACAACTTCAAATTTCATGCCAAAGCAATTATCAAGTGATGGAATTATTATTATTACTAAAAAAAAAAAAAAATTCCAGCACATGACATTTCCTTCGGCATGAATCTATGCAATTAATGTGGGGTATCATCTATATTTCTTATATATATTAGGTTGGTGCAAAAATAATGACGTAATAATGTCGTTTTTTGACGTATTTTTTACATCAAAAAACGACATTATTACGTCATTATTTTTGCACCAACCTAATATATATATATATATATATATATATATATATATATATGTATATATATATATGAAATAACTCTGTTATTTAACATTGAGCGGTGTTTTTTCTGACACTATAGAGTATTTATATACAATCGCTTGCTCATATACCTATCTATATTTACCCATTCAGTTATATATATATATATATATATATATATATTTTGTTTTTTATACTCGGAGTTATATTTTCCTATTTCTGTTTGAATTTGTATGTCTGATGAATTGGATCATGATTACGATTCCAATGTAATAAATTATAACCATGGAATATTAGTGTTTGAGCCTTTTATGTTATATTCTTACTCTGTCTTGGACATTGAGTTCTACCTGGATTCTATCCTCTTGGAAATTTATATATATATATATATATAAAATCAGTTCATTCCTACCTTAGTCTAAGTATATCAGTGTACACACAGACACAGACACACATACATGGATATTTTTCATAAGTAAACAATTATAGTCTCAAATTTGCTTCTTTATGGAGGAAGAGCAATATTAGAGACAGTGTGGACATAGAAATCAACACTGCATGGTGACTGTGAGTTTCACACTTTAAGCAGCCATAGTTTGAAGATACTTGTGGCATGAAACTGACAGTCAACATGCAGTGTTGATTTCACTGTCCGTGATAATGAACACTTTTCCTCCATAAATATAGCAATTTTTAGACAGTAACTTTAATCATTAAAATAATTACAGCATATTTTTTAAGTCCTTACTATTATTACTAATATGCTTTCAGATGTGAGTCTTTTTAAATATATTTTTGCAATTTTTATTGTACTGTGCTATTATAGTAGTTTTCTTTTCAAGTCCCGACTTCACAAGCGTTTTTGATCAGTCTAGCATTGTCAGAACGAAGATACTGTCACGTGGCATCGTCAATAATAGTAATACTTATCTCTCTTCTTGCACTCGTGAAATTAAAAGTTACAAGCAGTATAAACAAAAAATATACTAATATACCTGACATATTTTACAAGATTATAAGGTTGGACGAGGTCTGTTATATACTGATTTTTTATTTGAAATGTTCAATGTTCGGTCTATGACCTGATTGGATTGCATTAGTAAGGAAGAAGATTATGCTGAAAATAATAATCTAAAAACGTTGAAAATCAAAGAAAAAGTTTATGTTACAATATATACGCGTTTAAATAATTTTTTTTTCATCATCAATATGTGAAAGAAAATCAGTAAGTTTTTTTCACTTATGAAGGAGAGGGAGAGAGAGATAAGAAAAGAAAAAAGAATGAAGGGACGATAGTAGAAAATACATGCCAATATAAATTGTGTATATTATATTTTTTTATAGTTCAATCGTAATAAATTAAAAAAAAAAATCCTTTACAAATAATAAAAGTCTTGTGTGTGTGTGTGCGCGAGCGCGTGCGCGCGGATTATAAAGTCTTCTGGAAATCTCCGAACTGTTATTATTAACGAAGTAATTGATTTCAAAAACATTTTTGTGAAATGAGACACAATCTTCGACATTCTTTTCTTAAGCACTTTGAGAATCTCTATGGCTTTTCTTTTCTTTTCTATTTCTGATTTCAAAAAAAAAAAAAAAAATGTAAATACATTTTTTTTATTTTTAACCCGCATACATCACAGAAGATCGAAAATCGATGGAAAAAAAATTGAATAGAGTCAAGAGATATCAATAGATCAGTCAGTGATGAAAATCACACATATTTTAAATTTTATACACATAAATCTCGGCGTTAAAAACTAAAGACGGTCATTTGAAAATGAACATTTTTAGATAGAGTAGTAGTAGTAGTTTGTTAGATGGTAATTCTTTTTTTTGCAACTAAAAAATAAGTACACGTCTATGTTTAAAATTTTAAACTGTTTAAAATTGCTAAAATGCATTTGAAATATTTAAAAACCTACGAATAAAAAAAAAATAAACATACTTGTTATGTTCGTTTTTCAGGCACAAAAAATGACATTTTCTCAGTTACACACGTGTGGACAATGTACTCAAAATAAACGCTTTTTTTTATTATTATTATTATTATTTTAAAATGAAGAAACTTATTTACAGTATTTAATACAGAATTTATATTAATTAATCATTTCTTTTAAAGTACACATCTAACAAAGCATTTTAATAACACATACATAGCCAAAATACTAAATTTAAATTTCAAAAAAACATTTTCTCATACACATTTTTTATACACTATTTCGTCATCATTCATTCGTGAAGTTCATAGTACGTTTTTTTACTAATAAATTATTATTTATATAATATAAACTTAGTAGAGACATTTACATTCAATTTTTATATGTGTAACAGAGACACACGCATTTGTCTCATTTGAGATTTTCGCAACACGCACTTGCCAAAAAAAAAAAACAGTTCGATTAAACTTTTTTTTTGTCCCATTTGTAAAAAAAAGAATGAGTATAACAATCAAAACGTATTTAAAAGTAATTTTTTTTAAAAAGTAAAATAAAAAAAATCATCTAAATTAAATAAAGCGAAGCATTTAAAAATAAATTTAAAAATTTTCAAGATTACTTAATTTTTTTAAATAAAATTTATCAATGTGCTGTTGTTTACAAAAATATAAATTAAAAAAAACATAAAAAATAACAGGCTAAAAAGGTAATTTCAGTGCAAAGATTAAAAAATAAACAGGAAAAAGTACTTTATCCCTGTTTTTAAAAAGTAAATAAAAGTTAATTATGAAACTTTTTAGAGATTATTTGTTTATATGTTGCTAATAAATTTATTTATAACCATTTTTATGGAAAATAGAAGATTAAAAAACTCGGTTTAGAGCAAAAAATATATAAATAAATAAAAAAAGAAAAAATTAATTATAATCAGTAATAATAATCACCCTTCTACTTGTTTCTTCTTGTTTAAAGCTTTCTTTCTTCCTATCTTTCTCTGTTGAGTGCCTCTGCTTTCTGTGCAGGGGGAGGGTAAATGATTTTTTTTCTTTTTCCCCCCTGTGTCGGTCTGTTCGATACAGATTTTTTTTCACTCTTTCCACTAGGATTTCTTCTTCTTCCCTGCCAAATACGCAAACATGATGCGTGCTGTGTTTGTAGGTCAAGTTTAAATTAAAATAGAACAGAGTCGCAAGATGATGATTGATAACAGCAGTGATGATGGAAATAATAATAATAATAATAATAATAATAATAATAATAATAATAATAATAATTCCAAGGTTTAGCAGACAAATGCTGTTAATAGATATATAGATTGATGGGTAAAAGATTGAACTAGTAAGTGGGTGGGTCAATTATAGTGCTACGGAAAAAAAATGCAATGAAATTATAATTCCGTAAATTGAGAGAATAATTCGAGACATTTTTATTTCATGTCTTTTTAGCTTAGACTGAAAATGAAAATAAAACACATAGGTAAAGTAACCGGCAAGTTAATAAAATATATAATAATATAGATTCTAAGATTATAGATTGAAGGAAGAAAGGAAGGGAAACAGATTGAGAAAGAAAGAACAGATAGATAGATAGATAGATAGATAGATAGATAGATAGATAGATAGATAGATAGATAGATAGATAGATAGATAGAAGGAGATGGAAAGATAGGGGTGGATAATTGAATTGGAGAAATAATCTTGATGGGAATGCTTGTAGGGTTTTAGTTTAAATAGGCCAATAAAAATAGCAGTAGTAACTGAGTAACATTTTTTTTTACTTATTGTAATGATTAGTGATAATAACCTAAAAAATAGATAATGAAGTTTAATAATCTTATGGTCGTAATGACGGAAGAAAAAAGAAACAAGCAAACATAAAGAGGGAGGGGTGGAACTTCACTGTGGTGTAGTAATGGTTAACAAGCTAGTCTAGCGTCCCGTTACTGTGTGGTGAGTTTGATCCATATCTAGTATCACACACGCGCGTGCACGCACACTTGTGGCCTTGTGTCGTACTAAGTAAAACTTTCAATAGCTAAGAAAAGGAAAATAAATACAGTGTGTCTGTGTGTGTGAGGGAGAGAACCTGCATATTTGTATGTCACTTCTCAGAAAGAAAAAGAAAGAATGAGAGAAAATGAATGAAAGAAAGAAAATATAAACAAAAAAATGAATGAGAATGAAAGAATGAATAAATAAAGCAAAGGACATTGGGGGTGGGGCTGAGAAAAAAAGCAGACCTTGTCAGTGAGAGAGTTGTTGGGGAAACTTACTTACCCCTTGAAAAGCCGGTGCCCCTTTCTTTCTTATTTTTTTTGAGAGTTATTGTCATTTTTTTTTGTACATTGATATTTTGTGCGCAATTTTTTTTTCTTATATTTTGCATAAATTAAAAAAAAATCTTGAAATGTCTAAAAATAAAAAACTTTTTCATTTCCAACATGTACTTTTTTTTGGGGGGGGGGGCTATTTAAAAAATAAAAATACAATCACAAAACGAAAATTTGGTTATATTTTTTTTACCTTTTTAAAAATCCTCCATAGATATTTTTCTTTTCCCTTGTTATTTTTTTTTCTTTTTCGTAGTAGCCGCAAAGAAGAAACGAACAAAGTTAAAACGGTGAGTAACTAAAAAAAAGCTAACCCTCCAAAATGTAACAACAACCAAAAAGAAAAAAAAATGGAGGCACACGAATGACGACAACGAATCCTTTTCTCCCCCACCCCCAAGTTTAGTTATCTCCAATATAAAACCGTGTCGGGCAACTCCTATCTCGAACCGAGCGAATCATCATCCACCTTCCTCTTTTGCTCGTCTTTCAAATCTCTCATCAGTTCTCTGGGGGATCGGGGAATAAATAATGGGCCTGCCCCTTCGTGTTTCCTCTTTCTTAGTTGCTTTTTCAGATGATACACATTTAAAACAATAAGCGATTTCATTACTATCTTTTACACTCTTAAAAAAAAAACTCTCCTTTTAAAAAAAACATATAGCACTACAATTTAAGATTCCTTTATTAAAAAATAATAAAAAAGGGACCTATGTCTCATTTCTAGCTCGAAAAGATTTTTTCTTAAATTCTGTGTTTGTTATTATCTCCAAATCGGACATGACGATTGTTCTTACGAAGTATGAAGAAAATAAAAAGAAAGAAAAAAAGATTAATAAAACAAAATGATTTCCTTTAAAATTTATTTCTGTTTTCTGAGAGCGTTTGATCCAAAATCTTTTTATTTTTATCTTTAAAAAAAAACTCAAAAGTTTTTGTCTCAGAAATTCTCAACAATTTTGTGATAACAGAGTTGAATTCATATTTTAATTTTATCCAATATGTCACTTCTGTTGGTTCTTTTAAAATTCTTGATTTTATTCCTGAGTTAAGAGATATATGGTTATACTAAAAGCTAAGTATGGCACAAGGTAAAAATATTTGAACATTCTGTAAATTGGTTTGCAAGATTAACTTGCTAACCAACGTACTACAGTAGGTGCTTGCTTAAATAATTATTTATTAAGATTACACTGGTCTGGCATAAGGCCAGAATAGTGGGACACCATAGGAGGATCAATCTCACTACCCCAGTGAATTAACCTGAATTAGGACAAGCTTCCTAAACATCAGCAGATCATCTTTATAATATTTATTCAACTTAGATGAGTTTGCCACTCAGTGAGAACCAAACTTACTCCACAAAAAAAAAAAAAAAAAAAAACTACTCATACCTTCATAAAAAGTAGATAGAGCGGATTTACTTGAATATATTGGAAACAAGGTTTTATCTCTATAAGTGGTTGTTTTTTTTAAATGGATTTAGCATAAAAATGTCAAAATATTACACAATGTTAGATTTTTATCATATAGGTCAATGTTTTCTCAATAAAACTAATATTAACCAACAATGTTGATAAAATTTTATATATATATATATATATATATATATATATATATATATATATATATATAAATATATATATAAGCAATCTACTATATGAATTTCAGCTTATGATATATATCCTCATTAAAAATTACTGATAAGTTTTGAGGTGCATTGTCAACATGGATTTTTATTTATAAATTAATCCCAAAGAAAGAAAGATACCATAGGAACACATTAACACATTGGCAGCATACACAGTTGATTAAAGAATACATTTCTTAACCCCAATAGGAGTAGATAGGTGTGCCTATCGTCCAATTCACACTCCTCCCTGGTCTTTTGAACAGGAGTAGAGGTTTATCCCTTGTTTCCTGTTTAGGACTGGGTTTCCAGTCCCTTTTAAAGTCTTCTCATTCTCTTTCACTCCTTGTAGTCCCTTGTGTCTTCTTATCATCTTTGCTTAGGGTGAAGTGATTTAAAATAAAATCTCAAATACCTGAATAAATTATTTTATTTTACATGTTAATATGATCACTTTTTTATCAGTTTATCAATCAGTGATTTTAACTTTTTTACTATCCCAATCATAACATTACTTGTAGAAATTTTATTGCTTCCCAAAGATCTTCTTTGCTTCAATATTGTTTTCGCTCATATATATATATATATATATATATATATATATAATTCATCTAAACTCATATTTGAGTCATAAAATTTGTCATAACTACATCTAAAACAATAAAAGGCTTAATTAATATGAAAGAAAACAATATGCTAAAACTTGAAAGAGGAATTTTACTCTATTACTGTAATAATTGCCACAAGAAATACATTGGATAAACCTCAAAGAATTTAAATAGGAGATTATATTATATGGAAAGGGATCTTTTACAAAACAACATATTAAATGCAAGACTGACCACAATTTTGATATAAAAAAGGTTTTCTAATTAAAAGAGAAAACAATTCACTCAGATGAAAATGATCAGAAAGTGCTTTAATTGCTGGATCATCCACAGTAAATTTGTGTCAACGTTCACCTTTCTTGGCAAAACTTCTATCATCACAATGTGGGATATTTAACAACAAATGTGATGGAAACAAAAACAAATGAATCTAAATGACATTGGCTAGATTATATACCCAAAATACATTAAAAAAACCCTAAAAAATCATCTTTAAATTTAAAATTCCCAGCATCGCTTGTTTATGCACATGTGTTGAAAACCTAAAGGATGTAACACATCACACAAAAACTTTATCCACTTAAAATAAAATAAAAATAAATAATGAAAACAAATGGAGTATAATTCCACTTTCCATAATTGTAATTCTGTAGCAATTTTTAACATATTTTTGATTTAATATCCTAATATATATACAGTGTAACCCAGATATAAGAGAGTTGTCGGGACCGGAGAAGAAGTCTCTTATATCCGGGTTTCTCTTATATCCGGGTTTGGTCTAATTTATATACATTAACACAGGCTCTAATTTGGGACTAGATAAAATATCTCTTATATCCGGGTTTCTCTTATATCCGGGTCTCTTATATTCGGGTTACACTGAATCAATCACAAGTCTTCTGTTGGATTAATATCTGGAGAGGTTAGTGGTTATTCCATTAATTTGGTACGTTTGATGCCTTTTTTAGCAAGGTGGGTAGAATATTCATGTATTGTCATGCATAAATATACCCTTTAATTTAAAGCAGTTTGGGTTTTGACCCATACCATTCATTATACATCTTGTACAAGAAATTAGAATGATTTTTTGCATTTATTTTGATACCATCATCAACTTTAAAGGAATCTATAATTTTACTGCCTACAATACTAATATAAAGTATTGCTCCACCTCCCCCTGTTGTCTTCTAAGTAGTGTTGGTTGACTATTTCCAGGAAGGGCCTAACTTCTAGCCTAGCCATCAGGTTCATCTAATGTAGCTCTTCATTCATCACTAAAGATTACTGTTAAAAAAAATATGTACTTCTTCACACAATTTGCATGTTTTGTTTTGTAATGTTTACATTGATTGGTCTGTTGTCCTCACCTTTATTGTCATATTCATAATGTTTCAGCCATTGTATGCTCCATCCGTCTACAGGTGATATACATTGGAATTTCAAACCAAACCCTTTATTGATCTAGTTCCACATGCCATGCCTTTTCTGGATATCTCAGTATCAGTTTTTCCCTTTAATAACTAAACTTTCCAAGTTTTATTCACCTCTGCCGTGACCAACTGAACTCACAAATGCTGAACTCATAACTCTTTGGGTCAAGTTGCTGGATTACTTCAAGCAACAGGCCATGTGTCCTTGGGGACAACGTATATCCCCTGAAGAAGGCCAGAATGTACAATGGCTGAAATGTCATGAATATGACAATAAAGATGAGGACAGCAGTCCGAACAATGTAAATAGTTACAATACATCATCTCAGAAATATAAACAGATGTGAAATGTGGTAGTTTTGTTACTTTTATCTCTTTACCCAATGTTCTTAACCCTTTGCATGTCCTGCATGTCATATATGATGCACAGGACATGTGATTTCCATATGTGTCCATGCATATGTGGTGCACATGAGCCATGATTTTAAAAGAGTGGTAAAACTAAAGGCGCCTAAGAAAAGAATCTAATATTGAGCAGGACGTCTGAAGAAAGGCATAATCTAAATTTTGTGTATCATATATGACCAAAGGATGCTTGACTGATAATTTAAGGTCTCAAATGAAAGACATCTATTTTCCACTTTATTGAAATGATTATAACCTTTGTATCACATGCGATGCACAGAACGTGGTGTAAATAACTTATGATTTATACATTGTATTCATGACATGTGATGATCAGTGTTTTATTATGTGAAACACTATATATCAGCAGAATCTATTTGCCAAATGAGTTGGGTTGCCTTGCTATCATTATAAATCTAAAAACAAGCATGAACATTTGGATATTACACACAAAAATGTTGTAAACAGACAAAGGCTTAATATTCTGCATCTTTTGTCTGTTTATATTCATAATAGCAGTTTCTTCAGATATTTTCTTGTTAATCCACTTGATTTTCTTGCTTAATAGTCGTTTAATTTTTGTAATTTCTTTTTGTGACATTTTTAAAGTTTTAATGTTATCGTTTCTTATCGTTTTAATCCTCTCAATTACATTTTTGATTATTATTGAGTTCAATCCCCAAGCTTACTCTGAATGAATTCTCACCACTCACATGAGTTCATTGCTTTGAGCATCTATTGGGACTCATCCTCAGACCTCAAATGGAACTCTCTCTCTCTCTCTCTCTCTCTCTCTATATATATATATATATATATATATATATATATATATATATATATATATATATATATATATATATATAAATATAAATATATATATATACATATATAATAATAATAATAATAATAATAATAATAATAATGGACTCTCCCGTCAGTTTCGACGTATGAGGATCTGCCAGCTTATTGATTCAGTTATGAAAGATTATGCGATAATCTTAAGTGGCATTTAAGACCTGCTAGTGATTTACAAAGGAGGCTACATATGGAGCAGGTGTGAGAATTGTGAGATGAGATCACTGTTAGATTGGCTGACCTTTTAGATCTTGCTCTCGTTTCTTGAAGATGATTCAGACAAGCAGATTGAAAATTGCTGAGTCCACTAAAACATGTTGATCTCCATTCTACCCACTCCAAAGCTAAGCACTCAAGGGTGTTATGTGGTATATTGACTGCTGAAAAGTTGCTTTTCAGCTTGTCTTTGTATCTTAGCCATGGGCGTCCTACATTCCTGTAGCCCTGATCTAACTGGCTGTACATTAGGATTTTGGGTATCCTGTCATCAGACATTCTCAAGACATGACCAGTCCAGCGTAACTGAGACTGTATATTAAATTTCTCGATTCCTCCAATATTACACCTGTTAAACAGGTCTACGTTAGATGTCCTATCTTGAAGCTAAACTCCACAGATTGCACGCAGACAGCTTTTATGGAAAACATCTAGCTGGCGTATATGGTGCCTGTATGGAGTCCATGACTCTGAGCCATAGAATGGCAAGTACAACAGCTCTGTAAACCCGAATTTTCGTATCCAGTTGATTACCCCGCTCATTCCACAAGCGATATATATATATACATATATATATATATATATATATATATATATATATATATATATATATATATATAGTGGAACCTTGGTTAACAAATTTAATTCATTCCTGAAGCCTGTTTGTAACCCGAAATGTTCATAAACTGAAACTATTTTTCCATTAGGAATCAATGTAAAATGGATTAATCTGTTCCTGGTCCCAAGATGATTGCTTATTTAAACTTTAACAACAGTACTTTGTGCACGACTTTATACATAAAACTAATGAAAATCATTAAATGTAAGAAAAAAATAAATAAATACGATACTAAATAGATAAAATATAGACAAACACTTCAATTTTGCCGTACCTGCATGTGGGAGAGTTGATGGCCTAAACTGGAAAGGGAAGGAAAGTGATGTTATTGTTTGGAAAGGGAGAAGGAATGACATGATCGTCTCTTTATTTATAAGAATAGTATATAGATCATTGAAATTTCAATGATGCATTAAGTGTTTCTTTTGATGTATATATATATATATATATATATATATATATATATATATATATATATATATATATATATATGATGCATTGCTAAAAATGATGGAAAAATGGTTGGCCCCCTTATACCCTCGTCAGAAAGTACCTGACTCTACTTACTATACTCTATCTTTACAAGAGTCAGATGGGGACCAAAAATGGAAGAATATTGCTGCCATATCTGGGCTGGAGCTGACCAATCCTCATGTTTCAACCTCAGCCAACTTTAAAAGCATTTATGTGGCCTTGTAGATGATGAATTATTTTCCACCCTACAACCTCTTTCCCATGAATGCAACGTTGCAAGCCTATCACTATTTTCATGGAAAATGTTCTGAGAAGTTATTCTCTAGTGCTATCTGTTCATACCTTTACAGCTAAAACACACCATGCCATGTACACAGGGTTGAACCATCCTCATTCTCCTGATATTTCATTGATAAGGAGGATTTTCATTTGGGCTGCTTCTTCCCAAGAACTGTTACTTTGTAAAGCAGACTCCCAAGAGGATGCTTCCCCAACCACTACAATTTTAACCTCTTCAAGTCCAGGGTCAACCATTATCTATCCTACATATCCTCATAATCCACAATTTTTATGTCCATAAAACAACCCACTTCAGTAACCTTCTGCCTTGAGTTGATCTTTGCCCTTTAACTAGGTGAACAATAGCATACAAAATAAAAAAAAATAAATGACTATGTGTACTTGGATATATCAAAAGAAGCCTGAAAGATATATTATATACAGTAAACTCAGCTTTGTCTGGCACAAGCCTACAGTATTGGAGCACCCTAGTATCAAATTCACTATATACCAGACAGTTCAGCAAGACAATCATGCAATAATAAATGTCCATAAGCTTACCATCGTCTGGTACAAGGCTAAAATAGTGAATTAACTTAAAAAGATCCTATTCACTATATGAGTAAATTGACCTTATACAAGAACATTGTAATGTGGTAGACAGTCATAATAGTTATTTAATCTGGCACAAGGCTACAATGGTTTGGGCACTCTGGGAGATTAAGCCTCACTAGTGAATTGGCCCATAAAAAGCACTCTGTTACACTACAGTAAGTACCCAGTATAGTTATTGAGTTTGGCATAAGGCCACAATTATAGCCATCTTAAGAGGATCAAACACATTACATTACTGAACTGGTCTGTGAGACTAGCACTCTAAACAGTGTGCTACAGTAAGCACCCAGTAAATCTATTTATTTATCTTAGTCTGGCTCAAGGCTACATTATTACTGCAGACTGGGAGATTCTGTTATGGCAATCCATCAAGTGAGAAGGATCTGCCTGCCTTGAAAATCAACATTTGATTTTTATTTTGTGCTAAAACCCTAACCACTATTGCCACTGAAAAGTATGCAAATGTCTCTGCCACTAAGTGATTCTGCAGGTAAACAATAAAAATTCTTTTACTCAAAACATTAATATCCAAAGATGAAAATGGGAAATTTTCAGTTAAAATTTAAATGATTTAGAAAAAAATTTTTAAATTGTAATTTATGTATAATTTTTAAATTTTTGAAAAATACTTCATGATATCCACTTTTCCAATCAAAAAGTTGTAAAAATTTTGATGCATAGAAAAATTTTAATCCATATTCCACAATTTGGTAAGTATAAAAACATGCTTGTGTAGAGATATTCAAATTGATATTTAATTTTTTTTTTCTTTTTCAGGAAATATTTTTAAAAATCAACTTTGTAGTATAAGGATTTTGATTTGCATTGGACATCCCCCCACTTTTCTTGGATTAATTTAATCTTAATTAAATTCTTTACAGACTAATATCCTCATCTTTGTATTTATTATCATAACATTTCAACTGTCGAGCTCTCTGACCTTCATTAGGTATCTGTCAATCCAGATTACCTTCAAGAAATTTCAACCTAAACCCTTTATTCAATCTATGGAGTCAGATTGTTCTCATTCCACTGTCCATGTCTAAGGATATCTTGTCTAGTTCTGTTTTTTTCTTCTTCTTCTGTATCCTTTCAGGATGTGGGTGATCATGGTTCTCCACAACTTCTTGCTCTTTATGGCTCTTAGCAGTGTTTGCCTTTTTGCTGTCTCTACTAATCCCTGTTCTGCCAACCATTTACACAAGCTCCTTAACTAGGTTATTCACTACTTTCTTCTGTCCCTCTTGCTTTCAGTGAGTGTTAAATTTTCCAAACCCTCTTTTCTCATTATGTGTTCTAGAAATTTCACTGCTCAGTTGTTACCAGTCTCATTTCCACTGAGTCTCTACTCAGCCTGGGGATTGAACTCACAATTACAATGCAACCAAATTTACAGACCAATGCTTTAACCCTGTTGTCTTGTGGGGAAAAAGATGAGATACCCCTAGATATAACCCACAGAATAAGAACAATCTATCCTGTAGATTAAATAAACAGCTCAGTTGAAAATTCCATGAAGGGTGCCCAGATTAACAGGTAACTGAAGAAGGCCAGAGGTTGCAACAGCTGAAACACTGTGGTAACAACAAAGATAAGGACATATAAATATATCTAATCTTATTAAGTAACTATACTCCTAGACTGGTTGTTACCCTAGGCAAAAAGCTGAGTCTGCCCTATTATTTAACTCATAGTTTGAAGTTGGGGGAAAGTAGATTCATGCCTTTTTCAAGGACAGTAGTACAGAATGAATGGAACAGAATTGACTGAAGTTTGAATTTGGCTTGTCAATTCCCCTTTTTGCACTGATAACCATTACACTTTCTAGACGCCCATATATATATATATATATATATATATATATATATATATATATATATATACATATATATATATATATACATATATATATATTTATGAATAAAAATGACAATAGGAAAACTGGTAATTGCTGACGCGTTTCGTCCAATGTGGACTTTAGCAAATCAAAATACGAAAATGAAATTAAATGAACAAAGTAACTAATAAAAACAAAAACAGAATGTACCTAGCAACTGGAATGTAGAGAAAATATAAAAATAGCATTTCTCTACATTCCAGTTGCTAGGTACATTCTGTTTTTGTTTTTATTAGTTACTTTGTTCATTTAATTTCATTTTCGTATTTTGATTTGATAAAGTCCACATTGGACGAAACGCGTCAGCAATTACCAGTTTTCCTATTGTCATTTTTATTCATAAATATTGTCTCTCTACTGATTAATTCGGAGAAATTTTCATATATATATATATATATATATATATATATATATACTAGCAAGCTTTGCCCACCTGCTATTGCTTTGAAACAAAAATTTTAAATGAAAATTTCATTCATAAATTGGTTGTAAACATGAAAGAAAACATTTGTATTTATTCAAATAGCTAAACATTAGAATTTTAGCCATTTTTTAAACAAATAAAACATGATGAAACTGAATAACATTTAATAGTTGTTGATAGAAATAAAATACATGTATATTTGAATGAATGAAAAACATAACCTGGTCATTTCTCTAGGAAAAATTTATTGTTTTTCTATGGGATTAATCTTAATAAAAAAAAAAAATAGAAGCCTTAATAATAAAAATAATGGAAGCCTTAATTATAAAAAAGAAAAATGCCAACACTTAATAATATTATATTATGAACATGGCCACAATGTGCTACCTGTGTTCGAAAAATAAAACATCTCTATAACACTAAAAACATACACAAAACCCACACACCCAATTAAATTGAAAAAATAAAATTATCCTTGATAATGGGTAAAAGTATAGCTGAAAGTGCTCAGAATTATAAAACATTTGTACAGGTTCTACACACCCTGTCCAAAGAGAAAACACTTGTTTGAACAAAAGAAAAATTAAATACAAAGCTTAATTGTAGTACCTTGTCTGTCATCTTTAATGAAACATGTATAAATGAAGGATTGCTGCCTAAATACAATATACATATATATATATATATATATATATATATGGGGAGGTGGGTAACTCCCAAATTAATACATATTATGTTAGCTCACAATGTCAGAAGATGCTAAGGGTTTATAAGTAGAGGTTGAACATTCCTGCCAATAATCCTTTATTTTCTTTTACCTTGCTGCAGCAGTGACATACAGAGGTTTGGTGATGTCCGGGGCCAACTCCTTAACTGCATGCTCCTAAGACTCAGGTAGGGGTGGCCTACTCTGGTTGCATTTATCAAAACACAGATCCACCATCACACCAGCTTGTGGAACTATAGGACACTTGTACAACAGAGATAATTTTAAAATTTCAAAAACTATATTTTTATTTCATTCTTTGATTGGATGCCCTCCCAATAGGGATGCCCAGATCCTTCACACCCTCTGCCCCTCCTTGTGCATGCTGCTGTGCTACAAAAAGCACTTTCGGCATTAAATGACCTTATAAGGAGTTGATATACCATTAAACAAACAAATCCAATCAAACAGAAAGTACTTGAAGAGCAGTCTAGTAAAATATCATCTGACATGAAAGTGTATATGAAACAGAGGTATATCGTTGAATTCCAGAAAGAAAAAATGTCGAAAAACATTTCAGTGGGGTAATATGTTAGCAGTGCTGACAACAATATATGTGAAAATGTGGGTTGCCTCTGTTGATGCAAGTTTTTTTCAAAAGTGTGACTTGCAGGCTTTTGTACATCGCTAAAAAAAATTCATGCTCTGTGGCTCTATCTATGTGGAAAAATATAGTTTTGTAGTTGAAAATATGTTCTATCCAATTGTTTTATTGTGTTCCCTTTTCGAGCATTATTCATGTGTAAGAGAGAAAGAGAGAGAAATACATATTTCTATATTCATCAATCAATTCATTGACTTTTTCAAGGATAAGAATTTGGATAAATTTTCTATTGTCTTGAAAAATTCCAAAAATGTTTGTTTCAATATTTCTTAATTTTGTAATATATTTGTAAAAAACTGCTTCTATTGGAAAAATTTGGTCTACTGAAATTTGTCAGAATCTATAATACCATCACATACGATACTGCAAAAAATTCCTTTTTTCTGTAGTTTTTAATTTTGATGAGAAATCAAGAACTCTGAGAAAATAAAGATATTATTTAGTGCCATGTTACTATAGTTACTCAGAGTGCCAAGGTGACTATAAAAGATATTCGTAGATCAAATGACAGACATTTAATATGGAATTTCCCCCAAATACAGGGTGTCCATAAAGTTCAGGTGCACTTTAAAAAATTTATAACTTTATTTGTATTTGGGATAGAAATAATTTGTAAAAAGGATTAGAAAGAAGTAAATCTATATTTTTTTAAGGTTTTATTGAAATTTTATTTAAGTTTCCACATGTCCTCCATCATTAGCAATACAAAGGGTAATACGATTTTGCAGTTCACAGGAAATATTTGCCAACTGATTTACAGTAATGCCTGAAATCACATTAGTTATTTTAGCTATACTTAAAACTAGGTAAATTAAACTACCTACCTATATATATGCTACAAATTAAACTAAGCACAACTGACTATTAAAAGATGAAACATTTTTGCAGATTTCGATGTCATTCTGTTTTTTGTCTAAATCCACAAATTTGTTTTGCTCATGCTAAGACTCGAAAAACACTAAATAAAATTCATTATGCTTTATCCATAATGTTGAATGCGTTAAAATTATTCAACTTTTTAACAAGAAAAATCTCAAGTTGACGTTAAAAATTGCCGCAAAACATTGTTGATTTAATTAAGATGAAATGATCTATTATGATATTTATTTAAGATGGAATGATCTATTATGATATTTATTTAAGATGGAATGATCTATTATGATATATGTCTCTCATTTGTATTTATATACATTGTACTTATTTTCAATTTTTCTAATTGAATTGTTCACCTATATTGCATATGATTCATTATTGTACATAATTAGGTTACAATACTATTTGTATTTTATATGAATACTACCTTATGAAAATTGAGATGTTGTAGAGTTGCCAGGGGGTATCATAGATTGAGTGGGGGTGGACAGAAGACCTTTGCATTGGCCCTGCATATTTGAAACTCTTTTCTACTTGTAATCCCAGAATGAAATATCTATGATTATAAATGATTAAATAATAATTACAAATCAACGTAATGCTAAAATATAAAACCTCCTGTTTGACACACTTGTCTATTCATGATCCCAGAATGAAATATATAATGATAAGGGATACCATCTTTTTCAAACACAGGAATGTTAATTATCTCATTTGAAAGCAACAGACATTCAAAAAATTGCTGCGACATGTCAAGACAGAGTAGGCCTCTAACTGTCTATAAATTTTAGATTTATCCAACTTATCTAGAAAATTGAAAAAGAAAAGTCTCAGTTTTCAATGTTTTTAATTTACTTAAGATAAACACAGAGATAATAAAACTTCTAGTTCTGTTTTTCTTTCATGTGTTGAATCCCTTCAGGACATGGGCAATCATGGCTCTCCACAATTTCCCATCCTTTGTAGCTCTTAGTAAATTTTGTCAGTTTACTATCTCTCCTAATCCCTGTTCTGCCAACCATTTACACAAACTTGTTAGGTAGGTTACTTGCTGCTTTTCTCCATCCCTCTTGCCTTTGATATGTCCTGTGAGTGTCTAATTTTCTAAGCTCCCTTTCCTCATTATGTGCCCTAAAAATTTCAATTGTCACTTTCTGATTCTAAGTAGAAGTGTTCTTTTTTTTCACCTTTCCTCTAAAACTTCCTTGTTGCTCATATGTTCAGTTCATGGTATTCTCATTATCCTTCTGTAGAACCACATTTCTATTGCTTCAAGTCTCTTCATCTCTGATGAGATTGTCCAGCATTCATTGCTATATTGATTGATTTGTTTGTTTAACAGCATATCAACTCCTTATGTGTCATTTAATTTTCAAATTTAATTTTCTTGGGAGTTTTGAAGTAATATAATAAAATGTTACATTATTCTGCTACCACAGTTGAATACATGGTAGATGATACACAACTTTTTGGCATATACATGTTTGTGTGAACATGATTACTAAAGGCAATGATATGTGTGTTTTATGTTGTAGTTTTGTTGAAGTTATATTTTGGAATTTGTTTTTTTAAGAAATTGTAGGATATTATATGGATTAATGTCTTGAAAAAGTTCTTTCTTGTTGGTTGTTTGATTTTGTTTAGCAGCATATCAACACCTCTATGGGTTATTTAATGCTGAAATCTAAATATTTTGAACAAACTTTTATGGCTTCAACTAAATATATTTTGAACACAGTTGTATGCCTTCAATAAAAATGTATTGCTGGACTTTTTGCTATAAATAGATATTGTCCCTAAATTTTTATATAAAAATGCATTGCTGGCCATTTTGCTATAAATAGATATTGTCCCTAATTTTTTATATAAAAAATGTATTGCTGGTATTTTTACAATAAAAATGTATTTTTATAATTTCATACTGTTTTGTTTTTGTTTGAGGGGGTTCACTATTTCCTGATAGCTGGGACCCTAACAAGTGCTACCACCCCAGGTCAGAGTGGACCTGGAAACAACAGCAATTAAGAAGTAAGTCTATGCTTCTCAAAACCTCCAATCTCTCAATCAGAGACCTTGCTATCAGATGTAGTCACTACCATAACAGAACAGTTAAGTGCTGTTTTCTTTGTTTCTGATGAGATTAAATTTTCCTGTTTCTTAATAATTGCTTAGCTTTTAGAAGTCATCTTTTACCATCTCAATTCTCCTTTTTCCAGTATCATATTTTCAATCCCCTGTTAAAACACTTCCTAGATATTTGAAATTTTTTACTTGCTTGATTTTATCTCCAACTTGTCATTTGCATGTTGGACTTAATGACCAAATATACACATCAATATTTGTACATGTTCCAAAATTGCATTGGACTCTTTCATTAACTTGAACTTCATCCCAATACAAATCAATATCTAAAGTTCGAATACAGACAGTACATTGATATAAGCATTGCAACGTCACAAGATGTATGAAAAATTTGAAAATTTTATTTCCATTACATGTGGTCCTTGACTTATAACAGAGTTATGCTTCTACAATGTGTCATAACACGATGTCCCATGTAATTTTAGAACATACCTACAATTTTCCATGAATAAGCACTTATGCCACTCACCTATGATAACAAAATAGTAAAGTAATAATCTAAGACATAACAACACATTTCTAAGACATATCATAACATCTATATTAATATATATCTTAAGATCTATATTTTTTTTGTGAATAAGTACTTACATCACTCACCAATGATAATGCAATAGTAAAGTAATAATCTAGGACATAACAAAACATTTCTATGACGTATCTTAACATAATTAGGACTAAGAAAACATATTTCAGTTATATTAACATGTAGTATTTTATGGGATGGAGGATCAGTTTATTACTTAATAACAATATAAAACTGATACCCCTCTTTATGTCCATTAGAATCTTTTATTAATACAGGGGTCCTTGATTTATGATAGAGTTTTGTTCCTATGATGTGTCATACCATGATTTTCCATGTAATTCAAAATGTACCCACAATAATAAAGTAATAATCTAGGACATAACAACATATTTCTATGACATATCTTAAAATAATTAGGACTAAGAAAACACATGGAAGACATAAATATAATACATATAATGAAATGAAAATAACACATATAATGAAATTGTTTAAAACTGCTTGTATATTTATTGCCAGTGATGTCATTGGCTCTCGGTAGATGAGATGACATTTGTGCTATATATATGAGGCAGACAGCATAAGTCAAAACAAGATCAATGGAGATTGCATCATGACCTCGAATCATCATAGGTCAGTACTGTTGTAACCTGATGACTTACTGTAGTTACATTCAGACTAATGTCCTCATCTTTATTGTTTTTATGATGACATTTCAACCGTTGTGTTCTTTGGCCTTCTTCAAGGGCCTGTCAATCAGAGTAACCTACAGGGAATTTCAAACTGAACCCTTTATTTAGTCTAGGTTCTTGTTCTTCTATCCTTGTCTAGGGATACCTTGTCTTGTTCTTTTTAATACTACACTGTTATCGCTTGTCCTGTTTTTACTGAGCATCAGCCCAGGTCTTCAACTAAGAATTACTATGCCACTAAATTCACAAATCAACGTTTTCAACCATTGGGTTAGAGTGATAACAATTTACTCCGATAGATTAAATAAAAGCTTCAGTTCAAAATTCCTTGAAGTTACCCGCATTGACATACATCTAATAAAGGCCGAAAGGCACAACAGCTGATAACAACAACAATGATGAGGAAATTAATCCAAATGTAAATAATGTTATTTACAAATTCCAGATCTCAATATTATTAGGTTGGTGTAAAAATAATGACGTAATAATGTCGTTTTTTGATGTTAAAAAATACGTCAAAAAACAACATTATTACGTCATTATTTTTGCACCAACCTAATACCATCTTGATATTATTGATATACCATTTTGATATTACCATTTGTGATATAACTCTTGGACAAGATGAGCATTTTCCATATTTAGGCAGCCTTTTATCAAACAAGTTCACCTCAGAAAAGGATGTGGAACACAGAATTGGAGCTGCATTCGGAAAACTAATCAAACACATCTCCAGCAACAAAGATCTCAACTTAACAACAGAAATTATGGTCTATTATGCTGTTGTCATTTCAACTTTGCATATGGCTGTAAGGCCTGGACTCGATATTGCCACAACATCCCAAAATTAGAACACTTTCACCAGCAAGAACTTCATTCAATCTTAAAGGCCATACATGACACACTTTTGGGCGATCATGTCTCTGATTCATATCTGACTAGGCAGACTGTACCCATGTCAAAATAAGCATCATCTTTTGGGGTGTTGCAATTTTATTTTCCATTAGTGCGTGTATATATATATATATATATATATATATATATATATATAGAGAGAGAGAGAGAGAGAGAGAGAGAGAGAGAGAGAGAGATAATTGTGAACAAAGACAAAAGGATTTTATTTTTCAATAAATATTTATAAACATGAATAAAAATGTTGTTAGATTTTTTAAATTAAAGAACACTCAAAAAATATTCATAAGGCTAACTTTGAAAAACTTGGTAAACTATGGAGGATGCTAAGTGATGTAATTTAATGCCTAATAAACAAAAGTGAGTAAATGTTGTTATTCAATTTTTTTATATATTTATAATGTAATTATTATTTTATATTAATTTGATAAAATATTTATGCATTTATTTATTTTAAATAATGGAAGCTTTTGAATTTAACCATTTTCTTTTAGTTTTAAAATTTTTTATAATAATGTATGTTGGCTTGGGAAAGAAGTTTTTCTTTTAGGAAAGGAGATATTTTGGGTGCAGATTTACATTTTTTGTTAAGTTTACATTTTTGTAGCATTCCTTAGATTGAAGTTATAGTTGTACTTATTTCTATGTATGACTAAATACATTTGATTAATAATTATGTATAAGATTCTTTTTTGTGTCTGCAAGTTTCACCAATATATTGTAAGGAACAGTTTTGACAATTTATTTTATATATACCTGCTTCAGAGTTATTATTATTATGGATATTTTTGGTTCTGATCATATCCATAATAGTTTTGAATGTGGTTGTAATTATTTTGATGTGTGTGTTTTAACATTTCCATATAGATAGGCTGAATCATCAATATTTTTGTGAAGTTCAGTATCTCTGATTTTAGCATTATTACCTTGAATAAGTTTATTAACCTGTTATTGAAAAGACCAGTAGAGTTTTCACTTAGTTTTACAACTTAATTTTGTTTTATACACACACACACACACGAGAATAAATCAATAAGTTTGTACCCTGACACCTTTATGAATATTTCTGGAAACCTAACATGATTTGGGTTGTTTGAAGCAGAAGAAATCTTGGTTCAAGTACACTGACAAATAAGAAGATTATATTTGGGTAGTGAATTATTATTTTTTTTTTTTTTGCCATTAACAGAATTCTGTAAAGACTAGTGTAAAAAGTTATCTGAAGAGGCAATGTCTGGTGATTATGGTGAACAAATGAAAACTTTTCAACCAAAATGTAACAATTTTTGCCTGTTTCCCAAAGAAACGTGCAGATCATGCATTCTCCTAATGGAATATTATGCCCTTTCTCTTAACTAGTGTCTTATACTTTTCATCACTTGAAGACTTCTGTTCAGGAGCAGTACTTATTTGAATCAACCGTTTGTTTCCTAAGAAAGAGCTTATATTAATAGTAGAGGATTTCTTTTCAATTTCACAATATTATTTGTTCTAAAAGCTTAATTAACTTTTATATTGATGTTTATTACCAAACAAAACATATTGACATTTTTAAAGGCATAAAGATAAATAGACAGACAGAGAGTTATACACAGATATATATATATATATATATATATATGTATTAATGCCTGTTTCATCAAATAATATAAACAAGTTTTATCTATTTATTTTAAGCAAATTCTTTTCATATCGTCTGATAAGCTTAATAACATTATCATTGAAAGATGAAAGAAAATCACCATATTGATACATACTTTTTAATCCTATCTAAGCTTTCGGCTTACGTAAGCCATTATCAAAGATGATGATTACATTGCAATAAATTAAACAGTACATGGACATAGCAACAGTGATAGTCTGTTTTGTTTACATGGAAGATTTCCAAGCAATGACAAACTTGAGCATAAGAGACGCTGGAAGCAAAAATCGCACCACAGCGTCTCTGCTTAGTATTGAAACTTCTAAGAAAGCATCTTATTTGTTCATCAACTATACAGTTTGGAAAGCTATTATTAATAAGTGTTTGTTTTATATTCTTTAGTTCACTGTAAAAAATCTGTTTTGTGGATGAATTAGATTCTGCACGATGTATTAGATTTTTTATAATTGCTATTTTGTAATAATATGGACATTTGCTCTTGTAGCTAAGTGTACACAAATTTATGGTGGTAGGTTTTTTATATGGCGAAATAGTAAATTTGTTATTATTTGTGTTTATCAATATATCAAGGAAGGGGATTTTATTATTAGTATTGAGTTCATATGTGAATTTAAGGACAGAATTATTTTGGAAAAGGTTTTGAAGTTGAATTATATATATATATATATATATATATATATATATATATATATATATATATATATATGTGTGTGTGTGTGTGTGTGTGCAAAAATAGAAATCGATATATATATATATATATATATATATATACACACAAACAGAGATAGATATGAACAGAGATAGACATGCACAAATATATATATTGATAGAGAGAGTGATAGATATTCAAAAACAGAAATAGATATATATACAAACACAGAGATAGATAGAGATAGAGAGATATGTATATTTCTTAATATATATATATATATATATATATATATATATATATAAAATATATTTTCTGTTTATGTGTTATTTTTATAGATATAATTTAAGTAAACACTCTGTTTTTAATTAAACAGTATTAATTACATGAGTGGTAATGGCACATCAGGCTATATAGCAGTTTCCATAAGGGTTACAGGTTTGATTCCTATCAGAAGAGCACATATTTTCTAGGAAATTTCTTGAATATTCTGGCCGGTAAATGTAATTAATAATGTTTAATTAAAAACATAGCATTGGCTTAAATAAATTATATCTATAAAAATAATGTATAAACAGAAAATATATAAAATAATTGTTGGACTTCATATATATATATATATATATATATATATATATATATATATAGATAGATAGATAGATAGATAGATAGATAGATAGATAGATAGATATGCATACTCATTCCTTGCTGCTTTTATTTTATATGATTGGGAACAGTACTTGTTTGAATTAATCTGTTGTTTCTCTAGAAAGAGCTTATAGTAATTAAAAGACTCTTTTCCAATTCCACCAAATTCTTTTTTATGAAAGTTTATTTACCTTTTATGTCATTGCCACTACCAAAAAAACATAGACATTTTTAAGTACACATAGAAAGATATGAAGAAACAATGATAGATAGGCCGACAGATAGGCAAAAACAAAGATAGATAGATAGATAGGGAGGGAGGGAGGGAGGGAGAGAGAGAGCAAGAAGGAGCTGAAGATAGATAGATAGATAGATAGAGAGAGAGAGAGATGAACAAAGATAGGTAGATAGAAAATATAGATGTTTTAAGTACACATATGAATAAACAATTATAGGTAGGCTGACAGATAGGCAAAAACAAAGATAGATAGATAGATAGGGAGGGAGAGAGAGAGCAAGAGGGAGCTGAAGATAGATAGATAGATGAAGAGAGAGATGAACATAGGTAGATAGAAAACAGACTTTTATAAGTACACATAGAAAGATATGAACAAACACTCATAGAGAGAGAGAGAGAGCAAAGATAGATAGATAGCAAAGATAGATAGATAGATACATAGATAGATAGGGTGATAGATGAAGAGAGAGATGAACAAAGATAGGTAGATAAATATGTACATTCATTTCTTTCATTTGATCAAGTTGTGATCAGTACTTGTTTGAAACGATCATTTATTTGACTAGGAAGAACTTACAGCAATGGTAGAAAAACCCTTTCTAGTCTCACCATATATGCAGCATCAGTTTCTTTGGATGAAAATCAGATTTTCTATCACTAATGGTGGTTCATTTCTATCTTTACGTTATATATTCCTAAAAACAGAATACATTTTGACTAACCCAGTGCATAAACCATTTTTCTTTTTTTCATCATATTTGTTTCCTTCTCCAAAAACAAAACTGCTACAATATGAGAAATTATCTTTTTACAAATTATAACCATTTCAACACTTGAAATCATAGACTATGCCTTTAAGCTGAAAATAGTGATTCCCATTCAATGTTTATTGATGATGCTAAGTGATAAACCTTTACATCATCCTTTCTTCACTTTGGAACGAAAATACTTTTCAAGTGAATCACCTTTCATTAATATTCTTAACCCAATCTTCATCACATTGAAGGTTAAATGGTTTGTGCTTGCATAAGGGACAATAAAAACAGCTTAAGGACATGGTCGTATCCTGACTGACTGAAAATGAATGAACAATATGAAATAATGAAAATATTTAAGTCCAAGTCCAATATTAAATGAATGAAGAGTTTTCAAATAGGACATTAAAGTAACAGTTTATAGCCAAGCAAATCAACAGATCTGAATCTTTGAAATTTCTTTGCTTGGCGAGAGTATCAATCTGTAAGTCTACCAAACAATATTTATGATTGGACAATTTACCTGAATTTCAAAATACTGCTGTATTTGCTAATTTAATAAGTGTTACAAACTTTCATTCTATATTTAATTTTTTATCAGATTTTATAATGCACATTAAGCATGCATAAAATATACCATATATATATATATATATATATATATACTACCTTTCCTGAGGGTGAAATGATTTTAAAAATATATATATTTATTTCTTTAATCATTTGTCAAACTGAATTACTACCTGCCTATTTCTGCAGAGATTCATTCACATAAAAAGTTGGTCCTTTTAGTGAAAGAAACAAGAAGAAAAAACATCTGATTTTGCATCTTAGTGGCTTCATTGCCTTGCTTGGGTTGAAATGATTAAAAATAAAAAGAGACAATGAATGAAAGATTGAAAGTCAAGTGGCACTAGGAAAAGCATGAAAATGGAAATATACTAAAATTTGTATTTAGATGTCACCGTAAGTTCTATTCTAATAGTTTCTTCTCTCACACTTCTCGCTTGTGGAACTCTTTTCTAGATTCTTACTTTCCAGTCAGCTTTGATCTTCAAAATTTTTAATGCAATGTCAATCATCATATTGTCTTCTTCATTCCAGTTCTTTTATTGTTCTCTCTCCTTAATAGTGTTTTTATTTTTCTCATATTCTTTCACACTCAGTAAAACCCTTGTGCCTGAGTGGCTTTATTGCCTTGCTTGGTTTGAAATGATTAAAAATAAAAAGAGACAATGAATGAAAGATTGAAAGTCAAGTGGCACTAGAAAGGCATGAAAATGAAAATATACTAAAATCCTTCTCAAAAAGTAAAAAAACAGTAAAAAGAGAAAAAAGTAGAAAAATGGTCATCTCTTATTTGTTTTTTGCATATAAAGCTAACTGATGTTGGTTTAACATTTAGATAAAAACAGATTGCTACAGAAGATGGGAAGGGATAAGAGTGCAAACTGAAAGAAACAGACAAAGGCTGAGAAAAGATCAGAGGCACCGAGATAAAAGATAAGGTTAGTTGTTAACACACTTTCCACAAGTTCAGCAACTGTAAAAAGTATTAATTTAAGCAGGGGAAACAAAGAAAAGAGTACCGAACTGTTATACGATATCTGTACTCCTGTATGGCAATGAATATTGGAAAATCTCTTCACAGGTGAAGAAGAGTACATGAAGCAACAGAAATGTGGTTCTACAGAGGGATACTGAGAATATCATGACAAAGATCTAGAGAAAATAGAAACAAAAAAGAAACATAGTTAACATCAGGAAGACGCAGCTAAAATTTCTAGGACACATAATGAGGAAATTGGGCTTGGAAAATCTGATACTCACAGGACAGGATGAAAGCAAGAGGGACAGAGGAAAAAACAATTAACATATTTAGTGAGCTTGAGTAAATGGATGGCAGAACAGAGTTTAAGAGAAATAACAAAAAGACAACATTTACTAAGAGCTACAAAGGACTGGAAATTGTGGAGAGCCATGATCATCTCCATCCTAAGAAAACTCAGCACATGAAGAAGAAGAGGCCTAAAGTAAAAACTATTTTATTTCAACAGAAATGATCTTGTGGCTACATGATCTTCCTTATAGAATGCCTCGTTTGATGGCAACAAAATAAAAATATCCACATCAATTTAATTAGTAATTTTTTTGCTATACACTATCTCTTTTTAATTTTCCATATCCCTTCAGGATGTAGGTGATCATGGCACTCCACAACTTCCTTTCTTTCCTGTACAATCACTGAAGTTAAGCAATGTCAAGCCTGGTCAGTATTTTGATGGATAAACACTTGAGAATACCATGTGCTTGGATGTGTGGATGATATGATGGCTAATAGCTTAGAATTGTTAATCAGAGAGCAGGGTTTCAATTTCTATTGGGTTCATTATATTCACTTACAAATACCCTTAGGAAATCCACATTTTATTCCCCCCAGCTATGGATTAATTAGCAAGACTTGTGTCATTAAATCATTATCATCTAAAAAAAAACTCTTACAATCTAAAAGTGTTCTCTGTCTTTAAATAACCTGCAAAAGGTTGATAAGCCATAAAAAATGAATTAATCAACAACTTCATTTCTGTGGTTACTCTAACTTTTCATTCCTTACCATTTCATTTCTCTTTGAGGAAACTGGCATCAATACTTAAATGAGCAATAGTAATTATTGGACTTGAGAAGTCTATTTCCTGTAAAACTGTTTCAAGAAAAAAGATTTTATAAATTTCAACTGGCTGATCAATGAATGCTGAATGTTTCCTTATAAGGAAATGGTTAATTTCACCATTACTATCTATCCCTCTTCTACCATTCAAACAAACTTTTTAAGTAAGTAACTCAGTTTTCCCTAGCTTCTCTTGCCTTTAATATGTCTTGTGTGTGTTAGATTCTCTAAGCTATCTTTCTTTGTTATGTGTCCAGGAAATTTCACATGTCTCAAATAAACATTTATTCAATTAAACCAGACTCTTTGTTTTTACTGTCACAATATTTCAGCTGATGTACTACCTGGTGTTCTTGACATGTCTGTCTCATTTATTTGCCAGAATTCTGGAAACACTTTATTTAATCCAAAATGTATCCACTCTGCCACTAAGAAACTTGGCTTGGCTACTGTTTACCATCCTGGAGGTAGATGACAACTTGAATAAAAACGTTGACTAAACGGAATAAGTCTACTTGACTAAAATAGTAATGTAATCCCAACAATACTTTAACAATCAGATCATAATTGTAGTCACCACCACAAACTTTCTAAAAAAATGAAAAACACATTCATCTATACAATAAATGCCAATGTCAGTGTGTGTTATGGTGAAACACAGCCATTCTATAGTTAATAGACTCTCCCACCTAATATAAGTAGGAGTAGTAATAGAAATGATGGTCAGTCGATGTCGGACGACAAGCTGAACGGTTGAACCCTCTGCCTTCGGGCGGGGAGGAACCCTTCGGCGGAGTCTCGTTCGGGGAGGTAAACCGACCCTGAACCCGTTTATACGGGTTCAAAAGGTATATTTTTGGCCGAGCCCACGGGCTCGGAGATCCCACATTAAACCGGCATTGTGCCACATGATACCCTCGTGGGGGGGGGGGGTGACTAAATACTAGTCAATGTCGGACGACAGTTTGTTGAATACGAAAGGTATCTGCGACCACAAGATTACCTTGCGTAATACCTATTATATCAAGTTCCTAATGTTTTGTACGTCGAACCTATTTTAGGACCAATTTAGTACAAATACAAGCCCCCACTGCGAAATCACTCCACAACAGTGTGTCACTGTGTTACACTTCTTCATCTTTACTCCTAGAGACCGTACGCCAACATATCATACCATTTTGGAATCAGAACAACTCTGTGAGGAAATTAAAAACATTCCCAGCTGGATCCAGGCCCGCAATCCTGAAATTTTGAATTCCCAAATTTTCATTACTGCGATTGTTTGGGCAATTATTTTATGGTTATTTTTTGTGACAAATTTTTTTGTACAATAACAAATTTTATAACTTGGAAATAAATTTGGGAATAATCAAAATTAATTGCAAAATCCAGTGAAAATCATCCATGAAATAAAAATAATTGTTTGTATGTAAAGTAAGGACCTACGTACATCAAATTGTCTTTAAATTAAGTAGTGGCAGAAGAATTAGCGTTGACGTTTTATAAGATAAGCTTAAATATTGATGAAATGCTTAAATGCAGTGAACAATTTTTGGTTCTTCTGTAGTTTATTGTTACCTATCATATCTACACCTCTCTACCTAATCAAGAGCCATCCACAGGAACTGGCTTAAATGCTGCCATAGGGCAGCTTTTAAGCTAGTTAGTAAATATTAGGTTGGTGCAAAAATAATGATGTAATAATGTCGTTTTTTGACGTTAAAAAATACGTCAAGAAATGACATTATTACGTCATTATTTTTGCACCAACCTAATAAGTCATGAAAATTTTGTTTGAATCAGAAAATTCCCTAATTTATAGCAAGTACTCTAAAACAGAGGAGTGTCAGTTTTTAAGACAGGGGGGGGGTGCCGTTTTTCTTTTATGATTGGCAGAAAATAAAATTTAAATCTTGAACACAATTCTTCCTTGGCTCCATATTTCTTAATGTTTCTTCTGATCGATGTTCACTGCTATAGAATAATATTCTGAATAGTTTGAATAAAAATTGAATAAAATTCAGATAACAGACATACAAGTCAAAAATTAATAATGGTAGACAATGCTTCATCTAATAAAAAATCAAGTTAATATTACTACTTATATTAGTAAATAAAAGATTTATAAAAATTAAGATGAGAGAAATTCTAATCAAAACTAACAATAGTTGACAATGCATCATTGGATAAAAAAATCCAAGATCATATAACTCCTACTTATACAATGAGAGATAAAACAACAAAAATAAACATGTAAGAAATACATGACAAAATTCATAATGATTGACGATGCATCATCTAATAAGAATTAAAGATATTATTGCTAAAACTTTCAGATGAAAATCAAGTAAAATTAAGATGGCAGAAGTATTTGTCAAAAATGAATAATGGTTGACAATGCATCATCCAATAAAAATTCAAGATAATATTACTACTAATACTACTAGATGAAAAGTAAAATTAAGATGGAAGAAATTTGAATGAAAAAATTAATAATGGTTGATAATGCTTCATCTAATAATGAAAATTCAAGATAATATTGCTACTAATACTACCAGATGAAAATCAATTAATATATATTTCATGAGTCCAGATAAAAAAACAAATAAAATAAAATATAAAAATAAAATCTATTAATATATAAACAAAAATAAAAAGAATTCAAATTAAAATAAAGCAATTTCTCTTTCCTTTAAAACCCTTATCTCTTTCTTTCTCTGTCTCTCTAAACTTCTCTTTCTATACTTATCTCAATTAACAAGAAGGTAACCCTCTAATAATAAAAAGAAAAGATACTGGAAGTTTACAGGATAGAGCTTACTTATTTGTGACTGAAAAATACTGAAAATCAGAGAGGCTATTAAAAATAAAAAAGAAAGGAAAATAATTTTGGCCAATCAAAAAAAATTGATATAAAAAGAGTTTTGATGTTAGCTAAAACCAATGTTCACACTAGAATCTCAGAGCCTGCTCAAATGGATCTAAACCTGACACTTCTGAAACAAAAGCAAAGATGACAA
>OZ010575.1:7074787-7079787 GCA_963932145.1 Acanthosepion lycidas | reverse complement strand
TGTTATATGTTTGTATTTGGAAGTATATAAGTCTATATATATATATTTTGAATAAAAACAGACCACGTTAAGGTTCCATGTAATAAATTATTTCACCATAACCCCTTTAACAGGGCTCTGGATCATCAGACTTTACTTCCAAAAATTGAAATGAAAAATGAAAAATGAAAAGAAATTCACACATTTTTGACGGACCTCATCAAGTATACGCAAAATTAACGAAATGAGGTGGGAAAGAGGATATGAATGTGTCATATGTATCATTTCAAATTCTTATTTTTAATTTTTAACTCCAATGTGTCGGCTAGATGTTGTTCGAATTTATTGTGTCTAGTCTCAAGA
Organism: Acanthosepion lycidas; assembly: GCA_963932145.1. Lineage (NCBI taxonomy): Eukaryota > Metazoa > Mollusca > Cephalopoda > Sepiida > Sepiidae > Acanthosepion > Acanthosepion lycidas. The sequence continues at coordinate 7,079,445 of OZ010575.1, read as the reverse complement.
TATAGATGGCTAAGGAGTGGAGGGGTGGAGACCGACTTTAAAGGAAGAAGCTACACTACTTTCACGAGGACAGTTTTTCTTTCAAATTTTTTAGACGCTGTTAATTCGCGTTACTTTAATGGGCATGTTTGGGAGGTTAAAGTTTTTATATATATATATATATATATATATATATATATATATATATATATATATATATATATATTGATGCATGGTTCATTAAATAATATAGACAAGTTTTGTTTATTTATTTTAAGTAAGTTCCTTTCATATTGTCTGATAACCTTAATAACATTATCATTGAAAGATGAAAGGAATTCACCATATTGATACATGTTTAAATCCAATCTAAGCTTTCAGCTTACATAAGTCATTATCAAAGATGACAATTACTTTTCAATATATCAACAAATACACAGATGAAACAATAATGATAGTCTGTTTTTGTTGCATGAAAAATTTAAAGCAACGACAAACTCACAAATACATGACAAGGAAGTTGGAAATTGACTATAAAACCATAGATGTCCAGCAATTGAAATGTGATATTTGTGGTAAGATATGCAGGTCCAGAAGCAGTTTTCATGTGACATTACAAATTGCATGAAAATGTACCACCCACTGTTAGACCTCTTAAGTGCCCTGTTTGTGCCAGAGTATGTGGGGACCCTTGCTGGGCTGAAGAGCCACATTCATTCAGCATATCAGTAGATCTACTCCAAAAAAATATGTAGTAATGGCTGTATTCAGACACAAGTTGGCAACCACCATGCATGTACGTATGTATATTATTGTTTATTTCATTACCCCCCACCCCTATGAATAAATGGACTGCTTCACTATCATTGAAGTATTGTATAAATATCAATATTTAGGTTATGCAATGGTCAGTTTTTGATCAGCACCTGATGATTACATTGTGCATGAAACTCAGAGTTGTCCTATGGTCAAGGAAAAACATTATTTTATTAATACCAGCATTCAATGTCTGATATTTTATATACATTATATATATATATATATATATATATATATATATATATATACAAATAATAATATATATATAATAATATATAATACAAATAAAATTTGTCACTTAGGTATTCACCACTTATATATATATATATATATATATATATATATATATATATATATATATATATATGAAATATCTGTGTATGTGTGTGTGCACAAAGAGAGTAGAAAGAAGAGTGAATTCTAAATTGTAGCAGCTGTAAACCTGCCAACAATGTATTAGAAATTTACAATTCAATACCATGAATAATTGAGATGACTACAAATTTCATTTCAATCAATTTTTGGGTACTTTTTTTTTATTTACTTACCTGCATCCTTGCATCTCTCCACACACAGACACACACACACATGTATATATATAATTTCTATATATTATATATATGTGGTACTTATTGGAAAGTGCTCAATATCAGTAATAGAGCTAACATATTCAATTGTATGGATATGAGTTTATAACCCTGAGCTTCACACTTATGCAATCATCAGACATTTTGTCTTCTTGCAATTAATGTTTACTCCTTTCTTCTTACTTTCCTTCACTATATTCTGTAGGAGTGAAACAAATGTAAATTTATTTTTACAAGATAATAGGCCAGTAAAAGCATAAAACAAAGTATGCCGATATATTGTGTCTAATGCACTGGTATTATATCTAGGGGACTGACTACTGAAGGTCAAAATAGATAGCAATCTGGTCTTATTTTAGTGAATGTTATTCTCTCCCGACAATCTTTTACAATCATTGTGTCATATTTATTTTTAAATGCCAGTTTCCTCAGAGGATGTAGATGATTATGTTTCTCAACAGTCTAATATCTGTGGATTAAAATGACTTCTTTAGAAATACAGTGGAGTGGTTTCCTGTTGCCTTCTCCATGGTTTGAATTCAGAGTTGTACTCCTACAAGATTGACTGTCATGCATGACTTAGTCTATACTGATACAGATTTATTGATTCACCCCGCATTTAGATATGGTGCTGCTGAAAATTTCTCTGCCCAACCAACAAAGGATTCTAAGATAAATTTCAATGTTTTAGTCAGAGTTATGAGTAAATTTTCGCCATTTTATATATTTAATTTCACACATGCGCATTGCTTGTTTTTGATTTTGTGAACTGCACAGTGTAGTAGGGTCAGTTTAGCACCATGATGCAATTCTCTCCCCCAGAAATTTTGGAAACAGCATGCTGTACTGCTTGACATTTGTGCCGAAAGCTCTAAAAAAAATATTTCAGAATGTTTGGATGTCAATCTGAGGACAGTGCAGAGGATTCAGAAAGAGTTAGATGAGTTTAATGGTGATTATGAAGGTGTTTGGAGTGATTCATCTTCCCACAGGTCCTTAGACCCAAGTATCTTGAGGAAGTAGTGTTGTTCTGGGCCAAGAAGGCAGCTGCTGGAAGACCCTATGTCTGGCAACATAACTCTGCACCATGCTACACAAGCAGGAGAATCCAGTCATGGCTGTAAGACGATTTCTTTGACTACATCACCCTTTACATCTAGCCAGTTAACTCTTCAGACTGCAACCCCCTTGATTATCATGCATGGGACGCAGTTGAGCGAGAGACCAAGAAAACTCCTCGTAATGCCAAAGATGAACTGAAGGCAAGGATTATGGCAGCATGCACCAACGTAAAAAGGGAAACCATCCAGAAGAGTTGCAGGAGATTCTGAAGTTGTCTGAAGGCAGTGGTTGAAGCCAATGGCCATTTTATTGAATAAATTTACTCTTTAGTATTTAAAGATATTTTTGTGTAATTTTTATAAATATATCTGTTAAAATGAGATGTCAGGATTATTTTCATTTTTGCATAATTTAGACGACAATTTATCCATCGCATCCCATATAAACATATATATATATATATATATATATATATATATGAGATAATGATATATATTATTATATATCAAGATTAATGCATAAATCTTGTCAAGAAGATATCTTGATAAAATTTATGGCTATTGATTTCCTTTATATACAAAGATTTATGCATTTAATAATGTGTGTTTATACATGTGTGGAGATGGATGGAATATATAGAGAGTGGAGAAGGGGGAGAGAGAGGAGTAAGAAAGAGAGAGGAGAAGGAAAGAAAGAAAGAAAGAAAGAGAGAGAGTGAAGAAAAAAGAGAGGGTGAAAGAGAATGGGAGGGAGGAGGGAAAGGTAAAATGAGAGAGAGAGAGAGCGAGACCCGGTGGGCACTGTTGCCAACCCTGAATAATCGAGTTGATATGAACATTTATAAATAAATGAAATCATAAAAATTGTAAAAAAGTAATTTGTCGATATATTTTATTTATTTACTTATCTTGAGTACATATATGAAATTGAATATTGATTTTCCAGAATTTACATATGTACACACACACACACATTTATATTTATTTTCTGATACGCTGAGATGCAATACATATATTATATATCCATACATAAATATATACATAGAATTATAGAGCAAGCATAATGTTGTAATCTTATTTATATATATATAAAAAGAATGTATAAACATAAAAATGTCTTAATATATATATATGTATATATATATATATGACAATTTATCCATTGCACCCTGTATAAACATATATGTAACTCTGTGTGTGTGTGTGTGTAATGGGTGATTGAAAAGTAACTCCTTACCTTATGCATGATGGACTCTCCTGTCTTGTAAAAATTATAGCTAGACGGGAGAATCCATCATATGTAAAATAGGGAGTTACTTTCCAATCAAGAAACTACCTACTTAGATTTCAAGTAAATGGATCTTTAAGAGAAACTGTTTTTTTTATTTTTCCCCAGATACTAGTTTATTTAAATATATTTTATTTGCAAATTGTACTATCCAGTTTGTTTTTTTTATACCAGTCAAGTATAAGTATTAATATATATATATATATATATATATATATATATATATATATATATATATATATATATATATATAATATGAGGTAATGCTGAAAAGTCCTTGGCTTTAGCAAGAAGGGAATTTTTTTTCAAATTCTGTTGTTTAGTCATTTGATATATTTCATAATAAAAATTGCATTTACATGCACACACATTCATATATATATATATATATATATATATATATATATATATGATAAAATGAACAACAAATTAATAAATGTTTATCAATCCAGCATGTTTCACTTTTAAAAATAATAAAAGTAAAACATGCTTGATTGATAAACATTTCCTATTTGTTCTATATTTTATAATTCTTGTGTATTCTGATATATATTTGATCCCCACTTTTATATATATATATATATATATATATATATATATATATATATATATATATACCCAAGTGTAAGGTAGGTTTATACCAATGTCCAAACATTAGATTTTAAGAAAGTGTTCAATACAGAGTACAACTTATCTGATTGTTTACTCCAGGTCACCTCCTAGCATGTTAGAAATTTAGTGTTTTTTACCTTCCCCCTTTCCCTGTGGGGGTATTGGTGTTTTCAAACTTTAAAATAATTGTTTATTCTCCAATTGTCCACCACTGCATAAGGAAGCACATACAGTGCCAAAACAGGATTGCATTTATGTAGCATTTTATAACATGTTTTTGTCATAATTGTTAATAAATATTATATATATATA
>OZ010575.1:6989153-7046653 GCA_963932145.1 Acanthosepion lycidas | reverse complement strand
AAAAGTTAAACAATTTAAAGCTTGGTCAGTACCTAGATGGGTGACCTCTTGAGAATACCAGGTGCTGTAAGCTTGGATGTGCGGGTGGTGTAATGTATAATTACTCAGAATTGTTAATTGGAGAGCCGAGTTCCAAATACCCTTGTTAAAGGTATGAATCTATCTTTTCACCCACCAGCTATGGGTTAAATAACAGGGTAGACTGGGCTCTCTAATCATGATTGGAAACCAGACATAACATATACAATGCAGCCATCGACAATATCATGGAGTTCACAATGATTATAATCTTTACTGTATGTTGACTTAAGTCTGGATTATTGAGTAGATAAAGATATATAGACAGACAGAAATAGATGTGAACAGACTGAGACAATAGACATATGTACTTAAGATATAGTACCTGTGTACTCTGCCTCAGATTTGTATAGTATCTGTGCACTTTGCCTAACTTAATATTTGAAATTTAACTTTAATATGTTGCTCAAGCAGCAGAAAACTTGCATAGTACATATATTACTTGCCTGGTTATCTTCTGGCTAAAGGTTCAAATCGGAGTGAGATTTATTTAGTCTAAATATCTACTTGTTATATCACTGAAAAACTTACAGACAAAATATATACAACCCCACATGGCATCATATCTATCATTAGGGTATTTACTTAGACATGATGCTTATTGTAATGAGTAGTTCATATAATCCATGATATCATGGGTAGGATCTATTAAACAAGTTGAAACTTTCTATTGCTCTAAGGATTCATTCTCTCTCTCTCTCTCTCTATATATATATATATATATATATATATATATATATGACACATAAACATAAGTAAATATTATATAGGAATTTGGATATAACACAAAAGAAAATATAAAGTGATTCCTTTAAGTGTAAAGAGGAAGACTTTGATTTGAAGAAAGGAAAAATATTTAAGTTAAGGTTGATAAGATTAGCAGTTCTTGTAACCTGTGATATCATGGGCAGGATTTATTAAACAAGTTGAAACTTTTTATTGCTCTAAGACATATATATATATATATATGTCTATAGTACATTGGTCATTTTATTGCTCTAAGACATATATATATATATATATGTCTATAGTACATTGGTCATGTGAACAGATTTTGTGAATATAACATGAATTAAATATGTTGATCATTTACAACTTATCCATGGAAAACTGATGCAAGATATTAACTTCAGAGTCCTAAAAAGTGTGCATTTTGTTTAATATCCCTCAGAAGAAATTATAATGGCAAATTTTGGCACTCTAGGAATTAATCACAATAAAATGGATTGTCAGTGGTCAGGAATTAATGTAAGAATGACTTGGAAAATATGATTATTAAATGTATCATAATTTTACTATAAAAATTCATTGAAAATCAGGAGGAAGGGGTTAGGAATTAATGCAAGGCTATTAAATGTATTGCTAAGAATATTAGTATAGAAATTCATTGAAGATCAGGAAGAAAGGGAATGTCAGTGGTCAGGAAATTGAACACTATTGATAGAATTGTACTATTTATTTAATAACTGAAGGATATAAAATCAAGCAGTACCTGTGGTGGTGGTGGTGGTGGCTTCAGTGTTTGTATTAGACTTTATATTTATTACAATTACTTGAATAAAGAGACAGAAAAAGTAGTCTGTAGTCAAATTAACGATATTTGATTTGCCATATACTTTGTGAAAAGAAGAAAGGCCAGAGACTACTGTAGTAGTTGTAGTCATGATAATGGTGTTACACCTGCACTTTCAAATTTTTTTAACCACACACCTCTCCAGTGTTTTGAACAGGAGTAAAAATTTATCACTTGTTCCCTGTTTGAGATTTGCTTTCCGGTTCCTTTAAAAGTCTTTTTATTCTCTTTCATTCCAAGTAGCCCCTTTCATCTTAGTAGCATTATCGCCTTGCTTGGAGTGAATTGATTTGCAAAAAAAAAGGCAGAGATTAATTTAGCTGTAACATTGTGTTGTTATAAAACTGTTGTGGAATAAATAAAACACCCCTGGTAACACAAATGAACTAGGCAAGACGCCTTAAATAAAGAAATCAAAGTGAGTCAGTAGAAGTCAGGCAGTTCACTGCCAGGCTTGCAACTAACTTGTCAAACTCTCTACCTACAGAGAGGAACCCAGACGTGGCTATGCTGATGAGCAGAGTCTCATGTGGGGAGATAGACAAACCTGACCCCATGTATGTGGGGTCCACAGATTTTTTCCCTAAGCATACAAATTTTTTGCCTGAGACTACAGTTTCTGATTCGTCCCACATAAAAATTGGCCTTGTCGGTAGGTTGGTAAATACCAGTCTGTTGGAGTTAGTGGGGAAGAATTCTTATGACATAACAGCGAGTAACCTAAGCAAGACATAATATTATAACTGCTAGGAGTGAGTTATAACAGTAGCCATGAGTGATCGAAACTCATACAGAGTAGGAAAACATGTACGTTTTGCTTTGACACACATAATAACAGTGACAACAAAAAATTAGAAACATGTTGGTTTAATTTTTTTTTTCTTTGGTGTGTGTAAAAATGAGAAAGAAGCAAAAAAACAGATATTCTTTAAATATGGAAGAATTATTAGCCCAAGTGGTAAAAATACAGCAACAAAAATTTGCAATTTCTTATTACCAAATTATAATTCTGCTTGTTTTTTTGATTTGTAAGTTTGCAAAAGCATTACATCCTGCCATTACCTCAGACGAATAATGAATTATTCCATTTTGATTGAAGGGAAAGATAGAAGAAAAAATATCAGAGATGCTATTTGATTTTAGTGAGAAAAAAAGAAAACATACATAATAATAATAATAATAATAATAATAAAAAGAAAGCATACATAATAATAATAATAATAATAGAAAGCATACATAATAATAATAATAATAATGAAAAAAGAAAGTATACATAATAATAATAAAAAGAAAGCATACATAATAATAATAATAAAAAAGCATACATAATAATAATAAAAAAGACACATACATAATAATAATAATAATAATAATAAAAAAGAAAGCATACATAATAATAATAATAAAAGAAAGCATACATAATAATAATAATAATAAAAAGAAAGCATACATAATAATAAAAGAAGAGAGTGAAGATAGAGGTGGTAATAATACTCTCCTGTTTTTAATGTCAGCTTCAGTAAAATGGAATTTTTTAATTTTGAATTTTTTCATTTGTACCCTCTTACTTCTTTAAATAATGACCTGCAGTCATACTTATGATTGTTATTGCAATATTTTGTTAAAGTTGTTAAGCTCAAATATTTAACAATGCAATTTTTTTATAATTGTGGTATTTACAAGGAGCTTATTCAATCATTAACTAATTATGATTCATCAGAAAATTAAAATAGGAAAACCACAAAATTTTCTTGTATATTTCTAGTAATTGTTATTAATATTGAAAAAAAAATTAGAATGAGGAAATAGCAAATTGTTGTAATGGAAAAGAGGGAAAAGCAGGCACTGTATTATTTTGCATATATAAAGTTATTGGTTAGAGTTGAATTAGACTAAAAAAATAGGTATTTAAAAGTGATCAATACACGTATAAAGAAAATAAAATAAAAATTTAACATGCAAAGCTTTTAAATTTAAAAAAATTAGGAAATCAGCCGATCATGGTTTTAACCTTTCAATTGGTTGATCGAATTTTTTAAAATATATGTATATTTAGGCTGCATATTTTCATAAAAGCAGGTTTAGTTAAAAATTTTGACTACAGCTACCAAGAAATTAATTTGTGGACTTATTATTCTAGTGAATTTAGATGGCAAGAACAAATGAAAGATGTGAACAAAAAAGGTATTTATATTAAGTATACTTACATACATACATATATATATATATATATATATATATATATATATATATATATATATACTTGTCAGTTGTCAATATACTACATAAAAGCCTTGGAGCAGGTAGAATGGAGATCAACAGGTTTTAGTGGACTCAGCAATTTTCAATCTTCTTGTCTGAATCATCTTCAAGAAGCAAGAGCAAGAACTAAGAGGTCAGCCAATCTAACAGTTATCTCACAATCCTCACTCTTGCTCCATATGTGGCCTCCTTTGTAAATCACTAGCAGGTGTTAAATGCCACTTACGATTATCACACAAAATTTCATAACTGGATCAACTCAGCTGTCACATCCTCATAAGTTGAAACCAAGGGGAGAGTCCATTATATATATATATACATACATACATATATTTATGTACATATAGTGATTTGTTTATAAATATATAAAGTCATATATTTATACATTAAGAAATATATATATATATATATATATATATACATACAGACATAGAGGTATATATGGGAATATATTTATATATATATAAGTGCGTTGTAATGTATATTATACATGTGGGTGGTAATATGTATTATATATACGTGTGGTAATACATATATGTGTGGTAATATATATATATATGTATATATATATATATATATATATATCTGTGGGAATATATGTGTTAGTATATATGTTATGATGGAATACATTTATTCTATAGTTAATAGAATCTCCCATCTATAGTAAATAGGGGTAGTAAGTGTAATGAGTCAGTCAGTCGCTGTCGGACGACTGGCTGAACGGTTGAACTCTGGGCAGGGAGGAACCCGAAGGAGGCTACGCCGAAGGGCGGATTCTCTTTCGGGGAGGTAAACCGACTCTGAACCCGTTTATACGGTTTCAATGGACATATTTTTGGCCAAGCCCATGCACTTGGAGATCCCACGTTAAACCGGCCTTGTGCCACATGATGCCAGCATGGGGGGGGTGACTAAATATTGTCAGTTGGTCAGCCAGTCAGTCAGTCAATGTCAGACGACAGTTAGTCGAATACAAAAGTATCAGCAACCACAACTAGATTACTCTGCATTATACCTATTATATCAAGTTCCTAACGTTTTGTACATCGAACCTATTTTAGGACTGACTCAGCACAAATACAATCCTCCACTGCGAAATAACTCCACAACAATATATATTTATATATATATAAATATATATAGATATATGTATAGTAATATATATATAGTATTATATATATATTTATTTATATATGTAGTAATATATATAGTAATATATATATATATATATATATATATATAGTAATATTTATATACAAGTATAGTATTGGTGTATTTTTTTTAAGCATTCCACCCCAAGCAAGGTGAGAAGACACTAGCATGCAATTGGTTACAGAGAGTTGGAGCAAGAGCAAAAGGAGTGATAGAGGAACAGATGAAGAGAATGCTAGGGGATAGATCAGGGCATCTGGAGATGCCGACTGACATTACGTATGATTAGTTGGAGCTTATAGTTATCAGGAAAACAAGAAATGGCAAGGATGTTCCACAGGCAAGAAATGCAAGACATGAAGCTATTGGAGTGGAAGAGACGGCTACATTTAATAGTTTCATCAGTGAAAGGGTCAGAGCAAGATGCCAGCCTAGTTGAACGCTTAAATTCATGAAGTCTGGGAACCAGCGAAAGGAGCTCATCGGAGCAGTTACCATGAAAGTATTTGTAAAAAAGACAGAAGGAGGCAACAGTACGTCTGTGAGAGAGCGACTGCAGATGAGATGCCAGATCACGGTTAATTACATTGCATATCCATCTTTAACAAACAGAAAGGGGATCCCGACCATATATGGCAGTAATACTCCATGCCAGAGTGAATGGTTGATTTGTAGACTTGAAGGATTGACTCTGGCAAGAAAAAATTCCTGGCACAGCACAGGGAGCAATTTTCCTTGTGGTGGATGAAGCTATTGATTCAATGTATCTGTTCCATCTCAGGTCAGCAGACAATGTGAGACCTAGCAGTCGCAAAGAGGTGCTCTCGTGGAGTTGAGCATCAGACATTCTAATGGGAGGCAGGGATGGTTCTCTCTGGTGAGTAATAGAGAGCAGTTTTGTTTCTGAGGCATTAAAGTTAACCAGCCAATCCCAGCCCCAGTTCACAACCAATTGGAGGTCCCTTTCAAGACAAATGGCCAGGTCAGTTTTGTCGGCGACACTAGATTTGTTTTTGAGGCAGGAGTAAATAGTACCAAATAAATAAATAAATAATTATATAGTATTAAGTGTCGTCCGCCCAAGATGCCTACTTGGGAACCTATGACATCAGGAAGAATGTTAATGAAGATAAGGAACAGAGTAGATAGAGCCTTGGGGAACACCTGCGTTCGTGGGATAGGCACTGGGGGGGGGGGGAATCCATTGAGAACGACCTTCAATGCATGGTTTGACAGGAATGATTGTATTAAGTCGAACAATCGACCTGAAATTCTATAACCCTGAAGCTTGTGAAGAAGGCCGGCCTGCCAAACCCTGTCAAACACTATGGAGATATCTAGAGCCAAGGCACAAGCTTCTCCATTATTAGGAAGTGCTTGGTAAATAATTCCAGTTATGGCTGTAAGCACATCAGCTGTAGAATGTGCAAAGTGAAAACCATATTGCTTGTCGGAGAGCAGATTATGGGATGTAAGGTGCATAACCATTTCGCTGATTAAAGCTTCAAAGACTGTTGAAGAGTGGTAGGAGACTGATAGGACGGTAATTAGAAGGATCTCCAGAATTCTTAAAGACAGGAACAATGGATGAGGACCTCCAACAGTCTGGAAAACAAGATTCATTGAGGCAGGACTAATATAATTTGGAGAGGGCAGGGGCTAGTTCAGGTACACATTTCTTCAGGACAATCGCTGGTATCCCATCTCCACCACTAGCCTTGTGGGGGTCTAAATTAGAAATGATGGCCAGAACCGATGATGGGGTTATGTGCAACTTGCTCAATTGAGCCTCAGTTCTAAGGGGGAAATCAGCTGTGGGTACACTGGAAGAGTCGGGGATTGAATTGAATGAGAATTTCTGAGCATAACATTCAGCCTTGTCGGCAGAAGAGGTCAGAACCTCAAAATGGTTGAACAAAGGAGGTATAGAGAGTTTGCTATAGTTAAGTACGCTCTTGCAGAGATACCAATAATCCTTGGAGCTGAATTTGCGAGATGCAATACGTTCTTTCATTCGAGCAGCAAACAGTGACTTTGCTTCATTGAGGACATGCATACACTCGTTACGGACAGAGACAAATAGATGTCTATTGCAATCAAACATACGATATAGGTGGAAGAAGCGATTATTATAGGCAATGGCAGCTGATCAAGCAGCGGAAAACCAAGGGGAGGAGCGCAATTTGACCTTATATTTCCTTGAGGGAATGAAAGCCTTGATTCCAGCTTTAACCCAGGAGGAGACATCGGAAGCACTTTCTGGAACGGGGAGCGTGAAGACAACATCCCAGGGGACATCGCGAATGAAATCCCGAAATCCCAGAACAAGTCCCAGTCTGCTAGTTGATAGCAGAACGATGTTCTAGTGGTAGGAGGTTCTTTGCAGGGGGGTGGAGTTGAAAGAGAGATGTTGACAGACACGATAGCATGACGGAGTTGCCAAGAGGGCAAGAGTTGCATGGCGCTACAGGACTCGGTGAGGAAGGTAAAACATAGATCGAGAAGAGAAGCCTTACAATCCAGGTTGTAGAAAAAAATGTGTAGGGAAGTCAACTTTTTTGCGTGAGGGATTGAGAAATTCAAAAATTAAGGGTTTGTATGCCGGCAAGGTAGTAGTAGCGTTTTTAAGGCACTTTTTATGATGTGCATTAAAATCAACAAACACAAATATGCGGAATATTTATATATATATAGTAATGTGTATATATGTATATGTTTATATATATATATATATAGTAATGTGTATAAATATATATATATATATATATATATATAGTAATGGGTATATATATATATATATATATATATATAGTAATGGGTATATATATATAGTAATGTGTATATATATATATATATATAATGTGTATATTTATATATATAGTAATGTGTATATATATATACATATATATATATAGTAATGTGTATATATATATATATATATATATATATATATATTTATATATATATTGTAATGTATATATATATATATATATATACATATATATAGTAATGTATATATATATATATATATATATATATATTAAAGACATTTTTATGTCGAATTTACTGCTTATAAACTTCAATTCGATCTTGCCTACCGAACGCTCCTTTGTGGCCGAGTCGGTTAAGGCACGTCAGCGTAAATGACGGTTCTGTATAGGATGCAGGTTCGAATCCTGTCAAAGGACGAACATTTTCTATGAAAAATTCTCGGACATTCAGGCCGGTAGATGTTATTTAATAATGTTTATTATAAACAGAGCATTTACTTAAATACTTGTATCTATAAAAAGAACGTTAAACATAAAAATTTCTTTAATAAATAAATTGTCGGACTTTGTCCATTTCTTTAAATATATATATACACACTGCGTGGCAAATTATTATCGAGATAACTTTTTCTAATATTTCAAAAACCCTCCAATCAATTTACACAAAAGTTTCACACGATGTTGGCAACGCAGACCAGCGCAATCACTGCGTAATGTAAACAAACTGGCGCCGTATTTGTTATCAGCACGGTGATTTGAGTGTGCCAAATTATTAGAAACATGTAAGAATTTAGTCACTAGTGAAAAGATGGGCCATAAAAGCAGTTTAAGTGATGCTGAAAAGAAAACTATCACATCAGAACTCTCAAAAGGTAAATCTACTCTAGAAATTTCTAAAATGATAGGGAGATGTCATCAAACAGTGAAAATGTTCATTACCGACCCTACACAAGTACACAAAAGAGCAGATAAGGGTAAACCGAGTGGTATTTCATGTTGTCTCATGTCATGACTTAAACGAGAGGCCATGAAGAACCCTGGACTTACCAGTCAAGAGCTTTTCAGTCGCATGGGGATCTTACTGTGTCTAAAAGTACTCGGTGTCGGTATCTGAGGGAAATAGCAACAACAGTCAAACTTGTATCGAAGCCTCCATTGACGGGAAATCACATTCAAAATCACTTGAAATGGACCGAGGACAATATGAAGATTGACTTCTCTAAAGTTTTGTTCACAGACGAAACTCGAGCAATACTTGATGGGCCAGATAGTTGGTGCAAAGGCTGGGTAATGAATGGACAGAATCGCCATCAGCGTTTGAGACACCAACAAGGCAGTGGAGGCATAATGATCTGGGGTGGTATTATTGGAAAAACATTAGTGGGCCCATGGAGAGTACCAGATGGTGTCAAAATGACTGCTGATGCATACATAGCGTTTATAAAGGAGCATCTTGAACCGTGGATGAAAAGGCAAAGAGTTGCCTTCAGAAGGGCCATTGTTTTTATGCAAGATAATGCTCCCTTACATGCTGCTCCCTAGACTACTGAATATTTGAAACAGTTAGGCTTCGATGAACCTCAAAAAATGAAGTGGCCAGCAAATTCTCCGGATTTGAACCCAATCGAAAACCTTTGGAGCATCATGAAGCGAAGACTGTATGCCAACGGACAACAATTCAGGAGCAACGCTGAGTTGTGGAAAGCAATTCTTGACATATCTCACGGCATTACAGCAGATGACATCCTGCAATTAACAAATTCTATGGATCATCGACTTCTTCAAGTAATTTCAAAACAGGGAAAGCACATTCCCTATTAATTTGTTTAAAACTGTGCCTTTGTTTGTATCTGTTATTATTTGTTTGATTATCTTATTTATTAGCTTCTTTTGATCATAAACATTCACGTGCAACATTAATAAACATTTTGTTTGCTCAATTATGGGAATTTTACTAAACCTTTCTAATAATTTGGCACGCTCAAATCACTGTGCTGATAACAAATATGGCGCTAGTTTGTTTACATTGCGCAGGTCAATACGAAAATTTCAGTGATTGCGCAGGTCAGTGTTGTCAACAATGTGTGAAAATTTTGTGTGAATTGATTGGACGGTTTTTGAAATTTAAGAATATTTGTAGAGATGCCATAATTGATTTTGTTTAGGTTGGGTTTCAACTGTTTGATAATGCTTCAAGGATTTTTAGTTTTTGTCTATTGTTTTCAGTTCACTTTTCATGTCGAAGTATAATTGTGTTTTCGACAAGTAACGGAATTGTGTATGCGGGCAGGCATGTTGTTTTAAAGGCCTAAAAATGTTGTTTTAAATGTCTATAATTGGTAACAGAAGCCATTGGTTTATACCAACGGCTTTTGATTCATACTTCTACAATTCACTCTCGTGTGGTCATGTGTGACGTCATGAGATGCGGTGCGATTTTCGCTTCTAGCGTCTTATATGCGCGTGTTTATCGTTGCATAGAAATCTTCTATGTAAACATTGACAGACTACCATCACTGTCGTGTCCATATATTGTTTAATATGTTGTAATTGACATCTTTGATAATGGCTTAAGTAAGACGAAAGCTTAGATTGTATTAAAAAAAATATGGATTACTACTGTGAATTTCTTTCTTCTTTCAACGATAATGTTATTAAACTTATCAGAAGTTACGAAAAAAATTTACATAAAATAAATAGACAACACTTGTCTATATTATTTAATGAAACGTGTATATATATATATATATATATATATATATATATTGTAATATGTACATCTATATATCTCTGTCTATAAAAGGCAGGATGTGTGTGTAACAAATGCACAGTCACAATTTTCAACGGATTTGCACCAAAATTTACATGCACATGCTCCAAGTTAGGGTGAAGGCCAAGACCAACTTTGCATTTCCCAACTTCCATCAATAGTGTCAATAATCAATGTTTTCATGCTTCTACAGTAGTTTTCATGTAGTTTGCGGCTATTTTGTACTGGCCAGAGTAAGAGCATATAGCTGGCTGCCACGAATAGGCAGGAAGATTCTATTGGCCAGTGTGAGAGCCAACAGCTGACTGACACGAATGTTAACTATCGTGCTAGCATGCCAAAAAAATCGATAGCTGCATTTGTCACAAGTGGGAAAAATTTAAATCTGCATGCCACTTTACTCTAATTGGCTCATTCGCTTGCTTAAATTCAACGTTGATTCTGATTCTGCAGAACTGGGTTGGTTGTGAAAAAGTATTTGTTAACATTCTTTTTTCATTTGGTTTTTCCAGTTACGAGGCCTTTTTTAAAGCTGTTCATTTTGTTTAGTTCTTTTTTCGTAATAGATTTAATGTTTAGTATAGAGCTTAGAAAAATTTCACAGTGTGAGATAGGCAAGAAGTAAGGCATGTAGCAACATCAGCATGGCAAAGGGCACTCCTGTAAAGGCAAGGAAAGGCAAAAATATTATGTGTGTGTACGTATATATATATATATATATATATATATATATATATATAATGCCTACATATTACTATATATATATATATATATATATATATATATATATATATATATATATATATATATATTACCATATTTCATTTGTACTTGTTTTATTAATAACCGATCTATTTTATATATTACTACAATATTAAAAAATCTAGCGTTGCATTAGCACACATTCAAAAAAATTCTTAACTGTTAATAATAGCACACATTTTTTAATAAAACATATTTTGACAAGTATCACATTCATTTTTGTCTTGGAATTTTACCAGAAATTGAGAAAAAAATAACATCTATGCCTGAGGATGGTAAATGTTTTTACTGAAAATACTTACAAGCGATATGGACCAAACATCTAATCCATTGTACAATTAATAAAAACAAGGATCGTGTCGTTCAGTGAGTGGTCAGTGAGTTAATGCCTTCTTAATCTGTTAGTGAAGTGAGTTTGCCATTAATTACATTAACTTTATTGATTTTTTCTTTGAATGACTATTTTACAATATTAATTAAGCTGCATTATTTAATAATATATATTTTATTAATCTGACAGATTTATATCGCTTAAACATTATTTTTAGTGGATACTCATATTTGAATAGATGCTCCATTTATTTATTAAACAATATATTTATTTTCATTTACTGGCCTGAAAGTTTGAGAAAACCTATTAAAGAAAAAAATTTTTCTCTCTGGCAGAATTTTTAAATCCAACATGCTCTGACTAACTGAGCAACAAAGAACCAACTGGTCAGGCAAGGCCAAATTTGTAAGTAAAACTTCTCTCGTCATAAATCTCTTGAAATTTTTTATATCTGCACAATTTAATATCTAAATGTAAACAAATAGAATTTTAGAAAGGCTTGTTTATTAATCTGACAGATTTTTATTATACTATTATTTTTAGTGGATACTCATATTTGAGTAAACATTCCATTTATTTATCAAAGAGTATATTCATTTTCCTCAACCAGCCTGATTGTTTCAGACAGTTAAACTGATAAATATATATATATATATATATATATATATATATATATATATATATATATATATATATATATGTGCAAATATATAGAAAATAGGAAAGAACTCGTTAGGTAAATAATCTGAAGTTCTTTAGTATTTTTGTTTATATTTTTTTTAAAAAAAGTAGAAACTAAATTATAATTATTTTTTAAAAATATGATTCCTTCGCTACATAAGAGTTCTCATGTTTCAAAAACAAGAGCCGAAAATTTCAATATAATTATTGGAATTAAATTGAATTAAAGTATCAAGCTCTGTTTCATCTTCAAGCAATTCTAAAAATTTCGCTTGAATATGAAACAGAGCTTGATACTTTAATTCAATTTAATTTTAATAATATTATAATTATATTGAAGTTTTCTGCTCTTGTTTTTGAAACAGAACTCTTATGTAGCAAAGGAATCATATTTTTTTTAAATAATTATAATATATATATATGTATATATATATATATATATATATATATAATATTGTTTGATAATTAATAGGAATAATTCCAAAGAGAATATAAATCCAAAGAGAGCTCAATGTAAGAACAGAGCAAATAAAATAATGATGAAAGCAGAGACTTTAGAAATCCATTGGTAATAATTAATTTCAACCACCTTAAACACACTAATTCGTTCACTGGCTAAGTCACTAAATCTACTTTGAAAACATAACATAATTTACCTATTAGAATGCATGCTTTGCCAGAAACAATATGCAGAAAAATCTGAATAACCCTTTCACTACAGAATTAATAATTACTGGAATCAGATTAAGTCAGCTGCCCACAAAAGAACATTTCCACCTAGAAAAACATGATTTTAATAGCCATGCAAAATTCACTATTATTGAAAGAATAGAAATAGACACAAAAGACAAACTTAGGAAAATACTAGAACATTAAAACAAATGGATTTTGTGCCTAAAAACACTGAGAGATTTAACAACAGACTAAACAGCATAGATAGAATTAGTGTATAATCCCATAGATCAATCCTCCCACCCATATTTCTCAACCACACTAGACAGACATGCTTGCAGAGGTGTTGAGGTCTCCTACATACACACACTCATACAAATATATACACATACACGCATCGCACCCCCCCAAAAAAAATGTTAAAAGATAACACACACATCCCCTTCCCAGCAACCAAGAAAGTAGTTAAAATACCTAAGGAGGTAAATCTGAGACTCATGAGTCTCTCAGCCTCTCCTTAAAAGAACTTGAAAGAGGCTTTTTGACCAATACAAGAACAGACCAAAAATGAACACTAAAAAACAAATGAAAACTTTCTTCAGAGACAGTCATTCACCACCATAGTTCATTTCTACTAACAAGCAGGAATCTTTTTTCTCCTGGTGATGGCCATGCTGGCTGAAACTAGTCAAGAAACCTAATTTAATAATAAAACAAAAATATTAATATACAACCCAGTATGTTTGAAATTGTAATTTTTAACATATTTTTATTGTTCAAGACACACACACACACACATATATATATATATATATATATATATATATATATATATATATAGTTTTAACTTAAAACATTCAAGCTAAGCTATATTTATAGTTGAAAGTGGTCCATATCAGAGATAGAACATGTGTAAATATAAGAAAGGGACACTAAGGTCAACAATATATGGTGACCATCTGTTCCATGCTTGAACACAATTTTCAGACCATGTGTATTGGGTGGTTGACTATTTACATATGTTGGTAAATGAGGCATTATGTGTAGCAAGGTTCGGTACTTACAGTTTATTGTGTTATCCTAACAGCTATTAGATAGGTGAGAATGGTTCTATTTTACACTATTCTAAAGTAGAAATAATTATGGGCCAGAATGCAGTTATTTTATAGCTATTGTATAGTGTTGCTTGTTAACTTTTAATTCATTATTGATTACTTCGAACATTTTATATTTATTCATTAATTATTTACTGATGATTATTTTTATTATATTTATTTAGTTTTGATTATATATGCATTCGTACAGTTTGTTAATTTGTTTATTATTTATTACCTTATTTTCATTTTCTGGGGTTGCTTATCTTGTTTGTTTCAATTAAAGTATTGGCACCTACCTTTACTACACATTTGTAGGAAAATTAAATTGTTTTCTTTATCAGAAGTCATAATACCCAAGATTATGACCTGAGTTGGATATCTGGCTCTGAAGGTTTCTTTGTGTAGTTTAAATAAGTCTGTATTGCTATCACGTCACTTGTACAAATCAAGATACCGCTGATTCAATTCGCTGTTCTTGCTTTCTGAACATTTCACAATGTATTATCCGTCTTTCGTTTTTTGCCCTTTTTCGCTGCTTCATTCATACCTCTATTATCAGGCCAACACTGCGATTGACCAACCAATCAGCGTTCTTCTCTTTTTATTCTCAGTTACCCAGGCAAATAGCCTTCTCCAGTTTGACCAATCAGCACATGACTTGCTATTGGTTGAAGCATGCCAAACTGTACAAAAACTCTTGTTACCGCACATCTGCAGGAACTGCTAGACGGGTGAGTAATGCCATTTTCATGGGGCAAACTTGCTGATGTAACGTGCCACCCAATAAGGTAAGATCCTTATTTTCCTATGCACCAGATGCAAGCCACTCTGGCTCACTTGCTTCTACGGAGCTGTTCACCACACTTTGATATCAACTGTTAATTCCATAAGGTATCGGTAATTACAAACAACAGTTCAAAAAAATATGCACTGTAGAGATTTTCCCATCATAGAATATTTTAACAATAAACCAATGATTCTTAAAATAGCTTTCTTACACTCTCTGTCCAGCCCTGTGAGGGGGGAAGTGCATTGGTGTCCTGCTATATGATTTAAGGCCAAGTCATCATGCATGGTCATTCTGATAGTCTCGGAATTTATTTTTAGTTCAACAGCTATATGGATGTTGTTACTTCCTATACCTTTCCAGTTTTGGTCTCGAGGGTATTAACAAAGTCTTGATCTACTTCTACTTTGCCACTACTCAGGATCCTGTGGATATCATTGCTTCAATACCCTTTGAACATCATAGACAGGGCACAATAATACATTAATTATATTGGGGATGCTTTTAGAGTCAATTTATACACAAAGCAAGACTGACACACTTTGCCCTTTGTTCTTCTGGGTAAGCTATTTGCTACAGCATTCCTTAAAAATGTTTGTTTATTAATAGATGAAGGTATGATTTTTGTTCTGCATTTTGTTTCATAACTTTTGATGTTGTGGTTGGTGAAAAACTTTGTTTAAATTTTACTGCAACTTTTGCTTCCCCAATTTGCACATAGTCAAAGTTTTGACATTTTTTTAAATCATTTCAGCCCAAGCTAGACAATAAAGCCGCTAAAACACAAGTGGTTACTGAGTGTAAAAAAATATGTGAAAAAGAAAAACATTATTATCATGGAGAAAGAACAGTAAAAGAAAAGGAATTAAAGAAGATAAATGATTGAAGTTGCATTTAAAGTTTTGAAGATAAAAGTTGGCTGGAAAGCAAGAAGCCAAAAGAGAGTTCTGCAAGGGAAAAGTGTGATAGAAGAAACTGTTAACATAGACCTGATGGATACATCTAACAATTTCAACTGTAACATGATGAGACCTAACTACTAATCTAGTACTACATTTAAATTCATAAAAACATGGTACCAAAGAGGAAAAATCATCAGAACACTTACCATGAAAATATTTATAGAAAAGGCAGGGAGAAGCTATATTATGGTGGTAGGAAAGTGACTGAAGCCAAGATGCCAGGTCAGGTCTGATAACATTGCAAATTCTTCTTTAGATTTTATCAAGAATTTCTAAATACATAGCAGAAGCACCAGACCAGATATGGCTGCGTAATTCAATGCAAGGATGAATGGTTGGCTTATAAGTGTGCAAGATAAATTCTCGTGAAAAAAATTGTCTAGCATGATATAGTGAAGCAACTTTCCTAGCAGAAGACCTAGCAATCGAGTCAATATAATCTTTCTACTTCATGTCAACTGAAAACATTATCCTGATAAGGTGTAATGAGTCACTCTCCTGAAGATTAGCATCAACTAACTTATGACTGCCCACTTTACCACAACTCTACCTATTCCAGACTTAGTTTTAATTATTTTCTGCAACACAAAACTATATATCTATTATTGAAAATGGAAAAAAATTGATAATTTTGATAATAACATATTGTATATTCTGTATTGAAAATCAGGTACAGAGGATTGTCAATGGTTAGGAATTAATGTAACTATTACAGATGGAATGTAACTGTGTTGCTAATGATCTTTACTATAGAACTGGAATGAAAATCAGAATGAAAATAACTCAGTGGTCAGGAATTAATGCAGATATTACAGATGGAATTGAATCATTATACATATAATCAATTTTCACACTATTATGCATTACTATCATTTTCATATTCTACAGACCATCAGTGCTAACTGGAATCTACAATAAGTAAGCAGGAGTAGATGTGGTAGACTGCACTAAACTATAGAAGAACTCCAAATTGATTGCTCTATTTAAATATAGCATTAATATTTAAGCTTACCTTTTCAAAGTTCAAGGATAATTCTTCTGATGCCACTTAATTTAAAGACAATTTGATGTATGTAGGTTCTTACTTTCCAATTATTTTTATCTCATGGGTGACTTTCACTGGATTTTGCAATTAATTTTGATTATTCCAAAATTTATTTCCAAGTTATAAAAATTGTTATTGTACAAAAAAATTTGTCACAAAAATCACATTGTCAAAAACAATCGAAGTCATGAAAACTTAGGAATCCTAAATTTCATGAGTGAAGGTCTGGATCTACCCTGGAATGTTTTTAATTTGCTCACGAAGTTGGTTTGATTCCAAAATGTTATGATATGTTGGGCTACAGCCTTTAGTAGTAAATTCAGTGACACACTGACATTTTCATTTATTATATATATATATATATATATATTTGTCTGAATTTATGAGATGAGGACTTATCATTAACAGACATTGATTTACTCAAACTAGTGTCTTCATCTTATTTGTTATTCACTGAACATTTTTACCCTAATGTGTATAATAGGTTACCATTTGAGAATTTTGAACCAAATTATTTATTCAACACATTGGATTAGATTGTTCACATTCCATTATTTCTACTATGTAAGTAGGTCCTTACTTTCCTTTATTAGTTAATTCTTTAATCTTAGGCTTAATGTTCTTTCTTTAATAAAAAAAAAAAAAGGAAAGACATTTGGCTTTAGTTAACCTGTTATATATTAGGTTGGTGCAAAAATAATGACGTAATAATGTCGTTTTTTGACGTATTTTTTAACGTCAAAAAACGACATTATCACGTCATTATTTTTGCACCAACCTAATATTTATGAGCCTTCTTAAATTTAAAAATTCTTAAAAAGTAATGACATTTTTACTTGTAAATAATTGTTGCCAAATAAAATCCCTTTCATAAAGTCCATCAGAGGATAAAACACATTGGCTAAGATAAGTTTTCCTTTTGTCTTTATTCATATTGTCTTTTTACAGATATATTTTTAGTTATATCTGAATTTTTTACACATACACATATATATAAAAGTGAATACTAA
Source organism: Acanthosepion lycidas (assembly GCA_963932145.1). Lineage (NCBI taxonomy): Eukaryota > Metazoa > Mollusca > Cephalopoda > Sepiida > Sepiidae > Acanthosepion > Acanthosepion lycidas. Next base: position 7,028,700 of record OZ010575.1, on the reverse strand, counting down.
GGTTAACACCAAGTCAAGTAGTCTGTTTTATGCTTGACTGCAAATCTCCAGCTCATGTGTGTTGTGCGGTAACTCAACTATTTATATATGCTGGTCAATAGGGCCTTACAGATTGCAAGTTCAGGTATTTCCAGTTTAGACATTCACCACTATGGGTTGAACATAGTGTCCACTTTTATATTCACATACACTTTGTCCCTGATATTGAGCACTTTTACATATAAATATAGTGTACCTTAAAACTATATTTTTATTGAATTCCAGTCAAATCCATTACATTCACTTATGTGCTAATACCCTTGGGAAAGGTATGAATCCACTTCTTCTTCCCCCAGCTATAGGTAAATAGCAGGACAGACCTTGGATGGTAACTGGTCGCAGAAAGAAATGACAATCTACTGTGGGAAAAAAATCTGCCTTGTCAGTCATGTATCAAAAGATACATGATCGCCTAAGCATGTATCATGCTTGGCACATAACTGACTAATATATATATATATATATATATATATATATATATATGTATATATTATAAATTTAATAATTTAAAAATATGGTTCCATCACTACACAGGAATTACCATGTTTAAAAAACAGAAACTAAAAAATTCAAATTCAATTATAGAATTAAATTAAAGACCCTAGTCTTGTTTCATTTTCAAGTGAATTTTGGAATAACTTATTTTGAAATTTACTGAGTTTTATAAGCACATACATTCATAATATTAGTTTCTAAGGATACGGGGAAATTCAATCATTTTAACAAGGGGCGGTAGGGTATTCATTTTCACTGACAACTATTATATCAAAATATGAGTTACTTTTGAAAAGAGGTTAAAGTTGGGTAGGGGTGCCTTTTTCAACGAATGATGACATCCGTTCATCACATATCATCTGGTCTTTATCAACAACATAAAGTTTTTCAGCACTTTTGTTTCGCCATTAAATTTGTACTTGTATACATAAAGATTTTTTCTAAAAGGGTTGTTTGTATATGAATACGTCGTATTGAACTACAATTTTAAAATATTATTTTTAATTTTAATTACTAATAGACTATGCTTCTTTTAAAACAAATAAATGTAATAGAATTACTTAAATCATTTAAAAATTATTATTAAATATCAAATATAAATATGTATATTTCATTTATCAGCTTTTTTTTAAATTATGCAAAAATGAAAATAACACTGATATGTCATTTAAACAGAATCACACCAAAATATTTTGAAATACTAAAGAGTAAATTTATTCAATAAAATTGCCATTGGCTTCAACCAAACGGCTTTGGAATCTCCTGCAACTCTTCTGGATGGTACTCCTTGTTTAAGTTGGTGAATGTTGTCATAATCCTTGCCTTCAGCTCACCTTTGATGTTACAAGGAGTTTTGCTGGTCTCTTAACTGCATCCCAAACATAATAATGAATGGGGTTGAAGTCTGGGTGGTGGGTAGGTGGCCAGATGTATAGAGTGATGTAGTCACAGAAATTATCTGACAGCCATGACTGGATTCTCCTGCTTTGTGCAGAGTCCTGTTACCAGACATAGTCTTCAATCCTCTTGACCCAGGGCAGCACTACCTTTTCAAGGCACTTGATGTAGGCCTTCGTGTTGAGTCTAAGGTCCTCACCAACAAATTTGGGAGTTCTTTTCTTATTAGAGGGATCAGAGTGAGTTTTCCGTGCTGTCATACCTTCATAATCACCATTAGACTCATCCAAATCTTTACAAATACTCTGCACTATCCTCAGATTAGCACACAAACACTCTGAAATGTTCATATTGGAGCTTCCATTGTGAATGCCAAGCAGTGCAGCATGCTGTTTCCAAATTTCTGGCAGAGTAAATTGTGTAATGGTGCTCTTTTTCTAACAGACAGTGTCCAACTGACCCTACTATACTGTGCCGTTGACAGAATCAAAAGCAAACAATGCACATATGCAAAATTAAAAAGATAAAATGGGGGCAATTTACTGATTGAACCTGTACACAATAATTGATATTTTTAGAGCCTCATGCCTAATTATTACATGAGTTTTTGATCTGAAATGTTTCCTGTATAATGTGTGTTCTCTGTGATTAATATTCACAGTTGACTTGTGCATTGACAAAACAGTGGAGTTATGTTGAAAGATAAATAATTCTTGTATAAAATAAATGTAATTTTCATCATCAGATTATATTAGTAGACATGACTTACTGGTGTAATTATGTACACTGTCACAGCAACGACAATTCTTTTCTTATAGATGTCATCTATTATTATTATTATTATTATTAAGCCAAGTGATGAAAAGACAGACTATGTTCTCACAGTAATGGTGATGATGAGTTTATAACTAAATGGTGAAAGAATAGAAACTGTCGAAGTATTAGTAAAATGAGGACAAGAGAATTGCCATAAATCAACAATCTTATTATTGCTATTTTTGTTTCATATCTCAGTCCATTATCTATCTCAGTTTCTCCATTATCTATCTATCTATCTATCTATCTCAGTCTTTTTATTATCTATCATAGTCTCTTCATTATCTATCTATCTGAGTCTCTTCATTATCTATCTATCTATCTATCTGAGTCTCTTCATTATCTAACTATCTATCTATCTATCTATCTGAGTCTCTTTATTATCTATCTATCTATCTGATTCTTTTTATTATCTATCACAGTCTCTTCATTATTTAGCTATCTATCTATCTATCTATCTATCTCAGTCTCTTCATCATCTATCTATCTATCTATGAATTGGGATCAAATATATATCAGATATTGGAATTTTAATTTTTACTTTAGTGTTATTCGATTTCCATTGGTTAATCACGTTTCATATCATTCAACTTCTTAAACAAACATTAGTATAATTTGCGGCTTTTCAAATTCAGGGAGCGATGACATGTCCATTCAAAGTTTCAAGAAATTAACAGATTCCAAGTCTAACTGAAAAAACATAAATATTGCTTTATGTATGTAAGTGCATCATAATTATAGTTTGTCTATGTAGGATTCAGATCATAATGTATATTTGTAAGTGTGTGCATGTGTGTGTGTGTGTGTGCCAGTGTGTCTAGTAGACATTATGTTGATTTGGCAATGTGTTTATGTACATACCATTTGTTTTAGATAAATATACAATAGATTCTTTAGGAATGGGTTCAATAAAGGTTGGTGATGCAATATTATGTTTTTGATGTGTGTTTATCATTGGTAATATTGTTATTAGTAGGCCCTCAAAGTACTTTCAGTGTAAAGAATTATGTTCTATTTTTAATTAGTATGGCATTTGTAAAATCAAAGTTATGGCCAGTTTTGTTCCTGTGTATTACAAGTGAGTTTGAATGGTTGTCTAAAAATAAATCTCTTTTATGTTCATAGATACAGGCTTTTAGATCTCATGGTGTCTCTCCAGCATAAATAATTTTATATTATAAGAAATTTATCTATCATCAATATATCTCAGTTTCAACATTATCTATCAATCTATCTATCTATCTCAGTTTCAACATTATCTATCTATCTCTGTTCATATCTATGTATCGCAGTCTGTTCATATCTATCTCTGTTCATATCTATCTATCTATCTATCTATCTATCTATCTATCTATCTCACTCTGTTCATATCTATCTCATCACCCTGTTTATATCTATTTATATATTTATCTATGTATGTCACTCTGTCCATATCTATATAGCTATCTCACTCTGTTCATATCTATCTCAGTCTCTTCATATCTATCTTGCTCTGTTCATATCTATCTATCTCAGTCTCTTCATATCTATCTTGCTCTGTTCATATCTACCTATCTATCTCAGTCTCTTCATATCTATCTTTCTATTTTCATACCCCACTCTCTCTTTCTCCCACTCTTATGTCATAAAACTGAGATTGTCTCATGGCTCCTGTACCTTTTAGCCATTTTATTTCTCTGTTTAACTTAACTAAGCACTTGGAAATTCTAATGCTGACATTAAGCTTTGGTTTTGTACTGTCTGTAGGCTTATTTAATTATCAGTGATTCAAAGGTAAGACCTTAACTAGAGAGTATTATTTGTAATCTTCTATGGATGTGATGCATTGTACAAAACCCATTCAGAAATATCTAAACTCTCAGCTGCATGCAACAGCTTTCTAAGACCAATGGTTAAAATGGCTTTGAGGGAGTGAAGCCTATAGGTCTTGGTGAAGACCACACTTCTTTGATCCTTGTGAATTCGTGTTACAGAATCACAAACAAAGAACTGTACCAGATAGCAGAAACCACATCACTTGGGGACTTTCTACAGACGCAATAACTAAAATGGATATCACATGTAACTTGAAGAGAAAATAATGACATAAGATGTTGACATTCCACATTACTTCAAATAAAAGGTATAAAGTAAAAACCCCATCAATACTGAAAAGAGCAATGACAGCTACTGAGAAAGCTATTTTCCTGATGCCAATCTTCTGGTTGCAACATACATACATGAAGCTCAAGTGTTTATGAGTAGATTTTCAACTGCATGCAAAGTATTTGGCTAAATCATTAGTATCAAGAAAGTTGAAGTGGTACACCAACCTAAACCAATGAAAGCTGTATATGGTGTTTGGCATTCCCCTTCCCCACCCTGTGTGCGAATTAGTGTTGAGGATAAAGAATTTAAATATTCAAAATCATTTAAGTACCTGTTATGGAGTGGTTTCACAGTGGAGGCTTGTATTTGTACTAAGTCGGTCCTAAAATAGGTTTGACGTACAAAACATTAGGAACTTGATATAATAGGTAATGACGCAGAGAAATCTAGTTGTGGTCGCAGATACTTTAGTATCCGACTAACGGTCATCCGGCATCGACTGACTGATTTCACCCATTGAGCGATTGACTTGTTACTCTTACTACTCCTACTTATTATAGGTGGGAGAGACTATTAACTATAGAATAGGTGTGTTCCACTATAACATCCCCCCCTTAAAACTTTATTCCGTAGGAGTAAACAGTTTTCTTTATTTATTTTTCATTTTTTACAGGAAATATGAAGAAAAACAACAAAAAAAATTCATTTTTTTTTTTTTTTAGCAACATTGTAGCGTATCTCCTACGTTTTTTTTATTCACTTTTAAATGATCAGTTGCCTTTCTTTTTTCTCCTGGATCAGCGTACCTCAGGTAAAATTGTTGCCGGCGTTGTTAGATCAAATGTATTGAAAATCACCTCCATAGGCGTTTTTTCCAGGGACCGCTGTCAACCATGTCTGAAAAACGTTGTCTGATCTGGTTACTGCACGTGAATTTTTCGCCTTTCACCAAGTACATCATATTGCCAATCCGCTTCTCTATTTTTTGGTACCTCCATAGTGTTACCAGAAACCTTCCGCTTTGAGCTTCTTAAGGATGGTGTCACAGTTTCTGTAGGTTCCTCTTGTGGTTCTATTTGTTCAGCCTCTAGCTTTACTTCTGTTGATCTTGTGCTTCTTAACGTTTTCAGTGGTGACTTCAGTTGACTTAAATCATTTAATAATACTGCATGTCCTTGACTGCGGGTAACTCGCTCCCCTGTTTTTCTCGGTGTTGGCTTCATCTTTACTTTCTGGAGCTTGTTTTTCATATATATCGTCGGTGTTACCCATTCAACTTTTTTAAATACACTGGTTTTCTCTAATCTGTCCAATTCTTTACCTATCTGTTCAATTGAAGCAAACAGCACATTCCTTTTTGAATACTGCCTGAGCATTTTCTTTTAGCTGGAATTTTGCCTCCATCTTGGTACACATTCCCAAACCTGGAGAAAAAACACTAGGAAATTTTTCCTTAAGTTTCCTTACTAATTTTTGGGCTTCTGATTTTAAACTTTCAACCTTGTAACAGAAAGAATTTATCGGTAGATCCCATAATTGAAATTCTGTTATCCAATTCGTACCAAGTAAGTTTGTGGTATTTTCTATGACAAATAGTTTAGCTTTTCACGTTTTTTTATTTAACGTGACATTTGTAACAAATTCTCCAATAAATTGTATTTTTTCTCCTGTCACTCACCTCACGATTTTATTTGTCTTCATTAAAGTTGGTTTCCCCAACTTCTTCCATGTATGCAAATTTATGATAGATAGGTCAGAACCAGTGTCGAGTTGCATTTTTATTTTTTATTACTTATTTTGACGGTAACAAATTTTCTGGTTATTCCATCGTTCACCTCATCGGACATTAATTTTCTTATTTTATTGTTTTTATTTTTTAACCTGCAGTGGAAGCTTTTATGACCCACTCTTTTACAGTTGAAACATTTTTTATTCCTAAAATTGCAATATCTGTATCAGTGAAGTTCACCACAAGCAAAACATGGCTTTGGGAGTTTTTGTTTATTTTTCTCTGGTATTTCACTTTTTGTTTGATAATCCGCAATTTTAGAATTCTTTTTGGTAGATTGACTTTCTTTTTTGTATCGTATTTTCCTTACATGCGAAACGCCAGACTGTTCTATCTTTTTCGAATCTTTCTTTACACTAACATATCTTGTGCAGTCTTCTGCCAACTTCTGTATCGAAATCCTTGGTTCGTTTTCTAATTTTGCCAGCACTAATTTTCTCAACTCTGCGTCTCTTTCCGATACCAGCCCTTGAACAAACACTAAGCAATTAAAATTGTCAGCACTTAACTCTGCCAGCTTGAATTCTTCACAATGCTTATTCACATTGGCTGCGTACGTTATATAGTCTTGTTCGTCATCTTTCATCAGATTCAAACATTTCCACCTCTTGTGAAACAAAGAGGTCTTTTTACTAACTAATTCATTTAATATATTTACTGCCTCAGTAAATGTCAACTCACTAGTTTTTTTCGGTAAAATGTAGTTTACCAATTTGTTATGCTCAGCAGTTCCTAACTTGCTTAAAAGAAGCCTAGCCTTCTTTCCTTCAGACCACAAGTGGCAGTCCTCATTATACACGTCCATATATTTTTTATAATACTCTTCAAAAGATATCTCTTCATCTGGACTGTACGTGAATTTTTCAATTGAATTCTATATTGTATTCTCTGGGAAAGAATCATTTTATAGATTTTTCTCTTTCCTCTTCTCAGTTATTTCCAGAATTTTGTTTTGAAATTCCTTATGCATCTGTTCCATTTCTCGTTGAAACTGCATTTGTCTATTAAAAGTTTCATCCTGTAGCTGCATCTGGAATGTCTTCTGTTGCTCTAATATTGTCATCTGTTGTTCCGTCTGTAACTTAAAAAATTCCTGGAATATATTTTTGCATTCCTCCATCTTCGCAACAAAGTTTACACAATGCTTAAATATTGTAGAGGGGGTTCCTAACGAATTTGCAATTTGTGACCTATTTGAGCAAACTGTCTTATCGAGAAAAAAAAATTCTTTTCTCAGTTGAGAATACAACAGATTTTTTCATCACTAAGTTGACGTCTTGTCTTTCAAAAAACTTTGCCAAGTTTTTTTTTTTTAAAGTGTGAATCCGAGATTTTGTCGCTGAAATTGTGACAAGCAAGTTTTTTCTTTTTCCTCCATATAAGTATGAATTTCGTCATCAAATAATGTTGTGGCGAATTTTTTTTTTTTTTTCTCTTCCACCGTATGAATTCGAATCCTTTTGCCAAATAATACTGTGGTGAATGCAATTTTTTATTTTTTTTATTTTCCACTGTATGAATCTGAATCCTTTTGCCAAATTATACTGTGGCGAATGAAAATTTTTTTTCCTCTGTATGAGTTCAAATACTCGTGGCTAAATTTGTTAAATGCGGTTGAATTTTTTTTTTTTTTCCTCCATATGAGTACGAAATCCTGGTCGCCAAGTGTGTTATGTGGCGAACAAATTTTTTTTTTTTCTCCGTATGAGTTCGAATCCTTGTGGCCAAGTTTGTTATGGAGTGAATTTTTTTTTTTTCCCTCCATATGAGTTCGAATACCTCATCGCCAAGTGTGTTATGGAGTGGTTTCATAGTGGAGGCTTGTATTTGTACTAAGTCGGTCCTAAAATAGGTTTGACATACAAAACATTAGGAACTTGATATAATAGGTAATGACGCAGAGAAATCTAGTTGTGGTCGCTGATAATTTAGTTCAGACTAACGGTCGTCCAGCATCGACTGACTGACCGACCCACTGAGCGACTGACTTATTACTCTTACTACTCCTACTTATTATAGGTGGGAGAGTCTATTAACTATAGAATAGGTGTGTTCCACTATAACAGTACCTCAGAAGCAAAACTAACAATTCAGCCTCTCTTGATGATGATATCATTTATCACATCTCCAAAGATACAGACTGCCTTAGAATGCTCTACCATCGGTTGTAGAATGTCAGAGATGGATTTTCTGGAAAACCAAGGTTCATGTAATCCAAGTTGTAGTAATTATAACCCACAACTAGAACCATATTCACTAGCTTGATGTCTTCCATACGTGGTGCTTATGTACACCCCTGTGGATATAATCCAGAAGAGGAAATATATAAATTTAATTTGTTTTCAGAGTGTGAAATTCGAGGCATAGAGACATTTCTAAAGTAATTGTAACTGAGTGATGTAAAAACACCGAAAATCCACATATAGTCAGCCAACTACATAATAGTACTTAGAAAGTGGGTAAAACCCCTTGTTGAGGTACAAGGATAAACTTAAGCAAAACCTAAATTCTATTGTCATTCATCTGTCATCTATTGAGGAAGTACCTTCTGATCATTTCAACTGGAGGAGTATGTACATAAATGGCATTATAACTTTTGAGAGATCATGCATTGAACATCTAAGCATTACAAGGCAGAACACAGAACACATAAGACATTCCCACAGCTTTCACAAAGGGTACTGTTCCTTGTCCTCTATGTGGAATGCTGTATGAGTTTCAAGCTGGCCTTAAAAGTAATCGAAGGTACAAACACAAGTAAATCATCAAGGGTGGAAAGTACTGTTGAACTCTCATACATTGAAGATGATAGGAGAGTCCATCACCCTGCCCACACACATATCTCACACAAACACCCACACCCCCACACACAATTGCATGCATACATATATTAAAATTTGCTATATTTATAAGGGAAGTGCTCATTATCAGAAATGGAAACATTGCAAAGTTTGCATATAGGCTAGTATGCACTGCTACCCAGAGGTCCCAAGACAAGAGAAGCCTTCCAACAATAATATAATTATACTATAAGATGAAATATAATTTTATATATCAGTATTGTTTTTTCCTCAATAGGCTGCAGACAAACACATCTATTTATTATACTCATATCTTCTATGATTTTATATATCAGTATTGGTTTTCCTGATTATTTATACTACACATAACTTTTTTTTAAAATCATTTTGCCCTCAAGCAAATCAGTAGAGCCACTAAGATGAAAAGGGGTTACTGAATGTTAGAAAATAAGTAGAGAAGTCAATAAAAAAACAAGAATTAAGTAGACAGAAGATAATGATTGACATTTCATTTAAATTTTTGAGGATCAAATTTGATGGTGATGCAAGAAGCTGGAAAAGAATTCCGTAAGTGAGAAATGTGAGAAAAGAAATAACATAGAACTTATGGTTGCATCTAACAAGTTCAACTGTAAAATGATGAGACCTTGCTACCAATCTAGTAGTGTGCTTAAATTCTTAAAGTCTAGGTACCATAGAGAAGAGTTCATCAGAACAATTACCATGAAAGTATTTACAGAAAAGGCACAGGGAAGCTATGTTATGATGGTGGGAAAGTGAGTGATGCCAAGTCAGAACCAATAATATTGTATATTCTTCTTTGGATTTTATCAAGAATCTCTAAATATATAACCAGAACACCAGACCAGATATGGCAGTAATGCTCAAAGCAAGGGTGAATGGTAGACTTATAAATATATAAGATAGATTCTGGTGAGAAAAATTGTCTAGCTTGACACAGTGAGCCAACTTTTCTAGCTGCAGACTTAGCAATTGATTCAATATAATCTTTCCACTTCATGTTAGCGGAAAGAACTTGTCCAAGAAGGTTCAATGAGTCAATCTTCTGGAGGTTAGCATCAGCCATACTGATGGAAAAGTAAAAAGGGTTTTCTCTGATAATTAAAAAAGAGCAGTTTCATTTTGGAGTCATTAAAATTAACAAGCCATTCCTTGCCCACATTTAACAACAAATTGTAGGTCATTTTTTAGATCAGCTGCCAAGATTTTCTATTAAAACAGGAGTAAAAAGTTATGTCATCAGCATAAATACCAAGTTGAGAAATGAAGACATCAGGAGGGTCATTTATGAAAATTAGAAACAATCTAGTTTGAAGGAGAGAGCCCCAGAGAACATCACAATTAGGTAAGATAGACTGAATCAGTTCCAAACTTTTTTCAGAAATAACCTGAACTTTCAACTTGTGAAGAAGACAAGTATAACAAAACCTTGTGAAATGGCTTCCAAGTTGTCCAAAGTAACAGACCAAACTTAACCATTCTTATCGAAAGCTTAATGGATTTTTCAGCAATAATCATCAAAACATCAGCAGTTGACCTAGAAATGTGAAAATCATATTGCTTATCTGAAAGAAGACACTGGAAGGTAAGATGCTAAACTAAATTCAGAATTAATTAGACACTCAAGTACTTTGCCAAAAAGAGGTAGAATGGCTAATAGGCTGATAAAAAGAACCAGAGATTCCACCGTATTTCTTGAAGAATGTAAGTACAGAAGGGGATTTCCAATAAGCAAGAAAGTAAGAAACAGCAAGTAAGTTATTGTAGAATTTAAAAAGAACAGGAGTCAGTTGAAGAGCACATTTCACATGGACAATTACAGGAAGACCATCAATTACAAATCCACAAATTGGTATCTAGTATTATTTTATATATTGGCATTGTTTTTTCTTCAATTGGCTATAGACAAACCCACTTAATTATTATGCTCATATCTTGTATTATTTAATATATTGGCATTGTTTTTTCCTCAATAGGCTATTGACAAACCCACTTATTTATTATACTCATATCATGTATTATTTAATATATTGGCATTGTTTTTTCCTCAAGAGGCTATTGACAAACCCACTTATTTATTATACTCATATCTTGTATTATTTAATATATTGGCATTGTTTTTTCCTCAATAGGCTATTGACAAACCCACTTATTTATTATACTCATATCATGTATTATTTAATATATTGGCATTGTTTTTTCCTGAATAGGCTATACACAAACCCACTTATTTATTATACTGATATCTTGTATTATTTAATACATTGGCATTGTTTTTTCCTCAATAGGCTATTGAAAAACCCACTTATTTATTATACTCATATCTTGTATTATTTAATATATTGGCATTGTTTTTTCCTCAATAGGCTATTGACAAACCCACTTATTTATTATACTCATATCTTGTGTTATTTAATATATTGGCATTGTTTTTTCCTCAATAGGCTATTGACAAACCCACTTATTTATTATACTCATATCTTGTATTATTTAATATATTGGCATTGTTTATTCCTGAATAGGCTATAGACAAACCCACTTATTTATTATACTCATATCTTGTAATATTTTGTATATTGGCATTGTTTATTCCTCAATAGGCTATTGACAAACCCACTTATTTATTATAATCATAGCTTGTATTATTTTATATATTGGTATTGTTTTTTCTCAATAGGCTACAGACACCTCCACTGATTTATTATACTTATACGTTGTACTATTTGTTCTTCCTATATTTTGCATTATTTTATTTATATATGCATTTATTTTTGTTTCTCTTTCTGTATCACATCAATTATTTTTCATGATCTCCTTTTTAAAACAACTTGCCATTCACATTTGATCTTTCCCTTATTGTTATTTTCTTTTTGTTTTCAGTAATTCCTATTGATTTGATTATCTCAATTATCATTTTAATTATTGTTTTAATTATCTTTTCCCCTTATTATCGCTATGGAACTTCATTATGATTAATAATTTTGTTGTTTTCTTCATTTTCCATTGATGTTTTCCCAATGTTATTACAACTTGACTTTATTACAGCCATTATCATTTCAAATAATCTTTTTATTTTTTGATTCCCTGAATGATTATTATCTTCCTTCATTATTGTTGATTAACCAGGTTATTCAGTTAATTATTTTCTAATTTGTTTATTTTATCATTTCTCTAATAATATCTGTACATTTTGTATTCTTGTCATTATCACGTTTTTACTTGATACTCCTCGTCAGTACAACCTCTTACCTTTCCTTTTTCCTCTCAATAAAAAAAATTTTCACCACTAGAATGATGGTACAGTCTCTCTTCTTTCCTCTCTTCACTTAAATAATAAGAAGAATTATAAGAAGATAGCAGGTCCAACATTCAGATTACCATTTATATGACAGTAAAGTTTCTGTTCTTTTTACTCTTCACCTAAATAATAATAATAATAATAATGATAATAAGAATAAGAATAAGAATAAGAATAATAATAATAAGAAGAGGTAGAAACTCTAACATCAGCATTATCACTACTCTGAATGTAGTTTCCACCCTTTTATCTCCTTACCTAAATAATATTGGTAATAATAATAATAAAAATAATAATGATGTAGAAGGTTTAACAATAGCATTATCACTATTATGACAGTACAGTTTCTGCCCTTTCATCTCTTCACCTAAGTAATAAGAAGAATTATAAGAAAAACAAAAGAAATAAAGAAATAGCAGTAATTGACATTACTATTATTATAACTGTCCTTTCCTCTCTTCACCTAAATAGTAATAATGATAACAACAGTAACAATAAAGGAAAGAAAGAGATAGCAGGTCTACTATGACAGTACAGTTTTTACTCTTTCCTCTCTTCACTTAACAATAGTAGTAATAATAATAATAATAATAAAGGTGAAAAATGATAATGTAAAAAGTAATAAAGAGAGGTAAAAACAGATAAACTTAAACTGGCACAAGGCCATATATGTGCAACTTCAAATAAAAATAAAATTTTCTATTACAGATATTTTTTCTATTTTAAAGCAACTAAAAGGGTAAAAATCCTCTTATTCAATAAATAAATAATTTTAAAAAATTATAATAAATTCTGTAATTATTCTAGAATTTTATTTATTTTCTTTTTTTTAAATAATTATTTTCCACAAGTAATTTTTGTTTTCATCCATGCCACTGTAGTCCAGTATAACTTAACACTGGCATACTGTACATTCACTTAAAAATTCAGGTTTCTTCTAAAAAAATTTTTCAGTTTTCTTTCTTTTTTAATTTTATTTTTTACAAATATTTTTAAACCTTTAATTTTTTTCTTTTAATTTATTAGTTATGTTTTTTTTTAATACTTTAGGCAAGGGGGCTTCTTCAATATTTACAGAAAAGATGTTAAAAAAAAAGAAGAGAAATTAATTCCTTGTTGGGACGCATGTCTGCTGCTACTGCCACTGCTGTATCTGCTGCAGTCTATGTTCTACTGCTATAACTGCTTTACATATAGTAGCTTCCAAAAGTATTAGAACAAAGAAAATATTTTTTAAGTCTCACTCTCACATTCTAGAAATTACCCATAATGCTTTCCTTTCTTTTTTTTTTTCAATTGATATTAGGCTGAATGATATTTTTTTTAATCGCAGTCACATATCAGTAATAAAGCAAAAGTTATAGACAGTTCATTTAATGAATCTAATTTTGATAAAATTCATAAATAATAGAAATTTATTAAATTTTCCAGGTGTTGCAAAAATTTCTGGACTATAGAACCAATCTGAAAAGAGGAATTATTGTAGAAATATATTCTCAATTTCAGGATACCAGACGCCAAGAAAACAATGAATCTTGAAAGTGCCTAAAAAGGAAGGTCTATGATGCTATTAGAAATAATACAAAGAATGAAAGAGTGTTATTTATTTAATTTTGATGTTGAACCTAAAACAAAAAGTATTTTCTGACATTCTGCAAGGAAGTATTACAATTATATTCCATATGAGGAGAAAACCAATTGTCCTTTAAAGATTTTCAAACAGCAAGACCATAAAATCAAGCAGAGCAGATCACATAGAAGGAAAATGGAGCACACTATTCTCTCTGGAATGAGGTTAAAATAAGACTGGGAATTATACTGGAAAATGTGCAGGTTGAAGGAGGCAGCATATATGATTTAGTTTAAAAAAATAATATAAACCAACCAAGTCCTGTACAGGAATTAAAACTTAGAGGAATATTAAATAAGAACAGTACTGAAGGAAATATACAAATTTTTTTAAAATTGTGATCTGAAAAGGGATTCTAATGTAAAATTAATCTAGCAAACACTTGAGGAAGGCAAGAGTGTGTACCAGTTAAAATTTAGTGATAAAAAAAACAAAGATACTTGCCCAAATAAAACCACAGGAGACACAGGAACATTTAAATACAAGAATGAGGACAAACTTTGTGGGGTTTTTTTTTAATTCAAATCAAACTGATATCTTACTGTAAAAGAAACAAAAGGAGTAACAAGAATTATTATACATTTTTTTATTAGTAATTTTGTTTTATTTTATCACTTTTTTAGCTGATCTCCTCTACCGCAGCTGTTAAATTAGTAATGTTTTGAGATTCTGACATGAAGTATTTTTATAATCAAACATTTTATTATTAGTTTTAATTAGACTCTTTTTGTTGCCTTTTATCATAATATTTTTAGCCTAACACTTCTTCAGCTATTATATTAGCAGTAATACTCTAGTTTTCAAATTCTCAGATGAAGTATTTTCATTATTACACTTCTTATTATTTGTTTTGTTGAGTTTCTTGCTTCTTTTCATTGCTATTTTTTTTTAATCACAATGCATGGGTGACCACTTGGGAATACCAAGTGCTGTAAGCTTGGATGTGCAGGTGGTGTAATGGATAATAGCTCGGAATTGTTAATCGGAGAGCCGAGCACCAATTCCAGTTGGGTTAGTCATATTTGCTTACATGCAAATACCTTGGGAAAGTTATGAATCCACCTCTTCTTACCCCCCAGCTGTGGATTAATTAGTAAAACTTTGATCACTAAATCATTATTATCTCCACAAAAATTGTTACAATCTAAAAATATTTTCTGACTTTAATAACCTGCAAAGGGTTGATAATCCATAGAGAAAAAATCACAATTCTTTTAGTCAATTTATTCTCAATTTCCACCAAAGCTACTTTAACCTGAATTCCAGCAGTTTAATTTAACATCTGAAGAAAAATAAATCAGCTAAATGATGAATAAAAACTAATGATAAAATGTGTATTCATGAAATACCATATCTGAAAATATTAAAACAGGAGTATTATGACTAATTTAACAAATGAGGAAGAACAGATAGGCTAAAAGAAAGAAAAAGTAAGAAAAAGATAAAAAAAAAGAAAAAAATATTTAAACAAAGATATTCCTACTAACTTAACAGCTGAAGAAGAACAGGTCTGCTAAAATTATCATAAAAAAGTTTTAAAAGAAAATGAAGAAAATTGTGTGAAACTGGAATTTTATAACATTTTTAAGACCAACTACAATATCATCAATATATTGAGGTGGACAACTGATTACACCTGTGTAACAAATTTAAGCCTTGTCTGAATCTCACAAGGAATATGTAGGTTGGTGATCGGGTGGAGAATTCTTTCCAGAATAGAACTGACTTAATGTGATGCTATGGGGCATCTTTTTAATATTTGGAATATATACCCATTTATTCACTTAAGGCAGTAGAATTTATTATATGTACACAAAAAGTTTTTCAATAGCAGCAATTTATTACATTTACACAAGGAATTATTCAGGCTAGTCACCTCATCTTTGTTGTTTTGATCATCACATTCTGACTTAGTGTGTTCCCGGGTTTTGTTTTAAAATAAATGCTATGATCAAGTAAAACAAAAGAAGACTTTAACCAAAATTTCGAGCGTCTTAGAAAATATTAAAAAATTTCAAAAAATAATTAAAAAATACTTTGGTCTTTCATCTTAATAATAACATATAAGCATTTTGACGATAAAACTTTATTTTCGTTAAGTTTGTGGCATTTTTCATGACGCTATGCTGTTTTCCCGCGAAAAAGCGGACGTACCTACAGTAATCTTTGAGGAGCATTTGAATGAATAGATCCGTTCTTTTTGGAATTTTTATTTATTTACTAACATAGTGACTCATAAAAAAAGATGGGATTATTTATTTCTTTTATCTAGTTTTTTTGAACTTTTGACCTAGGATCAAAGTGTAGTATCCGTGAACTTTGTGAAAAAGTTTTACACACAAAAATACACGGATGTCCATTATTGCGTTTTATGCAGATTTAGTCTAAACTGCCGCCTCTAACTCGGAGCAAAGATTCATCAAAACAACAAAGATGAGGATACCTGTTCGAATAATTCGTGGAATAAAGAAAACATTTTCTCTCAAACTTCAGACAACTTGTCTGGATTTCTGTCAAGAGGAGTTATCATCAGTTACATTATTTACACGCGGACAGCAACGAGGAGAATGTTCAATATGATATCTTTAGTTAGCAAACCAAAATACAATAAAAATGAGTAGTTTGTCAGAAGAAAATTTAAATTCATTTTAAAAAAATCTTTACAAAAAGTAGAAAAAATCAGTTCAAATTCCGGAGGTTAAGGGGTTGCATACAGATGCCTGATATTAAATTAATAAAAATAAAACAAGCTTAAACCAGCTGATGACTAAAACGAAAGTTTATCAACTCTCGTTAGGAGGGGGTATGTGTAGTAGTGTAGAGTAGAAGTCATAAAAAAATTGTAAACTTTTAAAAAACATTCAATCAGCCATTTATTTATTTATTTGAATTTATTATCGTCTTTTTCTTTGTAAATCTTCTTACATTATTTTACAGACACTGATTTTTATGGGTTCTGATCCCGTAGTTAAACTATGCAACGAATTTTGTGATGCGTTCATCCATTCATTCATCAACGCATTCCAAACTTTTAAATCAATCAATATTCAATATGCAATGCATTCAGGTGTAATTTATACAGAAAATAATCGTGAATGATATATTTTGCAAAAGAAGACAACAGAAACAACAAAAACAAACAAAGCAAAATATTTAAGGTGAGTTTGGGAGATTAAACACAAAGAAGGTATGCGGGCAAGAAGAGAGGCAATCGACTATTCAGTACTTTTGGCCACCACGATACAACATATATCCATGTCCGTGCGCAGAGTTGTCTCCCTTTTGTTTATGTTCCCCTCCTCCCCTATGGCGACTGACTCATTCAACTTTCTCGTAAAAAAATTCAGTAAATAAAACCTTAGGTCTGGTCTGTCTGTGTGTCTTTTTATTCTCCTTATCTCCCCTGTTCTATTACCACTATTTTCTCTCTGTGCGTAGAGAGTCTCTCTCTCCTTCCAAGAGAGATCCCCCTGTGTACTGGTTTCGTGTGTTTTGTACTTCTCATGTACCTAACACCTACCAACTCAAGAGAGAGAGAAAAGCCCGGACAGTTTTTCTTACTTACTTCCTAATAGTCCGTACCTGGCTTGTTTTTCTTATATACGCCAAATTTCGGCATCCCAGGTTTGTATGCAATCTACCTTCCTATTTTGTGTTTTATTCTATGTGTTTTTTAAATGGTAAATAATAACCGTGTCCCTCTGACCCGACGGGAGTAGGTCAGTGCGCTGTCCGTCCTGTGCCACTACATCTGCCTGACTGTCCGTTTGTCTGTCCGAGTTCGGCCGCAATGCCCCTTCCTTCCTCCTGACCCAACCCTGGTCCAAGCACCTGGCTGGTCAGTAGGGCCACTCCGACCACCGTTCTGATCCTGTTCCTCCCTAAGCTCTTAGAAGAAAGAAAGAAAGTAAAGAGAAAAGGAAAGAGTTAGAACTAGAGAAAGAGTAGGAGATTGATTTAAAAAGAAAAAAGAAAAAAAAAAAGAGCACTCGCTATGCAATTCAGGATGGTGGCTGGTTACAGCATCTTCATTTTTCCTTTTTTATTTTAAATTTACTGCCCCTCCACCACATTTCTGCCAAATAACTGGACATATGGGTTAAGCATGGCTAAATAGCTCCATATGTTATTTTTTTTTTAATTATTATATATGTATATATTTTTTAATTATCAGGTGCCTACTTATCACAATTTTTTTTTATCTTAACATAACTTATATTTCAATTTCATTACCTTCCCCACGACCACGTTTTAATTTTCTTTTTAATAATTTTAATTTCTTCAAGTTTAAGCCAATTGCATGTGTACACCTTTTTTTGTTTTGATTTTATTTTATCTTTCTTTTTTAAATGAAATGACTGCATAAATTTAAAAATTTATTTTTTCCAATTTAAAACAAAAGGCCAAATTCAGTTATTTATTAAATTTTCTTTTTTAAATATATCACTTTTTAACTCTTAGCACCTCCAAATTGATCCGCGACCCTAATTAATTATTTTGCATTACCTAAAATGTCATATTTCTGAAAAGGGGGTGGGACAAATAGGATTGCCTTTCTTATTCCCTTTCTTTTTAGGATCTTATGCCGCACACAAAATTTCTGTCCAAATTATCCATTTATGTAACGACATAACTGACCGCTAAGCAATTTTCTGAACAATCCAATATAACCTGACTTTTAAAATAGTTAACTCAAAAAATTAAACATATTTTCATTTTAGATACGTTTACATTTTTAATCATAAAATAAGATTTAAAAAATATAAATTTTGATAAACACCTTTCTTTCCTAGGATTACTTAGCATTTATTGATGAGTTAAGTTTTTTTTTTCTTGTTTTAGTTTTATTGTTTGTATATTTTTTTACTTTTTTTTCTTACCAGTGGTGAATTTAGTTTTTTTGTGGAATTTTATGCTTCTGAAAAAAAAATGTTGTTTTTTATTAAATGTAAATGAAATAATTTGAAATAGGTTTTTAAAATGGATAAAATTAAAATAAACCAAAAAAGAAAAGAAAAAAAAAAAAAAAAAGATTAAAAACTATTACCAAAAATTGAAAGAGGTAAAAAATACGTAACTTGAAATTCTAGTACTGACCAAAGCAAAAAAAATGTAACATGAATTTTGTAACCGGGTTACTTTTTTTTCCTAAGGTTTTTCATTGGGAGAAGAAGAGACTTTTGTTGGAATTTGGGTTTTTTTTTATTTTTAAATCTATGTGTGCTATGAATTTTTATTTAACTATGTGTGAAAAAATTCGTTTACCTGAATCTTTAAGTGGACCTCTAACTGCGAAGATTCTTCTTTAGATTTCTTCCTTTTTTTGTGATGAACGCGTGTATAACGCGTCTCAAAATGTATATATAATAATCACACATATACACACAGATAATCACGCATATACACACAGATAATCACGCATATACACACAATCACACATATACACACAGATAATCACAGATACACACAGACATTGTGCATGACTAACCATACACACACATACATTGCAATTGCATGCATTATGTTGCATAACATTTTCCTATACGTTTATTTAGTTTTAGTATTTAGTTTTTAGCATTATGCACACACACACACACATATACATGTGTATGGATATGTAAGCCTAGGCTGGCAAATCCAGTAAAGAAAGATCAAACACACAGCTTCTTAACATAAGCCTTGCTCCACGGTCACCCGCTCCTGTTCCCGTGTAAAAACACCTCGACATACAAAAAAAGATTTGCTTTTAAAACACTTTTTGTCCTTATAACTTTTTTTTGTAAGAGATCCATGTCACGGATCGAATATCTATATCTATCCACACACACACACACACACACACATTATGGGGGTAGTGCTGAAAAGTTCTCGGACCGATCCATTTTCTAAAATTTGATAAAATCAAAAATTATTTTAGTAAGTAATCCTGTCTTGATTGAGCACTTTTCAGCATCCTATCGCATATTGTTATGAGTAAAAAACAAGTTCCAAGTACACCTTTTTGGAAAATTAAAATAATTAACACTGGGAAAATTTATTTTTAAAATTTATTTATGTTTTAGTTTTAAAGCGATTGAAACTTTTGCCTGCGCTCAATATAAACTACAATTACTTAAAGAAAGTAAAGAAAGTTAAAGAAGTTGATAAATTTATCAACATAAATAATAAATTTAGAAATTTTAGATATCTTTGAAATTAGATTTTTTTGCTTTTTAGTTTGTAAAACATACTTACTGTAGTAGTGTAACATATATAAAAAAAACAACTTCACTGAAATATTCATTTTTCAACATTTTCAATTTTGTTTGAGTTGAGGGTTTTAACTCTCACATAACACACGTACACAAGCATTTTTGTCACTTATGAAAATCAAAGGTAAACCGAAACGTTTTCGATTCTTCTGGCCTATTCCATGCCATTGAAATAAAATTAATCCTTTTCTCTTCTCTTAACATGAAAATAAAATAAAAACTAAACGAAACTAAAATTGTAAAAACCCTTTGTCGTGGCATTCGACATAAAAATTTCTAACAAAGTTGTTTTTTCTTTTATTTTCTTGTTCTTTTAACACTGACCAAATTTTTGTCTTTCCCTTTTCCGTCTCTGACAGTGCCCCAAACTCAAGGAGGTGACTTCCCTCCTACACTACTTTCTTCCCGACTCCAAACATTTTTTTACGTTGGGTGGAAGAGGGAGGGTGGTGCGTCCGGGGGAAAGATAAGGGCCGGGAATTTGTGATGTTGAGAAGAATTTTTATTTGTAAATGTTTTCTTTTTAACTAACTTCTTTTCCTAGTTTTCTTTTCCTTCCTTCAGTTTAAAAAATGGAAAAGAAAAGAAGGTTTTGCTTTGTTTTGTTTTTTTTTATTTATTCGTTTGTACCTTTCTTCGTATTGTGCAATCATTTTCCATATCTTCTGGCGACACAGCATAACATATGGATGGACTTTTATTTTCTAAATTGCTGAGTCCTAGACAGAAAATGAAAAAAGAAGGCCAATGGAGGAACTCGGGCACGTGCGCACTCGCTTTTACGCGTATGTGTGTGTGTGTGTGTGTGTGTGTGCGTCACAGGGACTCAAGAGTTCAGATCATAGACACCTACACTTCCTATCAAAAATTAAAAAAAGAAAATGTTGTCAACATTTTTAGATTTTCTGTTAATTTTTAGTAGCTTAGTTTTACTTTTGGGTGTGTCGTAGAGCAAGAAGACCGTAAATTTATTGCGCACCCAATGTGTACTGGACTCACTACAGCAGTAAGTCTGTGAAATTAGCTTGCTAAAAAAAAAAAAAAAAAAAAAGACATATATCGCTCTCTAACTCCATTGTGAGAAACAAATGCATTTTTCTTTATTTTATTTATTAAATAATTTACAAGTTGAACATGACAAACCCGGCAAGCTTATGAAATTGAAAAGATACTGGAATTTGGGAACTAATGAAGCATTGAATTCAATAAAATGTCGCAAAATAAATTGTCTCCTGTAGTGTACTTACTTTTTTGTTTAATGCAAGTGACATATGCGTCAGTTCTATTTTGTTAGATATTTTTTCAAAATAAGGAATGCATATATATTCCGTAGTACTTTGTTGAAAAAGGTAAAGAGAATTTATTTCTCCAGGGTGTGTAAAATGTGTAAAAAGTTCAATGCATACATATGCATAATGGTATAAAAATAAAACATTAAAATAATGACAAGGGTGTGAATTTGAAATAGAAATTTCTTTATAACTATTTCTCTCTTTCATTAAGTATGGAAAATTTTATTAAAATCCAATAGTTCCATTAAAATTTGATCAAAATCCCAATAATTTCATAAAAATTCTATTAAAATTCAATAATCTCATTTAAAATCTGATTACTTGAATTTTGGCAGATTTTTCACACAGAAATACAGTGTTCAAAAATCCCGTTTACTGTTAAAATTAGAAGCATGAATCCTAATAAATAAGTAGTCAAAGACTTGAGCATCCAATCCATATCTTGTGGGTTTGTCTTAGATGAATAATGTCTAACTGATTTAGCTTTGAAGGTTAAAGTCTAAGCACGGTCAGATTTCTACATATGTTGTTACATTCATTCTTAATTATTCATGCCATGGCTGAATTGATATAGAAGCTGTCCATGTAATCCAGTCTTCTTAGATACTGAATGTATGTGCAAGTTTTTGAGGTTGCTGCTTTTTTCAGAGTCATTCTGCTTATTTCAATGGTTGGAAGTTATTCAAGATGTAAACTATAAAATAAATTTATTTTACATTATTTTTATATATATATATATATATATATATATATATATATGTATGTATGTGAGGATATATATGCATGTGTGTATATATATATATATATATATGTGTGTGTGTATATATATATATATAAATATATATATATATATATATATATATATAAATATAAAAACTGGTTGGAGTGATTTCAAGAGAGTCTGTCTATAAAAGTCTGCAATCGAGTTGCTGAAGTTAACAACAATCAGCTAAAGTGATAAGCTTTTTACTTGTATTAATTCTCTCTCTCTCTCTAATATATATATATATATATATATATATATATATATATATACACACACAAGGCCCAATGAATAAATTATCATTTAAATTACACAAAAATGAAAATAATCCTGACATCTCATTTTAACAGATATATTTACCAAAATTACACAAAAATATCTTGAATTTCTAAAGAGTAAATTTATTTGATATAATTGCCATTGGCTTCAACCATGTCCTTCAGACAATTTTGGAATCTGATGAAATCCTTCTGGATGGTCTCCTGGTTTAACTTCAGGTCATCTTTGGTGTTACAAGGAGTTTTGTTGGTCTCTCACTCAAATCTGCCCCACACATAATAATCAAGGGATTTGCTGTCTGGTTAGTTAAGTAGCTAGAGGTAGGGCTTCATGTTGAGTTTGAGCCTGTGTGGGAAGATGAATGGAGGCATAAATAACATCACCATCACTACTGATCACTCCAAACACATTTGTAATAACTAATTAGACTCATCCAGCACTTTCTGAATACTCTGCACTGACCTACATGACCAGACACTCTGAAATATTTTTACTGGAAGCTTCCGACATGAATGTCAGAGTTTCTGCAGAGTGAATTGCATGAAGGTGCTATTTTTCACACACACACACACACACACATATATATGTATGTGTATATATATATATGTATATATATATATATATATATATATATATATATATATATATTTGTGTGTGTATGTGTATATAAATATATATGTGTGTGTATATAAATATATATATGTGTATATAAATATGTGTATATATGTATATATATGTAAATATATATATATGTAAATATATATATATATGTATATATATATATATATATATATATATATATATATGTAAATGTCTATATTGTCCTCATCTTTGTTGCCATATTTATTACAACGTTTCAGCCGTTGTATGCTATGGCCTTCTTCAGGTGGTTGGAATGTTGAACTGAACCCTTTATTTCGCTCACTGGGGTAGACTGCTCTAGTTCCATGTGCCATGTCCAATGGATGTCAGTCATCAGTTATCTTCTATTAATTCCCCTCTCCAAGTTCTCCACCACCTTAACTAGGTATTGAGCTGTCACTGGATCTAACCAATCCCTTTATTCACTGTGACAGGTGTCCTTGAGGACATCTGTGTATGAATTTCTGGGTATTGTAAACCTAATGTCTTCAGCAATATTTTTTTACCAGTGCTCATATTGCAATTTTTGCCTTTATCAAATCATGTTTTTACCAAAGCTCATATTGCAATTTTTTTGTTATTATCACTTTTCTCTGGCATTCCTTATTTCCCATATTGTATTCATTTCTATGGTTGGTTGGCTCAGGAGATTTTTGTGGCCAAGCAAAAGCAGAAAGCTGTAACATGAGGGGAAGTGGAAAAATCAGGCATGGCTGACCACATATGGAGAGAAAAGGGAGGTGACTGTTGGATCAGGTTGAGATCATAGACAAAGAACACCATTGGAAAATTCGTAAACTTAAGGAATCAGCACATATGCTAGTTACAGGACCCAAAGAGTGTGAGTTCAATATGTGGTTAAGGCGGTGGAGAAGTTGGAGAGGGGAATTAACAGGAGATAACTGATAACTGACATCCATTAGACATGCATGTGGAGCTAGATAAGTCTAACCCAGTGAGCGAAATAAAGGATTCAGTTCGACATTCAAACCACTTGAAGAACGCCGGAGCGTACAATGGCCGAAATGTAATAAATATGGCGACAAAGATGAGGACAGTAATCCGAATAATGTAAATAGTATATATGTAAATATATGTTTTTATATATATATATATGTATATGTATATATGTATATGTAGTAAATATATATAATTTTTAATATATATCTATATATATATATTTAACACATCACAAGAAATATTTAAATAAAATTCTCACTTAAAATTTTGAAAAACTTAGCGTTGCGTCTTTGCACGTTCCGAAATTGTTCATAACCGTCATTAATAGCAGATATTCAAAAAACATCTTTCGGTCGACAAACAAGTATTTCGTCTTCAAGTTTTTGATTTTATAAGGAAAAAAACACATGCTTGATGATGAATAGAGGACTATTCGTAAGTACTAGCATTTTAACATCAAATAAACTGAAAACTACAGACATCAATGGTTTCAACGAGGATCACTTCACTCTATGGATTAACAGTATTTTAATGCATATATTATGTCTCTAATGACGGATGTCACCATTAATGGCATTAGTATTTCTGATTGATTCTATGTGTGATTATTTCTTTATATATATATATATATATATATATATATATATATATATATATATATATATCAGGTAATCCCATTTCTGTCTGAATTTTAACTTTTTGCCAAAATGAACATAATTTAAAGAGCATTTTATAATGTCTAATGGAGCTGAACATTATTTTTATGTTTAGATGCATTTAAACTGATCAAATTTTATTTCAGAGAACAATAAAATTAAATTTTGTTTGATTAAAACCATGCTAACATGGAAGTACCCAAGAATCATTTGAGGCACATAATGCTTTATGAGTTCAAGAAAGGAAACTCAGATGCTGAAGTAGCTAGAAGCATTCACTCAGTTTATGGAGAGGAATGTGTGAATGAAAGAACTTGCAGAAGATGGTTTGCAAAATTCAGAGGTGGAGATTTCACCCTTGAAGATGAAGATCGAACCGGACGTCCAGTTGAGTTTGATGAAAAGCTTCTTGAAGCAGCCCTTGAAGAAAATCCTGCTTTATCAGTTGAGGAATTGGCAGTGGTTCTCAGTTCAAACCATACAACTGTTCATCGTCATCTTCAACAATTTGGAAAAGTTCCTAAACTTGGAAAATGGGTGCCTCATGAATTGTCTGAAAATAACCTCAAATCCCGAGTTGACATCTGCTCTTCTCTCCATTCTCGCCAACTTGTTTCACCTTTTTTGGATAGACTTGTGACTGGTGATGAAAAATGGATCTTTTATCGAAATGTTAAGTGTCGTAGACAGTGGCTTGGTAAAGGGGAAGGACCCCAGCCACAGCCAAGAAGGGAACTTCATGGGCAAAAGGTTCTTCTTTCAATATGGTGGGATCGCCAAGGAATAATCCACTTTGAATTCTTACCACCTAATGCAACAATTAATGCTCAAATATACTGTCAGCAATTAGAGCATTCGAACCAAGCTTTGAGGAAAAAAAGACCTGCTCTAGTGAATCGAAAAGAGGTGATGTTTCATCAGGACAATGCGTGACCCCACACAGCAAGAATCACGTTACAAAAGATTGAAGAACTTGGTTGGGAGAAAATTCCTCATCCACCTTATTCTCCCAATCTTGCTCCTTCAGACTACCATTTGTTTTGTAGCTTACAGAATCATTTGGAAGAAACAGCTTTTGTAACACAGGAAGAGGTTAAAACTGACATTTGTGAGTTCTTCGAATCAAAGCCAAAAGAATTTTACAGTAATGGAATTAGTAAGCTTGTTAATAGATGGTGGGAAGTCATAGATAATCAGGGAAAATACATTGTTGATTGAATCTGTAATTAAATGTAACATTTGGTCACTTGTTTTCTTTATTCAAAATTCAGACAGAACTTATGGGATGACCTGATATCTATCTATCTATCTATCTATCTATATATATATATATATATATATATATATATATATATATATATATATATATTCAAGGAGGATATAAATCCAGAGAAAGCTTAATGTAAACTACAGAACATAATAATAATCAAGAAGAAAAACTTAAAGATTTATTTTGGTTATAATTTATTTCATGAATATCTATATATTCATCTCTTTTGACCAAAATCTTTTAGTAAAATCATATTAAAGGTAAAGTGAATATATATATATATATATATATATATATATATTTTCACAAAAAACATATTCTTTCAAAAAATGTTGAAACTACCTGTGTATCTCTTTTTGTGTGCATATGTAGATATGGCAACGTTAACAAAGACCAGTCTAATGAAATTCTTATGGATGAAACGTGTCCCCAAACCTTTTTCCAGTTTGTCATGTTTTTTCTAAATATTCATTTATATACATATACATGCATGCATACATATATATATATATTCCTTTCTTCCTCATTTTTATTGTATTTCTATTGTAATATAATTTGTAAGGCATTTCTATAATCAAATTTTTCCATTATGAATATAATATTCCTTATTTACTATGAGACCATGTCCTTGTGGGTAAAAGTGTTGGTTTGTGAATTTGGTGACATAGTGGTTGTCAGTTCAATCCCTGGGTCAGGCAGTTTATACTTGTGCTGAGTGGAAATGGGCAAGCAATAACTGAACAGTATTAAATAAAGTAAGAGCTAGACAAGATATCCTTAGACATGAGCTGTGGAATATGAAGTCTGCCTCAGTAGATTAAATAAAGGGTTCAGTTCAGAATTCCCTGTAGGTTACCAGATTAATATACACCTGAGAAAGGCTGGAGGGTGCAATGACTGAAACATTATGATAAAAACAACAAAGATGTGGACAATAGTCTGAATATAAATAGTGTAATTAATTATAACTCCTTGTGGTTCTACAAGATTCTTGGCACATATCCCATGATTTCTGGCATATCACTGTATAACAGCTGTCTTCTATCAGTAATATTAGCAATCAAAATCTCTTTCTTCCTAATTTTCAATATATTTCTATTGTAAAATCATTAACAATATATTTATTTTAAGTATACATATGCATAAGGGAAATGCAGGTTCAAATCCTGCTGGAGAGTTCATATTTTCTTTAATAAGATTTCTTGGTAGATGAAAATAAATATACTGTTGAAAAAATAAACAGAGCATCTACTCAAATATGTGTATCTGCTATGACATTATTTTTAGCGGATACACATATTTGAGTAGATGCTCTGTATATTTTTTCAACAGTATATTTATTTTCATTTTATGATTTTATGTTCAAGTCATAAACTCTGTCAGATCAATAAATAAAAAAATCCCTTACTTCTTTAAAAATTGCTTTGTTTATGTAAGGATATGAAACTTAGCACATATGAATGTTTTGAGAGACTGAGGGAGATTTGCATTTATAAGGCATTGTTGATACACTCCATGGCTGAGTTAGTCTAGAACATGTCAGTTTCAGCTGCAAAAGGGAACACAGGTTCGAATCCTGCTGGAAAGCACATATCTTCCTTTAATAAGATTTCTCAAATATTCAGGCTGGTAGATGAAAATAAATTAATATACTGTCTAATAAGTATTAGGTTGGTGCAAAAATAATGTCGTTTTCTCACATAGTAACATATGTGAGAAAACGACATTATTTTTGCACCAACCTAATACATGGTATATCTACTTAAATATCTACTAAAAATAACATTTAAGTGATAAAATATGTCAGATTAATAAATAATGCTGATGGGATGGGTATGTTTTTTAGGAAGTAGTCAAGACTAAATTTTTCTATGTCCCTCATAGGTCATAAATGTAGCAAAAGTGCTCTACTGTATATCAGGAGCTAAATATGATAAAAATATAATTTTAAACTATGCTATATATTAATGGGTTAAAGTGCTCAATATCAGGGATAGAGCCTATGTAAATATAAAGGTGGACATTGAGGTCAACACCCAGCAGCAACAGTCTGTTTCATGCTTAAACACAATCATCAGGTCATGTGAATTGGGTTATTCATAGACAACAACCACATTTGTCAAAGGATATTCCTTCACAAGGGAAAAAGATCATTAAATTTCATCAACATTAAATGACTATTGATTTAATAATACATGCTTAAAAGAACAATTTCTGCATGCATATATATATATATATATAGTACAGGTAATAAATCCATTGGCATATAATTAAAACTGATCCACAAAAAGACAAGGTTGAATAGGACTAACACTTCTCATTGGTTGATCTAAACCGACCCATATGTCATAGTTTTGGATTTTTTTGTATAATACACACACACACACACACACACACACAAAAACAAAAGGAAAAAAGAAAAGTGATTGTTATTCAGATCAAACCAATTCTAATTTGGGTTTGAGCACTTTCTGTCTTTTTTCTCCTTTTGTCTTCTCTCCAATTTTAAGAACTTATTTAAAAAAAACAAACACTCCTTCAGTAGTATTTTAATACTGACAATTGACTTCTGATGAAGTGTCGGTCGAAAGGCACCTTAGGTTATATTTATTTTATTTCATCTTAATCATTAAATATTAAATTATGATTCCTATCTTAAAACTTGTTTTATATACATATATATATACACATGTTGCCCACTGGCTCCTATAAGAAGCTCATTTGCCCTTTGACAGGTCTTGTTTTTTGTTTTTGTGGGTGGCATGTCACTCTACTCACCAGTAGAAAAACTAGTAGGGAAGCTGGTTTAGATGTCAATCCCCCATCCATGTGTCAAATTGTATTAGGTTACACATTACCATTAGACTGACCTGATCTGAATGCATTTATATTAAACATATTGTAACTCTACTCTGCCAGTAATGAATGTATTAATTCCAGAACACTGTCTATCTCTTTCCTATTGACATTCAATATGACAAAATGTGTTAAAACTTAAATCAACAGTTACAAAATTCATCAGATTCTTTATAGTGATAACAGTGAATTTTATAATTGTTGATTTAAATTTTCATTTACTTATTCTCTGTGAATAACCTTCACTTTCGTTCCAATCCTCAGACTCTTGCACTTATTATTTGGTTAATTTTTATTGCTATCCACCTATTTCACAAACTTCTTCAGCTATCTTTTTTTTTATGTGCTGTGTCTGTTCAGGACATTGGCAATCATGGCTCTCCACAAATTCTGTGGCTAAAGAAAGGTTTAACGAATACTAAGCTACCAAAATTATCCCCACCTCCAAATTTTGTCCCTGTTTTTTATGTAGTGTGAAAAATAGTTGCTTATCTCATGACCAAAATGCACATATGTTTCATGTATTCTCTGCTGAAAATAGTTAAAAAAAAATGGGCCTTGTATCTGACGCTTTTTCATAGAGAGCTTAGCAGTTTATGCAAAATTTTTATTTGGTGTTATATGTAAACTCCTGATATTGAAAAGCCTTGGATAAGAAGAATAGGATGAATTTGGTTGTTTTGGCTTAGCACCAGTGGACATTACATCTCTTGGGACATTTGTGTTGAAGCATCCAAAGTGAGTGCCAGGCTAGAAAAGGAAATTTTTTTTAATGCAGACAGCAAAACTAAAAATAAAGACGTTTATTTTAATTATATAAAGCACTGTACTCTTTATTTTACAATGGATTACAATATCTTCTCATTAACCCTCCTTATCAAATGAAGTGACTTTTAACCTTTGTTGCTTAATTGGTTGGTTTTTCTACTAAGTTATCTTCTTTGAGATATGAAGAACTATCAGCAGTAAAGGAAAATGGAATTGTGACAAGACAGGGTACTGTGGTTTCAGGACTTTCATCCATATGCTACCCACAAGCTTCTGGTTGTTGTTGTTGTTGTCATAAGTGGTTATGAATTCTTCAAAGTGTTTTTTTACCTCCTACTTTTCATCTGCTACAATTCTCTCATACAGTTTTGTCTCATCATAGTTGAAGCATCTTTTTAAAAGTACCCCAGGATGATCTCTCTAGAAAGCCACAAATGGTCTCCCCCTAACCCAGATGAAAAGTCTCTTCTAAGCCCTCATTAATTACTCTTCATAATGTTCCTTCATATTCAAAATTTGGTCAAACCTTCAATCCTTTCCTACATAGCACAACCCTTTTGGTGTGGCTCTGTAATTTCAGGGTCATTTTTACTACCATTAAAGTGGGACCACACTATTGAACATCTACTCTCAGACAATTGGGTAATGTGACTGTAGATTTTCATAGGAAAATTAATCAGGGCCAGTGCATACTAACCCCACCCTCCTGATTGGTGACCCCTGGTGGTGCTTTGTGACCCTCTCTATCTTATCAACATTTGCATTTTTGTATCATAATTTATGCTACAAATTAAACTAAGCACAACTGACTATTAAAGGATGAAAAATTTTTCATAGATTTTGACGTCATACTGAGGTCTTTTTTTCGTCCAAATCCATGAATTTCTTTTGCTCATGTTAAGTCTAAAAAAAAACACTATATAAAATTCATTTTTTATCTATAATATTAAATGTGTTAAAATTATTCAACTTTTTAACAAGAAAAAATCTCAAGTTGATGTTAAAAATTGCCACAAAACATTGTTGACTTATTTAAAATGGAATCATTTATTATGACATTTTTCTCATTTGTATTTATATATATTATATTTATGTTAAAATTTTCTAGTTGAATTGTTCACCTATGTTGCATATGATTCATTATTGTACATAATTAGGTTACAATACTATTTGTATTTTATATGAATACTCAATTATGCACCATGCATAATACAGGCGATCAGGTATTTTTAAATACATGACTGACGAGGCAGATTTTTTCCTGCAGTAAGTTACCATTTCTTTCTGTGGTAGACCAGTTGCCATCCAAGGCTATAAAACCCAGTCTGTCCTGCTATTTACCCATAGCTAGGGAGGGGAGAAGAAGAGGATTCATATCTTTCCCAAGGGTATTAACACATAAATGAATGTAATGGATTCGATTGGAATTCAAACTTGGCTTTCCAATTCCTCAATCCAAGCTGCTATCCATTACTCCACTGCACCTTCTATCATATATGAATACTACCTTATGAAAATTGAAATTGAGTGGGGGGGGCTTGTCTCATAGATTCAAAGCGCGGGGGGAGTATGTATGATAAATTAGGGGAGTCCATGAGAACCTTGCACTGGCCCTGCTGAACATCCACTCTCAACCAATTAAGAAATATTGCTGTAGGTTCCCAGTAATGTATAGAACCACAACTTCGCCACACTAGGTGTTGCCTCTGTGGTTTCCATAGCAACTAGGTTCTTACAGGGGTAGGGGGATTGCTAACCCTACAACAAATCAGTTTTGAATTCAGAGTTGTTCTTTGCCTAGACTGGTTGCCAACCAAAGCTAGAGACATATTGATGCCTAGCCTGAAGGAGATGTTTTGAATTTGTATTTTTCCAAATGTATTTGTGCAAAAGCAAATGTAAACTGCCTTGACTGAAATTTGAACCTGGCTTGCCAGTCTCACTTTCATTGCTAATAACCACTAAGCTATGTGCACATCCAATTAAGAAGCACTGACTAAAAAATTCTTGTCATTTAACCTTTTCTAAAAACCCTATTTTTTCTGGACAGGCAAAATTTAAAATGAATTATTGAAGTCAGTTCATTCATTATTTAAAAGAAAGATGTGTCTGTCCTGAGGTAAAAACATAATTCCACTTGACATTTTGAAGAAGCCTTAGCCAAAAAACAAAAATTACTTTCAGAGAGATTCAAAAATATTTTAGTTTTCCCCAGTAAAGAGCTTTCTGTAGTAATCTTGACTTTTATATGATTTCTAAAGAGAAATAGATAGGAGACCATAATCAATCATTTCTGAAAATTTGTTTCTTTTCATTTTATTTTTGGTTCAACCAAAATGGAATCAGCTTCTGAAAGATTCAAAAGCTCTTTAGCAAAGAACTGCTTCATAATTCCAGGCCATGTGTTTTTTTCTGAAGAGAAATAGATAGGAGCCTATAATAAATCATTTGTCAAAATTATCTTTCTTTTTTCCTGCTTCTGGCAGACCAAATAGGAATCAGTGAGATTGTCTGTAAAAAACGTCACTGATTTTCAAATTTCAAGTTCCTCACACAACTCATGTTCCTTTTCAAAATCTAAAAGAAAAAGTTTCTATTTTACGATGGAAAAGAATTTACAAAGTTAATCCTTGCTAACTGACAATAAAATACTAAGTGTATTTCTTATATAATCCTCACTATTATAGTGTCACAAACTATTGATGTTAATATTTTAGCTGAAAATAAATAATAAATTATCAATTTTTAAATCCACATATATAAAATGCAATGTCTATCTGTATATATGTGTATACATGGATGCTTTTATATGTGCTTTACTACTTGGCTACAAAGTGTGTCACAATACAGCAAGGGTCTATTTTCCCTTTTAAGGAAAACACACTCACCTCCCTAAGATATTTTTCTCAAAAATTTCATATCTGAAACAAACAAAAAAATTGTAAAGAATTAATGGATTTATCTTTTAATTTGATATTTTTATTGCTTCAAATATACATGTAAATTCACACACACACACACATATATTAGGTTGGTGCAAAAATAATGTCGTTTTCTCACATATGTAACTATGTGAGAAAACGACATTATTTTTGCACCAACCTAATGTATATTGAGAGTGAGAGAGAGAGAGAGAGGGAGAGAGAGAGCAATTATTTATCTAAACAATTTAATTAAAAAGAATTAAACAGACTAATCTTCTTGGTTCTTTTTAATAAAACTTGTTTGGATATCTATCTATCTATCTATCTATCTATCTATATATATGTATATATATATATATATATATATATAAACACATTCTTTGAAAGAAACCTTTTTCTTTTTTCAGAGACTTAATCAAAACAGTGAAACTAAAAAATTAAGGAGCCATGACTGAAATAAATTTATTACTAAAAAAACTCAAAAAAAAACAAAAAATAAATGGGTGTACAATTTTTGTTTAAATAAATATATTTTATTTATATCTGTATATTTACACACACACAGACATACACGCACATATATATGTGTGTATCTGTCTTTCTGTCTGTCTTTCTCTCTCTCTCTATCTATCTATATATATATATATATATATATATATATATATATAAATTAATATTTCTAAAAATGTATTTGTCTGTGTGTAAGACTTTTCAAAGACCTTAGATATATAAGCTCTGGGAGGGACACTATGATCCCAGAGGGAGCACACATATTCTATATTCCTAGTGCCAAGAAATTAGTGTTGCCATCTTTGGCTACTTTTGAATATCCCATGTTACTAAATTCTGAATTTCTCTGCTTGAGAGGTTTTGGGGCTGCTATTAAAATAAAGCTGGCCTGCTAAATAAAAAGAAGCCAATCCTAAATTTAGTCATGCAGGCTTTTCAAATGTTACCTAATTCACTACTTATAGCCAAATCTGGCAACACTGCTTTTAGCTCATTAATATTTGATTAATAAACAAGTGTGTATTAAGTGGGGGATTAGTTTCATTTTTCAACCCAGTCATAAAACGATCCTCCATTTTTTCCCACTTGGCTTCCAAATGCCACCCAATTCACTACTTGTATCCTAATCTGGTAAACCTTCTTTTAGATAATTAATATTTGATTAACAAACAAGTAGGTATTAAGTGGGGGGATTTGTCCAAGTAATAAATGAATCCTCCTTTTTTTTTTGCATTTGTAAATTTCAAATATTTCTCTAATATAGAAAACATTTTCGTGGGCTGGTTTACCAGTATTGAGCAATTTTTGAAAACCTACCATGTGCAAATGAATACAAGCTCCATTGGATAATGAAATGGAATTGTTTAATGAACCATATAATGAAGCTAATAATCTGAATTCCGATGCATTGAGTATGAAACAAAATTAGACCAGAAATAAGACAAGACCAATGCAGCTTTGTCAAGGACACTGGAACAAGAAAGTGAGCATTACAAATGCAGGAGGATGTACACTTACATTTTATAGATTATATAAAACCATTTGACAAGATACGGCACAAGGATTTATTTGAACTATTAGGAAAACCAGATGTATTTGGAAAAGATTTTAGCATAATCCAGAAATTATACAATTTTTGTAAGATTACAAAAAATTCAGAATGTCTAGGGAATGAAATAATTCAGCCTTTCAAAAATCCACCCCATGTAAAAATAATGATGTTCATGAATTCTTGTCTTTTGGGAGATTATATCACCAAAACCAATAATAAAAGAAATGACATTAAATTTTTACATTGGCTACATAGGCACCACAATGGCTCTGTGAAAATTCAGTGTAATCCATGCATATATAGATCAGAATATTACAACTAACCAAAATAATATTAACATAAGACACATTTTAATAGACAACACCAAAATATTATATCGAACACATTGCAAAGAAAGACTCAAAATTCTAATATAAGCAAACATCTTGATAAACAAAATGAAAAGACCATTTTTTTTTTTTTTTTGCAGCAACTCCAATATAATATTTTGGTGTTATCTACTAATATATATATATATATATATATATATATATATATATATATATATTGAGAATTTAGCACCTGAGGATTGTGCTATGCATGAAACTCTGATTTGTGCTACCAGTGTGGAAAAAAAAATGTATATTTATTAATATATAGTTTATAGCTCTGTTATATTGTATTGAGCACTATTTTATTAACACCAGCCCTCAATGAGTGATATTATATATATATATATATATATATATATATATATATATATATATATATATATATATATATATAGATACACCTAGTGAGCCAGACAAACCTGGCCATACTTTCCCTGACGATTCGTTTAGGTGAAACCTAGGTAGGTTTGTCTGGCTCACTAGGTGTATCTAGGTCTGCTCTACGATTGTATTGAGCTCTTTTGTTAGTTAGTTGTCTACTCATATCGGGGTTTTTTCTTTGGGCTTCAGACCTGCACCTGTGCGATTTGTTCGACAGTAGTTCATGTTTGTAGCTCTTTCTTTTTTTAAAAACCTTTTTTCCCTCGAGATTGATTTGATTATTTGCAAATCAAAAATTCGAGGGTTTTTCGAAACGAGTCTAGTTATCTATATTTATATATATATATATATATATATATATATATATATATATATATATATATATATATATATATATATATATCCTATGTGGGTTCTGGTTGCAAATTTTAAACTGAAGCTGGGGCCTTCTAATTCTGTATTAGAAAGTGTTATATCTGATAAATTTTTCAATTAGATTACGCTTTCTGATATATTTCCAATATGGAATTTATCAAATATAATGCTTTCCAATACAGAATGAGAAGCTTTCAGCTTCAGTTTAAAATTTGCAACTTCAGCGAGACAGTAGACACTGTAATAAAAAAAAAAACACACATACCAACACACACACACACACATGCACACACATATATGTAATAATCCATTGATATATAATCCAAGTGAATCCTAATAATATAAAATATTAAAACTGATCCACAAAGAGAGCTCAATGTGTTTACTCTAATAGAGCATGTAAATTACATACAATAGGAATTAAAATTACCTCCTAGTTATGATCATTTCACCTTACAAGTTAAGATTAACTTGTAAGGATTTTCAAACCGATCAAGGTAATAAGATAAAATAAAATGAAACCAGGCCTAAATTTTAACAAGGAAGTCCTCTGCTTTCATTTTATTTTATATTATTACCTTGATCAGTTTGAAAATCCTTACAAGTTAATCTTAACTTGTTAAGGTGAAATGATTGTAACATATATATATATATATATATATATATATATATATATATATACACACACACACACAGACAAACCTCTCATCATCAGACTAATAGTGGGGAGGGGTGGTCTGTTAAAATTGATTGTCCGTAGATGGGAAGGGATTATTTTTGAGTTATGAAACCACTATAGTAACTATCAGTAGTTGTGATCATAATGTAAATACTATAAACATGTTGCATGAATAAATATATACTTAATATTGATATATTAATCAAAATAGCAAAAATAATAGATATCTCACAGCTACTTTCTCATGCACACGCTAATGTATCATACTTTATATACTGCCTTTGTTTACAATTGAAAGGCCCACCACCGACACAAAGTGGTCACTTTGAGGACTAATATGACTCATTTCGCTAAGTCCGTAAATTTTGAAATACATTGCTGACAATTTGGAAGTTTTTTTCCTGCAGATTTTTTTTTATTTTGCCTGTAGATTTTGTCCATTGCATTCAAAGTCTGTTGATTGGTGGTGGTGGTGGGGGGTCATAGATGAAAGGTTTCTCTGTGCGTGTGTGTGTGTATGTGTATGTGTGTGTGTATATATATATATATATTTCAATTAAAAGGTGCAATTATAATTTATAAATTCATGAATCATTCATACAAAAAACAAATATAGAGGTTAATGATTTAAATGGTGAGAATACATCATCGCAAACAATATAAATAAGATATCTTTTTTATATTGTTTGCAACGATTTGTTTTTTGTATGAATGATTCATGAATTTATATATATATTTATATATACACATACACAAAACAGAGCAAATACAAAGTATAACAGAAACAGTACTTAATTGTTACTGCTGTTCGTGCCTATAATTGTCATGGGGATGTATGGATGGTAACATTGCTGTCACACAATCTTCAGATGGTAAAAGGTAATATAAGAGACACTCAAATATTTTTATATTATGTGTGATAGCAATATTCAAAATATCTAACAGTGAAAGAGAGTGCAGGGAGAGGTGGATTCATGCCTTTCCAAAGAACATTTGGGCAAAGTCAACAGCCTTAGTCAAATATATTCTCTCTCTCTCTCTCTATCTATGTATCTATCTATCTATCTATCTATATATATATATATATATATATATATATATATATATGTGCGTGTGTGTGTGATAAAAATATAGGTTTATGAGATAAAATGTTCGATATCAGGGATAGAGTGTATGTAAATATAAAAGTGGATATTGAGATCAACACCAAGTCGTGATAGTCTATTTCATGAAATATATTTTTAAAAACAATAGACATTTTGTGTCTATTATAATTATATTTAATGATTTTTTTTTTCTAATGTGCAAATATCCTTTCACAAATATGGCAGTTGTGTGTCTATTAGTGTGCATCTTTATCTCTTCCGATCTGTCTATCAATCCCACTTTGTTCATATCTATCTGTTTTTCTAACATTTGGATAATATCAAAAATACACTGGTTATTAAATATAAGTAAAAGACAATTGTTTTATTTTTTTTTTATGAAATTATTGAATAATATATTTCCACTTATGTTATTTTGCCACTTAATGTCTTCAGCCATATTTCCAGCAAGTTCATAAAAATTCCACCTTTCACCACAAAGAACTGCTTCTGCAGTTTTTCAGGGAGGTGGAATTTAAAGACCAGTGTAAAAAGTTATCTGAAGAGGCAATGTCTGGTGATTATGGTGAACAAATGAAAACTTTTCAACCAAAATGTAACAATTTTTGCCTGTTTCCCAAAGAAACATGCAGATCATGCATTCTCCTAATGGAATATTATGCCCTTTCTCTTAACTAGTGTCTTATACTTTTCATCACTGGAAGACTTCTGTTCAGGAGCAGTACTTATTTGAATCAACCGTTTGTTTCCTAAGAAAGAGCTTATATTAATAGTAGAGGATTTCTTTTCAATTTCACAATATTATTTGTTCTAAAAGCTTAATTAACTTTTATATTGATGTTTATTAGCAAACAAAACATATTGACATTTTTAAAGGCAAAAAGATAAATAGACAGACAGAGAGTTACACACACACACACACACACACATATATATCTGTGTGTGTGTGTATTTATGTATGTATATATATATATATATATATATATTTCTGTTTTTGCATATATATATATATGTATATATATGTAAAAACAGAAATATATATATATATATATATATATATACACACAGAGATAGATAAATAGATATGTACAGAGACATGCACAAACATATATATATATATTGAGAGAAAGAGATAGATAGATAGATAGATAGATAGATAGATATGCATACTCATTCCTTGCTGCTTTTATTTTATATGATTGGGAACAGTACTTGTTTGAATTAATCTGTTGTTTCTCTAGAAAGAGCTTATAGTAATTAAAAGACTCTTTTCCAATTCCACCAAATTCTTTTTTATGAAAGTTTATTTACCTTTTATGTCATTGCCACTACCAAGAAAACATAGACATTTTTAAGTACACATAGAAAGATATGAAGAAACAATGATAGATAGGCCGACAGATAGGCAAAAACAAAGATAGATAGATAGATAGGGAGGGAGGGAGGGAGAGAGAGAGCAAGAAGGAGCTGAAGATAGATAGATAGATAGATAGAGAGAGAGAGAGATGAACAAAGATAGGTAGATAGAAAATATAGATGTTTTAAGTACACATAGAAAGATATGAACAAAGATAGATGCATAGATACATCCAGGATTGATAAACTGAAAACAATTCTTAATTTATTCTTTAAATTCATTTATCTTCTTCTTATAATTATTTTTATTCCAACATTTTGTGATGATATAATCTTTCTTTATTGTGTTATTACTTTATGTAAAATATAAGACCATTTTATGACCTTTGAAATCATATGTGTTTTAATTTGAACCATTTAAATATAAAACCATCACAATGCAAGGGATTACTGAGTGTTAGAGAATATGAGAAAAAGAAAAACATTACTAAGGAGAGAAAACAATAAAAGAGCAAGAAGTAAGAAGCCAGAAGATAATGAGTGATATTGCATTTAAATTTTTGAAGATCAATGTTGATTAAAAAGCAAGAGTCTGGAAGAGAGTTCTACAAGTGAGAAGTGTGGGAGAAGAAACTGTTAGCATAGAACTTACAGTTACATCTAGCCATTTCAACTTTACAATCATGAGACCTAGCTGCTAATCTAGTAATGCACTTAAATTCATAAAGTTTAGAAACCAAGCTCATCAGAACAATTACCATAAAAATGTTTATAGAAAGGCATGGGTAGGCTGTGTCATGGTGATGGCAAGGTGACTGTAGCTGAGTGCCAAGTCAGGACCAATAACATTGTAAGTTCTTCTTTGGATTTTATCAAGAATCTCTAAATATATAGCAGAAGCTCCAGATATGGCAGTAATATATAATGTATAGATGAATGGTAAACTTGTTAATGTGTCAGATAGATTCTAATTTTTTTTAAGCAATTCACCCTAAGCAAGGCAGTAGTGTCACTAGTATGCAGGGGTCTTACAGATAGTGAAAATGAGAGAAAAGATTGGGTATAGGGAAGATTGAGGAAAGGATAAAAGATGAATGGGATTCAAGACAACAGAAGATGGCGATTGACATTACATTTAAATCCCTGAAGATTGTAGTTATCAGGGAAGCAAGTAAGAGGAATG
>OZ010575.1:6900182-6978953 GCA_963932145.1 Acanthosepion lycidas | reverse complement strand
CATTTTTATTAATAGATTCAATGAGTATTATAGGCAGCATTGACCTAGTGATAACAAATTTGCAGGCATGAACTCTCCTTAGACATCTCAAGGCACAGACAGCTGAGTGAGTGATATCTTGTTATTCAAGAACACAAGCCACTCTGTCACACCCCATGAAATTACATGTCACACTACTTAGGGGTGCAGGCACCCTAAGTTGGTAATCCCTACCCTAAAGGAAAATCAGCCTGTACAAATGCAAATTTTAGGAGTGGCTACTCAGCAATATGCCATCTACAAAAAATATATCAACTGAGCCGATAATAAATGACTTTGTTTAGATTCGGTCGGTTATGCAAAGGCTCTTGTCTTTGGAGTACGCACAGCTGTCTTCAACTTACTATGAGAGCAAGATATAAATAGAAACTGAATATAACTGAAAATATTAAAATGTCAGTTGGTTTTTTGTGGGGGGGCTTTTTGATGAGACTGAGAAAGTCCTAGAACCCTTCACACATATTTATTCATATATGTAAACTCATAAATATGCATATAGCTTTTAATTTATATCTACAAACATGTATATATTTATTTATAAATATATATTTAATTACATACATTTTGTTTTTTAATCATTTCACTCAAGGCAATAAAGCCGCTAAGATGCAAGGAGTTACAGAGTGTGAGAGAATACGATAAAAAGAAAACAACTATAAAGGATAGAGAACGATAAAAGAACAGGAATTAAGAATACAGAAGTTTAACGATTGACATTGCATTTATTTAAATTTTTAAAGATCAAAGTTAACTGGGAAGCAAGAAGCTGGAAGAGAGTTCCACAAGAGAGAAGTGCGAGAGAAAAAATGTTAGCATAGTACTTACTGTTACATCTAGTCTTTTGAACCATAAAATACTGAGACCTTTCTGTCAATCCATTACTGTGTTTAAATTCATAAATTCCAGGTACAATAGAGGAAAGTTCATCTAAACAATTATCATGAAAGTATTTATAGAAAAGACACAGGGAAGTTATGTTACAGTGATAGGCAAGTGACTGAAGCTGAGATGTCAGGACAAGACCAATAACATTGCAGATTCTTTGTAATTTATCAAGAATATCTAAATACATTGTAGAAGCACCAAATCAGATGATGAGGATGATAACAATCCACATCACCATCATCATGGAGTCTTTGATCCCCTTTAGAGATAAGATGATCCAACATGTCAGTATTTTAATGTCTTTGTGTCTCTTGTGAGTTCGCAATTCAGCAAGAGTTTGCATACCTGTCCACAATTGAGGAAGGTTATACTGTTGTCAAACACACACACGCACACACACAGTCATGCACACGCACATATATATATATATATATATATATATATATATATATATATAAAATGATATATACATTTTTGCATACCAGAACAATGTTAGGAAAATTAATGACATTTCTGTGTATGCGTAGTTACAACAATGTAAACATCACTTTAGTCTGATGAAGGACAAAATGCACCATGCAAAAATGTTTTTCCACTTTGTTATATATATATATATATATATATATATATATATATATATATATATATATATGTGAGAGAGAAAGAGAGGTAATCAAATGTCAAAAAACTTGTAAGTATCATCCATATATATATATATATATATATATATATATATATATATAGTTAAATTCTCAGATCAATTCTGTGGGCAAGACAGATTGGTATAAAATGACAATTGGAAAAGAAAAATCTAAGAAAAAGTTCAATTGTGTGAGCATAACTTGGAATATTAATGACAAATGTTATATATATGTGTGTGTGTTATGAGAGAAAGTGCGCCAGGTATTTGAGAACAAATCATAGATAGTTTCAAAGATATTTAATTGAAAAACTCTTTATATTTTCAAAATACAGGGTGTAACAGAAAAATTGTCCAAATTGTGTAACAGCAAAATTGTCTAATTGTTAGATTAAGACTTGAACTGTTGCATCTTAGAAATGCTATCTGACTGGAATTCTCCAATGTTTTTATAACAACAGAATTGGATTCTACTTTAAGCAATAAGAATATATAATTACTCTCCAAGTTTAACAGAAGAAACCTGATGAAATCAATCATAAATGAAAATGACATGTTCATCATTAATTAATCATAGCTAAGGATCAGAAGCTCATGAAGGATTGAAATTACATTCAAATATATATATATATATATATATATATATATATATATTATTCCAAGATCATTTTCCAACTTATTCAAGATTATCTTCACCCTCTCTAAACTTCTAACTTTCTGTTCTGGAGTAACACGTAACACAGGTTTCATGTAGAATTTAATTTTCAAGTCTTTTTTCATTGTTCTTTGGATTGTCACAGCTGAAACTCCTCTCTCACATGCCAAATGTCTTATGGATTGAGTTGGATCTTAACTAATTGATCTCTTTAGCTCTAAGTTAAAATGATGATCCCTCTTCCTGTTGTAACCTCCTGATCCAATTTTCCCCTCTAATGTTCCCTTTTTTTATACTTATTCATTATTCTCTTGATGGTTTTTGAATGAACTTTGAAGATGAAAGCCAGACTATGAATTTTGGTACCATTACTGAAGCCCTGAATGATTTTTTCCATCAACATTGCTTAGTTGGGAAGACACAAATAATTTTAACCTGTTCTATTTCTAGCTGAATAACTGAAAGGGTTTTTCAGTGATTCTTATAACAAATGGCATCAAGATAGCTAAATATCTTATTTGAAAACCTGTAAAAAAGAAACTCAGTTTAGTGGGTTTTTTTAGATATTAAACATTTTATGAGATGG
Source organism: Acanthosepion lycidas (assembly GCA_963932145.1). Classification (NCBI taxonomy): domain Eukaryota; kingdom Metazoa; phylum Mollusca; class Cephalopoda; order Sepiida; family Sepiidae; genus Acanthosepion; species Acanthosepion lycidas. Next base: position 6,976,148 of record OZ010575.1, on the reverse strand, counting down.
CCAATTATGCTGTAACACCCGCAACATTGAATCTGAAAATATTTAAAAGCTATCTAATATAACTGAAAACAGTTTATTTAGTAAAAGAGAAAAAAATGAAAAAAAAATTATTGAATTGAATTTGAAACATTTTCTTCAATAAAACAGCTACAAAAATAAGGTCAGCTGCATTCAAGTTGTTCATGTTCACAAATAAGGAACCTTTATAAGTTCGTGGTATGAAACTGATAGTTGAGATCTCCCACTCAACGATGCTCCAGATCTTGTAGTAGTAGATTGGATTGGAAAGTTAAGTGATCATGTGGACCATGTGGAAAGGAACAAAGTCTTATTGAAACATAAACAAGTCTCACCCTCAGTCCAGAGCTTAATCACTGTGTGTAACACTTCTGTGTAGACAGTGGCATTGAGGTACTGCAGAAAGAAGTGGGCTCATATGACACAGACCTTGTTACTCACAATCCCTGGACCATGAGTGTGAAAGTGTAGTTGGTTTGTATCATAATGGGTACCTTTGCAGTCTGTCTCTGAGTCACTTTAGCCAGTGTCTAATACCACAAGCATAGTATACCTTTTTATTTCTTGTATCAGATTGGAATCTACCATTCTTAATGCTCTTGTTACATCTGAAAGAGAAACAAAAATGTTAAACTTTGCCGCTTGCCACATAAAAAAATTACATTAGTTTTTCTTATATCTGCAGTCTGCTAAATGTGTCTTCTCAAATACTGGCAAAATTTCTCTTTCTCTCTCGATATATATATATATATATATATATATATATATATATATATTAAAAAGAAGAGCGATACCACAAATGTTTTGGGTTGTAATGTGGATTTTTTAAAAAAAATATTATGCTTTATTTTCCATAATTTTACTACACGTGTTTCTGGTCTAGCAACCGTCTTCAGGTAAAAGGTGGAGATTTCCACATATTATTAAAAATAATTAATTTTTTTCCTTTATGTTTTTTGATACGAGACATTCTCTGTTTTTGTGTTAGTAATCAGAATGTTTTTCTTGAAGAAATATATATATATATATATATATATATATATATATTATATTTAAAAATTAAGTAATCTTTTCATATAATATATATATTTAATATATCAATTTTATCCCAACATCAATGTTTCTTGGTAAAATTTCCAGTTTTTCAAGTTTACCAAGAAACTTCAAAGTCAGGATAAAATTGATATTTAAAAGTTATTACGTTGGTGCAAAAATAATGTCGTTTTCTCACATATTAACATATGTGAGAAAACGACATTATTTTTGCACCAACCTGACAAGTAATCTTTTCATATAATATCATTAACACTCTATTTTTAATATTATTTTAATATTTTTAATATTGAGCAGTATATATACAATTATGTGCTGTTTCTTAAATCTTATATATATTATTGCTTAAACATTATTTTTAGTGGATGTCCATATTTCAGTAGATGCTCTGTTTATTTATTAAACAGTATATTTGTTTATTTCCATCTATTGCACTGAATATTTGAACCTGCATTTCCCTAGGGGAAACCATCATTAGATCTGACATGCTTTAACCTCTCGGCTACAGAGAACCTAATGTTCAAGTAAAGCCTGACAAAGCACTATTCAGGCTTAGATCATTAGGTTCTCTGTAGTCAAAATGATAAAGTACATCAGGAATTTAATAAATAAACAGATCATCTACTCAAATATAGGTATCCACTAAAAATAATGCTTAAGCAATATAATAAAAATATTTCAGATTAATAAATGAAAAATCCATTACTGAAAAAGTAAAAATTGTGAACTCATATTACTTCTAATTCAATAATGTCCATTAAAAAAAAAATTATTAAAAAGAATTTTAATTGCTCAAAAATGAGTTTCTTTTCACTTTGGGTGCAAAAATAAAGTTAGCAGATCAAGACTTTGAACAGTCCATGATAGATACGCATTTTTAAATAGGATATCTATCTCTCTATTGCAGCCTGTTCATATCTGTCTATGTCATATTTTTACAGTCTGTTCATATCTATCTATCTATCCATCTATCTATCCATTTATCTATATCTATCCATCTATATCTCTTTATCTCAGCCAATTCATATCTCTCTATCTCTGTTTATGTTTACATCTGTTTATATCTATTTTCTCTCAGTCTGCCCATATCTATCTATTCATATCTCTGTATCTCTGTTTATATTTAAATTCTTTCATCTCTCCCTAAGTCAATTCAGATCTCTCTCTCTCTCTCTCTCTCTGTTTATATCTACCTTTTTCAACCTGTTCATATCAATTCCTCTATTCCAATCTGTCCATATCTATTTTCATCTGTTCAGATCAATCTATCTATCTGTTTGTTCAAATCTATCTCATACCTTTTTTCAGTTTGCTCATATCTATTCATCTATCTATATCTCTCTATCTCTTTATATTTAAGTCTGTTCATATCTATCTCAGCCTGTTCATATCTATTTCAGCTCATTCATATTAATCTAAACCTGCTTTTTAGCTATCTCTCTATTGAAGTCTGTTCATATCTATCTGTCTGTTTATATAACTTTGATTATTATGGCAGTGATAATCATTTTTCAGACAAGATAATGTTTTTCTTTTCAAAATGACTTAATGTGATCTTTCATTTTTGTATTATGATACATATGTCAATACAGTGACTATATGAATGATGCTCACAGTAAATGAAATAAAAAATAGAAATAAGGGCAGATAACTCTGTAATGGCAATCACACAACATTTATCATCATGCAGGTAAAGAACTGGAATTTCATGAGAAAAAAGAGAGAGAAAGAGGATTTTTTTTCTATCACTGTTTCAACATCTAAGCTCACAGAGATTACCCAAATATATGGTGTATGTGTTAATCATAGTCTTTCTCCTTCTCTATGTGTGTATGCATGTGTCTCTCTTCTCTGTCACACTCTCTCCATGTTTTAGTCAGTCTGTCTGACACACTTTTTGATTCTCTCTATCTTCTGTGGCTTAAATAGCGAAAGGTGATCTAACATTGTGATAAATAAAGAGTATTTTTTTTTTTATAAACTATCAGGTGATATATATTGTCACTTGACAATTGAGGCAAGGGAAATTACCGAGAGTATAAAGAAATTGAAGATGATCAGTTGCAGAAGGCTGGACAGAACACCAGCCTGAAGATAAGAAACACAGCAAAAACTTAGAACCTTGCACTGAAACTAATTAATTGGATAATCATGAAAATTCACTTCAGAACTCAAAAACTTACAATAAAATAATCACAATACAATTAGATACCAAATATATGATATATAAGATTTGGCAGAAAAGTTCACAGGCCGACCAAGATATGAATGTAAGCAAGGCAGACAAGCTGGTAGAATAAAAGAAATGCAAGTGTACCAGAATACAACAATTGGTTCATTTGTATTTTTTTTTATTTCTCTTGCTGTGAACATCATTCATAGAGTAACTATATTGTCATATGTATTATAATACAAAAGTGTTTAAGATCACATTAAATCATTTTGAAAACAAAAACATTATTTTGACTGAAAAATTTTAATCACTAGCATAATAATCAGAGTAATATATATATATAGAAATATACTCTTAAGGTGTGCATTATTTAGGGGATAAAGTGCTCAATATCAGAGATAGAGTGTGTGTATATATATATATATATATATATATATATATATATGTATATATGTATATATACACATGTATTATTTATTTTAGGATTTTAAAACATCTTAAAAATCTCTATATAATGGAAATTAGATTTCAACACCATAAATGTGTCTCCTCAGGCAATTTTAAAATACAGGCTAGTAGTTTAACATTACCCAAAGAGATATGTTTTAATATCCTAAAGTAAATAATATTTAGTTCTACTCTGTATTTAGCCCTCTTTTAAATTAAATGTTATGTCCAGTGGAATTATACCCCATTTGTTCTCATTTTTACCTGTATATATATATATATATATATATATATATATATATATATATATATATATATATATATATATATTATGAAATGGATTGAGTCTGACAATTATTTAATATATATTCTGTGTAGACGTTATTTTAACAGATACAATTTATTTAGGATATATATATATATATATATATATATATATATATATATATATAATACAATGAATAAAAATATAATACCTAAATTTCACTACTTTCCTACAACTTGGAGTTAGAGTATCATGTGTATGCAATATTTATTTGTACAAAATTTGATTGTATAATTACAGAAGTAAGTTTCCTGTTTTTTTTAATGACCTGCCAATTATCAACCACTAAAAAATAAACGGAACATTCACATGAAACTTTAAGCTGCAGGTAAGCAGTGAAATTTAAGTATCACTTTTTATATATTTTATTTTGTATATTACATTGTATATATATATATATATGTATATATATATATATATATATATATATATATATAAATCCTAGTGTGTCAAAAACTACCTACCTAGGTTTCACCTTAGTGTATTGAGTATTTTACATTTTTTCTTATTTTACTTGATTGCGTTTTTTTTCTTTGGGCTAGAAATTACAACACTGGTTGATTTTTTTTTTCGGCCTACTTGGATGTTTTTTGTCTTTACTTTTTTTTTTTTCAAATTTTTTCCCAATTCATTTTAATATATTTTTATTTGCAAATTGTATTTTTAATACCACTTGAGTATAGACATTAACATAATATAAATTATATATGTGTGTGTGTGTGTGTGTGTGTGTGTGTGTGTGTGTGTAGAGGCATGGTGGAGTAATGGATAGTGACTCAGATTGAGAAATCAGAGATCCGAGTTCGAATTCCAGTCAAATCTATTGCATTCACTTATGTATTAATACCCTTGAGAAAGGTATGAATCTTCTTCTCACCCCAGCTATAGGTAAATAGCAGGAGATACTGGGTTCTATAGCCTTGGGCGGCAAATAGTCTAGGAGAAGGACAACTCTGATTTCAAAAGCTACAGAGGGACGTATGGGGACCTTGTGGCACCATTGCGCACCAGTTCTCTATATTTAACTCTGCACAAGCCTTCACCACCATAATCAAATGATTTGTGCAGGTAGTCTGGCTGTTGGTTCTAGAAACTGAGTTGCTTGTCCCTCATATGTTGAAATCAATGGGAGAGTCTAGTGTATATATATATATATATATATATATATATATATGTATGTATGTATGTATGTATGTATGTGTGTGTGTGTATGTGTGTGTGTATAAATATAAAAGTGAATAGTGAAGTGAACACTCAGAGGTGACAGACTGTTTCATGCTAGACGCAATCAACATAACAAACTTGTTGAAACATGTGACAAGCAAACATACATTATACATTTTTCCCTATATATATATATATATATATATATATATATATATATATCTATATATATATATATATATATAAGTGAACATTGAAATTAACACTCAGAGGAGACTGAATGTTTCATACTAAATGCAATCATCAGGCCTGATAATAGCGTTTAGCATGAAACAGTCTCTCACCTCTGAGTGTTGACTTCAATGTTCACTTTTATATTCACATATGCTCTATCTCTGATATTGAACACTTTATCCCATAAATATAGCACACCTTCAAACTATATTTCATCATATATATAGTAATTGCCATATGTTACTCATATGATAGCCAATTACTCACCATTTGCATTACTTATAATGGCTTGCTTTGTTTTGGCATTCATGGCTCCTAAGATGATTCTTAGTCAATATTCAATTTAATAGACATCATGCATATACAACAGATAAGCTTTGTATCCTTGATTGGATTGACTGGATCTACATGGCCTACAACTCTTCTGTGTACCACCATGTGCCTTTTCAGACCAGATGATGATCTGCAATATTGTTGCAAACAAAACAAGTATTGTTGGCTGGAGGATCGGACAGGATGGTATAGTTGGCATCCCTCTGGTTGTTATGCTGACCATTCAGATGGCTTACATAACTTGCACTTGATAACAGCAACATGTACTCAAAATACCACATTTCCAAGACTGTATATTAGTTGACAAATCAGAGTGAGTTCCTCTTTGTAGATCATACTTGATATTAGCATGCCTGAGACATTCATCCTCAACAGTGTTGCAGCTCTCCTTTATAAAGTCCCTCTATTTTGTACGATCTAAAGTTAATTCTTCCTAATGCTTCACATCCATGTGCAATGCATTTAGATTATCCTTAAACCTCTTACTAGGCTTGTGTTGTGGATGCTTTCCTGTGTCTTCAGTTCTCTGTAGAAAAAAGTTGTTTGGGTATCCTGTTATACCCTCTCCCCATTCTCACGTGTCCTGCCTATCACATCTGACTGAAGTTTATTATTGTTTCAATGCTGTTGAGGAAAACAGACATTTGATCTCAAGGATACATCTCAGACATTTTTGGTGGAATCATTTAAGCCATTTTATATGTCTGTTTATGTTTCAAAAGAGTACAGCAGGGATGTTAAGACACAGAATGTATACACATTTACTTTAAATAACATACTATAAATGGGTAAATAATACAAAAATGTTATATATGTGTGTGTGTGTGTGTGTGTGCCTACAGGGTGCGATGGATAAATTGTCATCTAAATTACACAAAAATGAAAATAACACTGACATCTCATTTTAACAGATATATTTACCAAAATTAAACAAAAATATCTTGAAACGCTAAAGAGTAAAAATATTAAATAAAATCACCATTGGCTTCATCCATAGCCTCCAGATGACTTTCGAATCTCTTGCAACTCTTCTGGATGGTCACCTTGTTTAAGTTGGTAAATGCTTCCATAATCTTTGCCTTCAGTTCATCTTTGGTGTTACGAGGGGTTCTGTTGGTCTCTTGCTCAACTGGGCCCCACACATAACAACCAAGGGGGTTGCAGTCTGGGAAGTTAAGTGGCCAGATGTAAGGTGTGATGTGGTTGCAGAAATTGTTTGACAGTCATGACTGGCTTCTCCTGCTTATGTGACATGGTGCAGAGTCCTGTTGCATAGACATAGGGTCATCTGAAAACCACCCACTTGACTCAGGGCAGCAGTGTCATCTCAAGACACTTTATGTAGTTCTCCATGTTGATTCTGAGGCCTGCAATGATTAAAGTGAGTTTTCCATGCTGCCATACCTTTGTAATCAACATTAGACTTATCCAACTCTTTCTGAATCCTCTGCAATATTCTCAGATGGACACCCAAACACTGACATTTTCACATTGGAGCTTTCAGCGCAAATGCCAAGCAGTACATTATGCCATTTTCAAGTTTCTGGCAGAGTGAATTGTGTAATGGTGCTCTTTTTTTTTATCACAGATGGTGCCCAACTGACCCTACTATACTGTGCAGTTGACAAAATCAAAAACAAACAACACACATGAATAAATTGGGGACAATTTACCCATTACACCCTGTATATAAACAGGGTACCTACAAAGTCATTAGACAAATAGAAAAAATTATTAAAATTACAATGGAAATTGGATACGGTTGGATATGTTTGCATAATATGAAGTAGATAGTGAATTTTATATACAAATAGTTAATAAATTTCTATATTGGTCCTACTCATTGTATGAAGGACGTCTAAACAATATTCAGATTCTGGCCATGTCCTTTTTAACATAACTTTATCAATAATTGCGATACCAGCAGTTATTCATTGCGTAAGGTCATCCAAATCCTTTTCTTTATTGCAGTATACAATATCGTTTATATTGCCCCATAAGAAAAACTCCATGAGTGTTATATCTGGGGAATGAGAGGACCAAGTTATGTGATCTGGAAACCTTTTATTTAAAAATCCATGGACATTTATTCCCCAATGAGGCTATGCTCCATCTTGCTGAAAGATGATATTTGAATGGATCTTTTCTAGTTGTGGCAAAACAGATTCTTTTAGAACATCAAAATAAATATTGTCTTTTTCAAAAACAAAAGTGGACCAATAACTTTGTTGCACAAAATCCTGCCCACAAAACATTGACCTTCAAACTGTCATGTTCAATTTCCCTAGTAATGTGGGGATTTTCCAATCCCAAAATTCTTGTATTGTGCTTGTTATGTTTTTCATACACATGAAAGGTTGCCTCACCCATAAAGCAAATAAGGAATTCATCTTTTTGTCATATTTTTGGTATAATTTTAACAGTAAATTCTTTTTGTTGTGGTTTGTCATTTATCTTAATTGTTTGCGATAATTGAATATTATATACATAAAGGCTCAGATTATGGAGCACTTTATGAATTGTTAATCTTTGTAGTTGGAGTTGAGCAGAAGCAGTAAAGGATTACCTTACATGAGGAATATTGAAATGACTGATAAATATGCTCAAGATCTTCTTCAGATGTTCTTTGCCTTTCAGTTGTTTGTTTATGCAGCACTGTCCTTGTTTCCATAAATTGTGTAACGAAAGACATGACTTACCTTGGAATTTGAAACGAACGTGAACATGTCTTGCCTGCAAAGTGATGACAACAAAGAAATATGGCCGCTATTGAAGACACAATTTATGCATGCATATCTCATCCAAGATGAGACGATATTTGCACACATGCAAATTTTGGCCGTCCTGGAATAGCATAAAAAGCAGGGTGCCGGCAGCACAGGGAGAGAAGTCATTCGGTGGACTGCGTGTATTAGAGTTGGATGTACGGATTGACAGACAGACAGACAGACAGACAAAGAAGAAATTGAAGTATGCACGGCTGAGTTGGTGTCTGTTTCACAACTGCTCAGTGTAACGGCCGAGAAAGGGAGCCACGCAATACATTTCCTTGAGGCAACCAAAGAAGAAGAAAAAGAGTTGGCCTGCCGGCGAGCATCACACTGCACTTTTTGACCCTCCTCATCATCATTTATTTTTCACTACAAATTGTTTATGCCAAATGTGAATCGACTGACATGCCAGAGCTTCTTTTTCATATTTAGCTGTGTAATTTCTTTGTATTTGAATATTCGACAAACCAAGACACACATTGTGCCTTGTAGAGTAGTCATTGTTAAGGGTAACTCTTAGGAAGTTTTTAATTACAGTCTGAAACATAAAAACATAACATTAATAAAAGTATTAATGTCATTAAAAGAAGCATAAATTTAGTTTCTACCTCTTTTAAGTTTTTCATAATGACTTTTTGAAATTGTCTAAAGAGTTTGTGGACTCTCTCTCTCTCTCTCTCTCTCTCTATATATATATATATATATATATATATATATATATATATATATATATATATATATATATATTTTATAAGGCAGAGGACATAAAATGTTAAATGATTTTTTAAATGTCACTTATTTTCTTTCTCTTTTTTACTCTCAAGCAACACCAGTTTGGGAAAAATAATATAAGATTTAATTATTTTAAACACACACAAATGCATACATACACAACACATTTTTCGTTATCCATCTGATGAAGCCTTTATAGGTGAAATGCATTATCAAATATTATTTTCAAAGTATACTTTCATGAACATTTTTCCAAATGTCAATAACTTATAACTCTGTTGGGATTACATGCCCAAATTTATTATATATATATATATATATATATATATATATATATTGTCATCCACAGACAGACTTTTGCTGTATTACAGCTTATCAGTGTGGCTAGACATCTGTATATATATATATATATATATATATATATATATATATATATATGCATGACCAAATATGTATAAATACTTATACAAACACACACATATATATATTCCTATGACAGAGGGAATAAGTGTTTATATAGATAATCTCGTTTCTATACCTAGCTACATGGACAAAGGTAACAAAATTGCTGTTATTTATTTTGTCTGCATTGACAGAAACTGATGATGATAAATAATTAAACTAATATTTTTAAAGTCTGTAACTGTAGAGAATTCTTTATTTTCCAACTCCAATGAAATTTATGGTTTCTTAGAACAATTATTTTTTGTTTATTAAGAGTGTGCAAAAGTTTCCAGTGAAAAAATGGTTTTGAACTCTGTATTCAATTTCTTATTTTCAAAAATAATTGCTTGGAACTTTTGCACACTCATAATACTTGTGTTCTATAAAATGTGCTTTTTTTATCTTCTACTTTTATGTACATTTTCATTAATTTTAATTTTTTTTCCTTTCAGGGTTAGTGATGCTTTAAAATAATCCCATGATGCAATGCGTGGCCATCCCACAGATTACAGAAATGCTCTAAGCCAGAATCCATATAAAAGGATCCACTCTGGGATCCAGAAGTATTTCTTTAAAAACAAAACAAATTTTCTCATATTTTCAAGATTTGGCATTTTGATTAACGACAGAATGAACTGTCACTTGCCATTAATCTTTTGATATAGCACGACTGCCACCTAAATATATTCTAAAAGGTAATCAGATAAGAAATAAAGAAGATACAAGTGGAATTGAGATTTTGCTTTCTAACATGGACGACAATTCTTGAGAAGAAAGAATTGCTTTACCTCGATGGCCAGACCCTCAAGCCTGACTGGTACACCCTGGTGAGGATTTTATATTACTCTACTGCCAAGTAACTATACAAGACAACATAGCCCTTGATTGGGAATAAAATAAAATAAAAACAATCCTCACTTTTCTAACATAGATTTTTCAAAAGTGTACAAAGTAAAACAAAGTACAATAAAGATGTATTCATTCCAGCCTGTCTTCCCTTTTGGGAATCAACCTAATGTCTATGGCCAGCCCATGTATCCAAATAACTATATGAAATATCCAACTGAGAGGCCCCTATCAGCTGAAGAGAAACCCTACATTTCTCCAGAAATATGTGTAAAAGAACAGATAGCCTCACCACCACCCATTGAGCGAGAGAGCATGAATGACCACTCGATGCCACCTTTTGAACAGAAACACATCATTACCCCAGAGAAGAACTTCCAATGCAACTACTGTAAAAAAGGTTTCTCAAACCAATTCTTTCTCAAGAATCATGAACTAACTCATACTGGCCTGAAACCTTTTGAATGCAGTTTCTGTGGTAAAGCTTTCACACAAAAAATAAACCTCAAGAACCACTTACGGACACACACAGGAGAAAAACCCTTCCAGTGTAACATTTGCAATAAAGCCTTCAGCCAAAGAGGAAACTTAAAACTCCACTTGCGAACCCATACTGGAGAAAAGCCATTTGCCTGTGATGTTTGTGGCAAAGCCTTTTCTCAAAAGATCAACTTGAATGACCACAAACGGTTACATACTGGAGAGCTCTTCTACTGCCAGTTCTGCAAAAAGCCATTTTGCAACCAATTCTTTTTGAAGATACATGAACGAATACACACAGGTGAGCTCTATAAGTGCACTTTTTGCACAAAAGCTTTCACCCTGCAAATCAATCTGAAAAACCACTTGAGGACTCATACAGGAGAAAAACCATTTCAGTGTAATATTTGTTCAAAGGCTTTCTCACAGAGAGGGAATTTGAAACTGCATCTTCGTACACACACTGGAGAGAAGCCATTTGCCTGTGACGTGTGTGGCAAAGCTTTCTCACAGAAAATCAACCTGACTGACCATAAACGGCTCCACACAGGAGAGCTCTTCTACTGCCAATATTGCAAGAAGCCATTTTGTAACCAGTTCTTCCTGAAGATCCATGAACGCGTACACACAGGGGAGCTGTACAAGTGTGAGTTGTGCAGCAAGGAGTTTACACAAAAAATCAACCTCAAGAACCATATGCGAACGCATACTGGGGAAAAGCCATTTAAGTGTACGCTATGCCAAAAGGCTTTCAGCCAACGGGGTAATCTCAAACTGCATATTCGCACACATGCAGGAGAAAAGCCATACTGCTGTACCCTCTGCCCTAAGGTGTTCTCTCAGGCAGGTAACTTGAAGACACACCTGCGTACGCACACAGGCGAGAAGCCATTCAGATGTGACGGCTGCGGGAAGTCATTCTCGCAGAAGGCAAATCTGAACAACCACAAGCGGACACGCACTGGCTGTGAGCTTTATGCCCGAAATCCACAGAATAACCAAACTCCACAGCTTTCACAGCCTCCTTCAGCTATGTTGTCTCCAGGTGCTGCTACATCTCCTCCCACCTCTGCATCTGCCCCTGTTTCATCAACGATGCTCAGTGTTCCATCAAGCCAGAACACAAACCCTCCACTCTCAAACTTAACCCAGGAGAAGCCAGCACTGTCAGCCTTCAACTCATGTGACAGTAGTAGTGAGGGCAGTCACAAGCGGCCACGTCCTGCCTGTGACCTGTTCCCTAAATACCCACCCCTCCCACAGCCACCACCATCCCTACTCAGCCCTGGTGCCAACCCAACACACCAACAACAATCCCATCACCACCCACAGCATCAAAACAAGATGCCATCACCATTTAGTCCATGTGATCCTGACCCCCACCACAACCCTAAAGATAGCCATCATCCATCGTCAACGCCATCACCTTCTCCACAAAAACCAAATATGAAACTGAGCCAATCAAGCTCACCACATTTAGGACCGCTGACCCAAATGCACCCCCATCGTGAATCCCCAATGTTGCCTATGAGGTTTCAGTCCCCCGTGGAAACTGTTGCACATGCTAATTCTGGTTCTTATCTCCATGAGATGCCTCAAAGCTGGGAAAGCAACTATTTATGGGGTAGAAGTTACCCTATTCCTCCTCTGCTTGGGTCTGGCTGGCCCAATATGCCAAGTGCTTACCCAGGAAGCAGCATGAAACAAAGTAAGCATAGCACATGGAACAGTTTTCCAGGGATGCACACTCCTTCAAAATCCCTCACAGATCATTATGGAAGCCCTAAATGACAATAAAAAATTTGATTTCACCTTTAGGGGTGTGGACGTATCAGTACATATAAACAGACTGGATTGCTTTTGACATCCCAATTAAATTCAAAGTGAGGTTTCATAGCTGGGCTCATTTTACCTGAAAAGTTTGAGCCTGCTATGGTGGACAAGATATTTGTGTATTTTCCACAAATTTTGGAGATTGATGTTCACTCCCAAACTAAAGCCTGATTTTGAATGCTGATTTTCAAGGCAGGTGGCCAAGCTCTCTCCACTTACAAGATTAGTGCAACACAAATTTTCCTACCTCCAGTTTTCCCCTCACTTGATTTTGTCCCAAAGAAAGATAGAAAGGAGATAGACATTATGAAATAATTTCCCTTTACCTTCAAGGTACAGTGTGGGTTCAGTCCTGCATAACACTCGAATAATCTCTTAGATCATGGGATCAACAAACAATAAGCAGAGTCCAAAATTCAGCATTTCAATTTAAATCCTGATAAATTAAAAGTGATCCCTAATATCATCTGTGTTTAATGTAATAATTTTAATTTTTGTTTTGGGGGAAATCTACTAACTTACTGCTGACTTTTTTTGTTAATCATTTCACCCCAAACAAGGTAATAAAGCCACTATTATGCAAGGGGTTACTGAGTGTTAGAGAATATGAGAAAAATATTGAGAGAGAACAATTAAAAGAGCAGGAATTAAGAAGATAATGATTGACATTGCATTTAAATTTTTGAAAATCCAAGTTGACTGGGAAGCAAGAAGCCAGAAGAGAGTTCCATAAATGAGAAGTGCAAGAGAAGAAACTATTGGCATAGAACTTACGGTTGCATCTAGCGGCCATTTCAACTGTAAAACAGTGAGACATTGTCACCAATCTAATACTGCACTTAAATTCATAAAGTCTACATACCATAGAGGAAAGTTCATTACTATGAAAATATTTTTAGAAAAGGCACAAGGAAGCTATGCTATGGTGGTAGGAAAGTAACTGAAGGCAAGATGCCAGGTCAGGACCAATGATATTGCAGATTCTTCTTTGGATTTTATCAAGATTCTCTAAGTATATAGCAGGGGCACAAGACCAAATATGGTAATAATAGTTAAAGTAAGGATGAATGGTAGACTTATAAATATGTAATATTGTCCAGTACAGTACAGTGAACCAACTTTCCTAACTGCAGACTGAACAGTTGATTCAATATAATCCTTCTATTTCATGTCAGCATTAGTCTGAGAAAGCACGAGTCACTCTCCTAGAGGTTAGACTTGCTTATAAATTCTCAATCAGAATCATTCTGTACATTAAGAATAACAATTTATTCATCTTAATAAGAATAGAAGTTAATGAGATTCTTTTTAAGAATAAGGTTCTATCTTAAGCAATTAAATCATGGAAAATATCTCTTCTATTTTTATGTTATTTAAAATAGTTAACCAACAAATTATATTCCATTTTTTTATATATCTTGGCCACAATTTTGGGGTTTTTTTTTGTTTTTTTTTGCAGTATCTATTGTAAATAAAATAACTTTTAGAGAATCATTTTCAAAAAGCTAAAGATATTGTAAATTACTGTATTTTTCAAAATATGAGATGTTCTCTAAATTTAATACAAAATATGTTGGAAAAATATAATTTTTATTCTTTATTGATTTGACAGAATCATTAATCCAAGGTAGCTTTTACATCAAATGTTTGGCCCTTAGTGCTTATGATGTAGAGTGATTTTGAGGAACAGATTTTAACAAATGTACATATTATTTGCTACAATGTACATTTCTTAATGAAATTATCTATTTACTAACATTTATCTATATCAGTTTATAAATTTGGAATTTGGTAAACTGCATTACATTCTAAACAGGAAAAATTAGAAATTGCTTTGCTGCAATAATTTCAGTTAATATCATTCTGCAGATAGTTTTAATTCTTACTTTGATTGCTAATTCTTCTATTTAGTTTTTGTAAGTTACTTTAGGGCTCCAAGTGCTTCACTAATGATGGGTACAAATGTTACCTTCATATTACACAGTGCGTTTAAGTTCTCTAGCAAAGTTCAGATATGTTTTCCAGCATCTTCAAAAATAATAATAATAAATATGAAAACTAACCTTATCTTTTATTGATCAAACTGTCAGAAAGCAAAGAATAAGGTTGCTAGTCTTTCAGAAGCGTACGAATAGGTGTAATTCACACCTGCTTTCAATTTGTTCTTTTACATTTTGTTAAAACAGGTGCAACACCCTTGCTCCGCTCAAAATGACATTGGGAATACAAGCAAAAATTGTTTCTTTACTTACATTAATGTCATTTTTGTTTATTAGATTATAACTCAACTGAGCCTGGAATAACTGTTGTCTCTCTCTCTACCAAGTTATTTTCTCCTCTCTAGTAACTTTCATCATCTAACCCTGCCTTGGGGTAGTGGGTTCAAAATCAATCACTTTGTGGGACCTTATTCCAAGTTTATCAAAGGGAAAAAATATGATTGGTTAGGTAAATTTTGAATTGCTAATAATCTTTTGGGGATTTTTTTTTCTCCCTGAATTGACTGAAATTTGTGTCCTTGCCAAATGATTAAACTTGGCTTTGAATTTAAGGAGAGGTACTTAAAAGTGAAGAAGTCTGTTTTAGTAAACACTGACATTTTTTCTCCAATTCTTATCTTGATGTTAAATATTTGTTTTCTTTTTTTGTGAAGTGTAATGTCTTTTTTGAAAGTAAAAAAAAAAAAAAGAAAATGGTATTTTTTTTACCAATCCTTATATTCTTGTTCTGCTTGATTTTTAAAAAAAAATCAAGAACAGGGTCAGTGGTTTTTCAACAGCATTTTCATTGATGAAACCTCATGAATGTACAAGTCTTTTAACCTTTAGAACTTTGTATGTGACTTCATTTGCAAGCGGAGCTGTTTTTCTGCCACTGTGTGTTTGAATTTCTTGGTTTTGTTGTCATGTCCTGCTATGGCAACAGAAAATATCATTGACTGATACTGACAATGGGACTACTACAAAAAGAATGCAGTGGAAGGAAAAGTAATACTAAAAAATAATGCAAAGTGCTAAAGGTTTTAAACACTTATAAAAAATAAACTGTAATATCCATTATTGTTGGATTTTTTGCTTTCAATAGGTTAGAGAGTACTGTTAAAATCTGTTGTTGAGCATTGACCTATAATACATATATATATATTCATTCTCAGATGGAGTGCATCTGTAGAAGAGATAAAATGAATAAAGAGACAAGAGGAAAAAGTAACTTAGTCGACATGTTTCGTCCTCTGATTTGCCTTGATAAAGACTCTCAGAGGCCGAAACACATTAGCTATATATAGTTTTCCCTTTTGTCATTTTTTATTCATATATATATATATATATATATATATATATGATCAAATATAGTTTTAAAGTATGCTACATTTATAAGTATGTGCTCAATATCTGAGATAGAATAAATGTAAATATGAGTGAACACTGACGTCAAGTGAGTGGCGACAGTCTGTTTCATTCTTGAATGCAATCTTCAGGCCATGTGTGTTGGATAGTAGCTTGACTATTTACAATAGTTGGTCATTGGGGCATTATGGATTGCAAGGTCAGTTATTTCAAGTTTAGTGTGTTATTTGTTGCTCACCTTGCTACCCATAATGCCCCAATGATCTGCATATATAACCAAGCTACTGCCCAACAAACATGGTCTGAAGATTGCGTCTAAGCATGAAACTGACTGTCAGCACTCAGTGTTGACCTCAGCATCCACTCTTATATTTATAGATATTCTTTGTTATTTGTTGTCAACTCATATTTGTCATCTGTGGGCCAATCATATTGAAATTACAAATTTCAAAGAAACTTACAATTAGAAAGTCATACAAAGGGGAGAATAGTAAAGCTGAAACAAAAACAAGAGAAACTTTAAAGAATTAACAAAAACTTCACAATATTAACAAGTCTACTCCAACAAGATTCTTAACAAAATAGTATCTCTTTGTGGTTAAGCAGCTAATGAAATCTGGAACATTACCCTCTTTCATTTTATCTGCATATTTATGTATAGATCACTGCCATATTGGTAAAGCTCACGCATATAAAATTATAGTAGTAAACACAAAACAAAGTAGTGCTATGCGGTGCGATGTATAAATTGTCGTCTAAATTACATAAAAATGAAAATAACACTGAATTCTCATTTTAACAGACATATTTACCAAAATTACACAAAAATATCTTGAAATACTAAAAAGTAAATTTATTCAATAAAATTGCCATTGGCTGCAACTAAGGCCTCCATACAACTTCCTACAACTCTTCTGGACAGTTAGTGAATGCTTCCATAATCCTTGCCTTTAGTTCATCTCTGGTGTTACTAGGAGTTTTCTTGGTCTCTCACTCAACTGCACCCCAAGCATAATAATCAAGGGGTTGCAGTCTGGGTAAGTTAGGTAGCCAGATGTAAGGGGTGATGTGGTTGCAGAAATTGTCTGACAGCCATCACTGGGTTCTCTTGCTTGTGTGGCATGATGCAGAGTTCTATTGCCAGACATAGGGTCTTCTAACAGTCACCCTCTTGACCTAGGGCAGCATTGCCTACTTAAGACACTTGATGTATAACTCTGTTTTGAGTCTGATGCCCTGTAGAAAGATGAATGGAGACATAATGTTGCCATCACTAGTGATCACTCAAAACACTTGTGTAATCACCAAATGACATCATACATTATGAAATGGACAAAGTCCGACAGTTATTTAAGACATTTTTTTATGTTTATATGTTCTTTTTATAGATAAATATTTATAACGTCATTTATTTACATTTGGATATGCATTGAGCAGATATGAATGAATGAGAGAAAATCATGGAGAATTGTATTTAAAAACAGTAAAATCAACCTTGCTAACTGAATGTTCCTTTGTGGCCCAATTGGTTACGGCATGTCAGGCTATATGACAGTTCTCTATAGGATACAGGTTTGATTCTTGTTGGAGGACGCATATTTTCTATGACAATTTCTCGGACATTCAGGCTGGTAAATGTTGTTAATACTGTTTATTATAAACAGAGCATTTACTTAAATATTTGAATCTATAAAAAGATCATATAAACATAAAAAATGTCTTAAATAATTGTTGGACTTTGTCCATTTCATAATGTGTGTGTATATATATATAATATATATATATATATATATATATATATATATATATATATATATATATATATATATATTTGAGATAATGATATATAACCTTTTTATATATCAAGAACAATTTAATTTTTAGAGAAAGAACTATGATAATGTGAAATAATGTTTTTCTATGATGTATTTTGTATTTTAAGACTTCATCAGACTAATATTAGGCTATGAAGTTTTAAAATTTTATTTTAGATTGTATACACAAAACAAAAAAGTTTTTTAAATTTAAAATTCTCAGCATCTTTCTTACATTCATGTACACATGTAGTCAGATCAACATAAATATAAGCTTAGTTTGATGGAAAAGGATGAAATGCAACAAATGAAATATTTTTCCAGATATATATGTATATATATCTTAGTATAAATGTAATTTACATTAACCAGAAAAAAAGGCTTAGACAGAAGTGTCTATATTTTTAAATTTGGATTTTTTAATGTAACTATAACAACAAGAACATTTCGATTTCATTTTTGCCTTGAAAAAGTCGGAAGACGAAATGCGTCGGCAAAATCTAAGATCTTTTTTCCAATTGTCATTTTATTTATACCAATCTGTCTTGTCCACAGAATTGATCTGGGAATTTATCTATATATATATATATATATATATATATATATATATATATATATATATATATATTAATTTTAATCCTCTCAAGACAAATACACACGAGGTCTACTAAATGAATGAAAAACAAACAAAAAACTGAAAAAGAGTAGAACTTTCTCTTCCATATTTCATTTCTGATGAAGCTTAAATAAAAGTGATTTTTTATATTCAGCAATCTGTATTTTAAAATGGGACACCTAGGTCAACACCAAATGGCAATAGTCTGAGGCTTCAAAGCATGGCCTGAATTTTGCATTGAAGCATGAAACAGACTTTCACTGCTCAGTGTGGAGCTCAGTGTCCACTTTTATATTTAGGTATATATTTACATATGCTCTATCTCTGATATTGGACAATTTTACCCACAAATATAGCATACTTTAAAATATATTTTTATCATATATATATATATATATATATATATATATATATATCCAATGCGATGAGAACAAAAGTAATATATAAATTCCAACGTTCACAGCATTAATCCAAAAGAGGGCTCGATACCAATAGTAGAGTGGAGCTGAAATGCACTGAAACCAAGTTGCATCTTTGTAGTGAGTAAAATGGTTTTGTCTATATGATAAAATTATAATAAATAAATATATATATATATACATATATATATATATATATTTGTTTTAAACAATAAAAAATATTAAAAAATTAAAATTTTCAGACACATTGGGTTATGTATATTAATATTTTTTGTTTTATTATCTCAGTTAGGTTCCTCAACAAGTTTCAGCCAGCATGACTATCATCAGGAGAAAAAAATTCCTGCTTGTTATATATATATATATATATTTATTGTTTATATGTTATTTTTTATAGACACAAATATTTAAGTAAACAAATATTTAAGTTTATAATAACAAATATTTTAATAAATATTTTATAATAAATATTTGTATCTATAAAAATAATGTATAAACAATAAATATATTAAAATAATTGTTGGACTTAGTCCATTTCATAATATATATATATATATATATATATATATATATATATTATAAAAGGGAAAACAATATATAAATTTTTATATGTCAAGAACAATTTTAGGAAAATATATATTCTTACTCAGATGAAAATCTATTGAAAGTGCTTTAATCACTAGATCATCCATAGTAAATTTATGTCCAGGCTTTTCCAACATTTCAACTTTCTTGGCAGACCTTCTGTTATAACAATGTGGGATAATTATTAGGTTGGGGCAAAAATAATGACGTAATAATGTTGTTTTTTGACGTTAAAAAGTAAAAGTAAAGAAAAGTGATGGAAAAATGAACAAAAATAAAGTAAATGAAATCAATTAGACTATATATCCAAAACATATATTTAAAAAAAAGAAATTTAAATTTAAAATTATCAGCATCCCTTCTTTTTCATGCGCATGTGTAGTCACATCAATATAAATATCACTTTAGTCTGATGAAGCCCTAACCAATGAAATACATCACAAGAAAATTTTTTCACTTTGTCTTATTTTTTTCCCTAATATATATATATATATATATATATAATATATATATACACGTGTATTTAGGCAGTATATTCTCTTTTAGGTATGTCTGATTGAATAAATTACAAACATTATGTCTGCTTATTTTTATCATAACCTTTTATATTCACAAATATGTGGAAAAATACTTATGAACATGAAAGGATTATGATAAAAATAAGCAGACATAATATATATATGTGTGTGGGTGTGTGTTAAGGCAGCATATCTTCATTCAAGCATGTTTGGTTAAATAGTTTAGAAGTATTATATCTGTTTATTTCAATTTTTATCCTCTCAGGTTCATAGATTAATTTCTTAGTGGTCATAGGAAAATCAAGAAAAACTCTGTAGTTTTTTTCATATGGTATTTATTTTTCCAGGTACTTTCAATCTCATCTGAGATCATGTTCATGAGTTGAATTTGTATGACAAAGAATTCATTAAGTGAGCATGAATGCTGTAAAATAATTAATTAATTTCCTATGACTACTAAGAAATTAATCCGTGAACATGAGAGGATTAAAATTTATATATATATATATATATATATATATATATATATATATATTAAAATGGCCCAAAACGTAGTTGTTTCCTATTTCACATAAGAAAAAATTATTATACATGGTTAAAAAAGTGAGACATGATTTTTTATTAGAAATTTTATTATGGCAAAAATAAAAAAAGCATTTTCTGATTAAATTTTGTTCTCATCAAAATATCTTCTTTTAGCCTTGATTACTGCAGCACAAATTTTTGCCATTCATTGAAAAATTTTCTCAATGTATAAGTTTGATAATTGATTCCATTGTTTTTTCAATGATTCTAAGAGGTCATTTCATTTTTTTTTTTCACTCGTCAAATGATAATTCTGGGTGTGGCTTCAAACTTTTGAACTGTAGTGTATATATATATATATATATATATATATATATGATAGGAAATATTTATGAATTGAACGTGTTTCACTTTTATTAAAGCATCATCAAAAATGTAGTATGGAGGAGAAAAGAAAATTCTGATATTTTCATTTTTGTGTTGTATTTTATCAATAAAAACAAACTGAAGACTCAGAAGAAGAATACTCATGCAAGTAACTCTGTTTATATATATATATATATATATATATATATATATATATATATATATATATATAATATAAACACACACACACACACACACACACATAAGGTGTATTTAGTCAGCAATAATTCTTTAAATATATTTTTTTACTAATATTGGCAAAGTTCTATCTAATTTTTTATTAACCTTTTCTGATTTCTGAATTAGTTGTTTTTATATAATTGGTTCATTTATTTTTGTTTTTTCCAAAACTATTTTTGTTTGAATGTTGCTACATTTGTTTTCAAGGATTTTGTTTTTTGGGTGTTTTTGTAACTGTTTTTGGTAAAATTCTGGCATTCCCACATGTGTTGGAACCAATTTCAAATCACTCATGGTAAAATCATTTATAACAAACAAATTGACTTTATATGTGTATTTTAATTAATTTTTTTATACACACTTCAGTATATACAATTGCCTATGGAGAAAGATACATTAGTTAATGTTGGCTGCATGTATATATGTCTATTATTTTTATTGATCTTTTTTCTAATGTACTAATTAATATAATTTTGCCAATATGGTTATTCTGTGTGCATAAATTGGCCAAAATTAATATTGTGCAGTCCAAGCTTTTGACTCATATGACTCATTACCAGGGAGTGTTTGGCCAATTTGTCTACACACTATAATCACATTTTTGAAAGGATATTCATACATTAGAAAAAAAAAATCACTAAATGTAATAGGCCCAAAATATCTATTGTTTTAACACTACCAGTTTAACATATCAATTGCTGCCCAATATACTGAAAATATACACAAACACACACACACATGCACATGAACATATAGGTACCTCCAAATATTTGCTAAAGTGAAAATGCATGATGAAAAATGCCCCAAACTTAATAAAAACAAAATTTTCTCATCAAAATCTTTGTTATTATGAGGAAAGATCAAAGGATTTTTTTATAAAAAATCACTTTTTAATCCTTTTTAGAACCTTCAAAATTTTGGTTAAAATTCTTGTTTCTCTGGCATTAGCAGTGAACCATAAATTCGTATGGGAAATTTTACTGTTTTTTATGATGAAAAACATTGATTTGGAAATTCTTGCAAAAATCAAATAACTGTCAGATTTTAATCAAACTTTCAGGACTTATTTACTGTTAATTAGGTTGGAATTAAAATTTAGATAAAAACTTTAAGAAAAATTTTCCATTTTTAAAATGCAGTCTAAACATTTTTTTGGAGGTACCTATATATATATATATCGTTGAACGAAGAAAGAAATTCACAATATTGATCCATATTTTTTTTAAAATCCTTGAAGCATTATACATCAAACAGTTGAAACCCAACCTAAACAAAATCAATTATGGCATCTCTACAAATATTCTTAAATGTCTGTAATTGGTAACAGAAGCCATTGCTTTATACCAACGGCTTCCCATACTTTATACTTCTCCAATTCACTCTCATGTGGTCATGTGTGACGCCATGAGATGCGGTGTGATTTTCGCTTCTAGCGTCTTATATGCACGTGTTTATCGTTGCTTAGAAATTATCTATGTAAACATTGACAGACTATCATCACTGTCTTGTCCGTATATTGCTTAATATATTGTAATTGACATCTTTGATAATGGCTTAAGTAAGCCGAAAGCTTAGATTATATTAAAAAAAATATGGATCAATACTGTGAATTTCTGTCTTCGTTCAACGATAATGTTATTAAACTTATCAGACGTTATGAAAAAAATTTACATAAAATAAATAAACAACACTTGTCTAAATTATTTAATGAAACATTTATGAATATATATATATATATATATATATATATATATATATATATATATATATATATATATATATATACAAACAAGTTTTATTAAATAACACTGACAAGGTCTGTGTCTTTAACTTTTAGTTTTTCAACTTCCAACTGAGGTGTTTTATGTCAGGATTAAAAATGTTAAAATGTCTAAAGTTCATTTAGCTGAATTTGAGTGCTTCTGATTGTCACTAAATTTGTTATCAAGAATTGAAAGTGATCAGTATTTTCATTAAAATGTGTTTAGCATTTTTAAATTTCTGGAATTAAAATTTACATCACTTAAAGGTGATGTCTTCTGCAACAGTCTAACTGAATTTATACATCAGTATTTTGCCAAACACATTTTACTAAACATACTGATCATTTGTGATTCTTAATAATGACTGTAGTGATATTTGAAAGTATAAATAAAATCATGTATAAAAATGAACTTTGGACAGTTTAACATTTTTAATCCTGATGTAAAACGCTTCAGTTGAAAAAACTATATGAAAAGTTAAATAGACAGACTTTGTCAATGGCATTTAGTAGAACTTGTTTGGATGAATTCTGGATTTTCTTTCGATCAAATCTGCATTGGTGAGAAAAAATATCCAGCATGAATGGTGTCCTGTCTCAGTAATGTAGATTAGATTGAAATAAATTACATTTTTCTGATGATACTGTTTGATCAACAAAATATATCAAAATAAGAATTCCCAAAATATCTATTATATTTACCAGGTATGTTTATATATATATATATATATATATATATAATGGACTCTCCCATCAGTTTCGACATATGAGGATCTGACAGCTTATTGATTCAGTTATGAAATTTTGTGCGATAATCTTAAGTGGCATTTAAGACCCGCTTATATATATATATATATATATATATAGTACAGGTAATCGATCTGTTGGTATATAATCCGGGTGGATCCTAGTAATATTAGTTATTAGTTATTATAACAGAGGGTATGTATTTTTTACAGCAAAAAACCAAAAATTACCTCAACATGGAAGATAGTCTATTTCAAGCTGTTCTGTACATGTCTATCATAAGCCCCTTAAATAGACTATCTTCCATATTGAGGTAATTTTTGTTTTTTTGCTGTAAAATATATATATATATATGGGATCAATATAAATAAAATTTATCATTTACCTGATTGATGTTATATTCAGCACCTTGATTCCATAGTTTTATCGACAAACATTAATTGTTCAATCCACTCTTCAAGTCAGGAGGTTTCAGTGATTTTTTCTCATTTTTCATTATCTTTATAAAAAATACCAGAAGATAATATTCAAAGTATTTCTTAACATTATTCTTCAATTCATTTTTAACATCTATGAAAAAATGTAATAGCTTTAATATTTTATATTTCTTGATTGCTTGAATTACTGAAGCACAGGCCAAAGATTTGAAATTTGAAACTTTTTACCTTTAATCATTGGTTGACATTTGATCTTTATCTAATTTAGAATTTCTTTTTCATAAAGTCTTGTAAGTCTGGAGTTTAATCATTAAAGTTGAGGAATTATTTGAATCAACAAGATATGTTTCTCTACCTTATCGGTTTTATTGTTCTCGTATACAAATGACTACAGTCAATGCCCAAATGATGTCATACTGCAAAAAGTAAACCTTTGAAAGCAGAAATTTTTTATTCTTGTTTTTTATGGAAATGCATGACAAGCAGGAAAACAGTTTTCAGAATAATATTTTTTGTTCTGAGTAAAATCATTAACAGTGCAAGTCCATAATAAATTATTATCAATGCATTTTTATAGTAAACCATTTGCAATGCATTTTACAATTATTTCTAATGCATTATTAACATCATTTGCAATGCATTTTTATCCCAAATTTTTTGCAATGCATTTTCATATTAAATCATTTGCAATGCATTTTTGTCTTAAATCTTTTGCAATGCATTTTTATCTTAAATCTTTTGCAATGCATTTTTATAATAAATCATTTGCAGTGCATTTTTTTATTATTTGCAATGCATTTTTATAGTAAATCATTTCCAGTGCATTTTTATAATAAATCATTTGAAATGTATTTTTTTTAGAAAATCATTTACTAATACATTTTGTATTGTAAATCATTTGCAATGGATTTCTATAATTGACTATTTTCAGTACATTCTATGAAGAACCAAACTCCAAAACATATTTTGAAAAAATGTCATTTCACAAAATGTTTATATTCAAACATTGGTCCTAATTCCTTCTTGTGACATCAGCCGGTCCATCATAATTCATTTTTGTTGTTGTTGTTGTTGTTGTTGTTGTAATAAAAAAAAAATTTTTTTTTAATTTTTTGTGGCAGACTTTATTTATTTATGTCTTTTACCCTGACATGTCTGACACAAGGACAACAGAAAGAGAATAAATGGTTCTTGTTTTGTATTTCTCGAGACTGAGGATATATAAGTAGTTTGGGACTAATATCCTGATCACATTCTTCTTAAGTGCTTCAACTGGTATGTTCTACAGTTATCAACTAAAAAGATAGTGGCAATGATTTTAACTAGCAGTGAAAAAAAAAGCATTTAAACAAAACATATGTAAACTGAAAATTGAATAAAGTTTATAATAAGGTCACATATATTGTCTATTATGTTTTTAATCATTATAATATATTCACCTGCTTATGAAAAATAAATTTGCTGAAAAATATCATTTATGAAGTCAGCATAACACCTTTAAGTTCTAATTTTACAGGGATGTTAATATTATGAGAATGATTCTTTAAATCAGCATTTTATGGAGTACCCAGGAATCATTATCATCATCATCATCATCACCACTGCCATCATCATCTATCCAATGACTGAGAGTACTCATAATCACCACACAGGTGGAACACCTGACCAGCTCCCTCTATAGGTAGTGTGCCAATGTCTGTGTCTCTGTAAATGATCTTCTAGTTCACTCAGTGATGTTGCTTGCCCATTTTTTTTTTTTTTATCTCTGTCTGCTTAAGGTATTGCCTTGTAGGATGACAGTGAAAAGTTTATTGGTAGCAATGGATAAACATCCTTTTTTGTGTTTGTTAAATGAGATTATAACAGGTACACTTTATAATATACTGGTTACAGATATTTATTGGATGATGCCAGCATTTCATAGGAAACCCACCAAGCAATATAAAACCTGTTGAGTTTTTTTTAAATGAGTTTATGACCACAACACCACAACCAAATATTGAGTATAAATATTTAGGTAAAATTTAACCTTTGGACTTGCAGAAAAATAGTGCCTCAAAAGGTTCTCTTGACACTGCTATTATTGTATATTCCCTTGGCAATGTTTATTTTTTTAAAAAGGTATATTTAGATATACTATTCTGTTGTTAGATTATTTATACAACAGTATTCCTTACACCAAAACAACACGTTCTTACCATTCTTACTACAGTCACCATAATACCTCAAAGTCTCTATGAAGTCCTAATTAGTTCCTATATATACAATAGCCTGAGCAGCAAAGAGTAAAGCTCATCAGAACAATTACCATGACAATATTAATAGAAAAGTCAAAGGAAAGCTATGTTATGGTGGTGTGAAAGTGACTTAAGCCAAGATTACTTGTAAGTAATAATCTAGCAATTAAATAGTGTGTAACATTTTTGTTGTTATTAAAATTCTAAAAATAGTTTCTTAAAACAATCATAGTTGAGCAAGTGTACAATAATTGCAGTGTCAAGAGAAAAATCATGATTTTGACACAGTTATTTTTCACAAGTCTAAAGGTTAAGCTTTGCTGATATTTATTAGCTAAAGCTAACATTTCATAGGTTATCCAACAAATAATGAACACTGAGTGGTGACCTTACTGATGACTATTTTTTATCAGTTAGTGATGGTATGCATTTATTGGCAAAGCTAAATTTGATAGAATTCCAACAAGAATAGTAAATTTAAGAGATAAACTTACTAGCAAGTGTCTGCATACTCATTGTAAGTATTTATTGGGCCATTTACTGTGCTGTTTATGGAGTACCTTAGAAGGAACAAACATGTTAGTCAATGCTATAAAAACAGATGTATTTATGAAGAGGAAATTGGACACAAAGAAAATAGTAAATAGAAAAATTAGAAACAGTTGGTAAGTTTTCATTTTTCTCTCATCAGATGTCTATTGAGAAAATATTTGTTTCTAAAATATTTTTCAAGCTGTCATTTATGATAAAAAAATTCTATTTTGTCCCATTTCCTCTTAATAAATATATTGACTTTCAAGACATTGTTTAAATTTTGAGGCTTACAGCCATATCATGTTGAAACATCGGTTCTTGTATGATCACTAAAGTTAAGAAACATCGAGCCTGATCAGTATCTAGATGGGTAACCACTTGGGAAAACCAAGTGCTTTAAGCTTGGATGTATGGGTGGTGTAATGGATAATAGCCCAGAATTGGAAATTGGAGAACTGAGTTTCAATTCCAGTTGAGTTCTTTATATTCACTTACACACAAATACCCTTAGGAAAGGCATGAATCTACTACTTTCCCTCCAAGCTATGGGTTAATTAGTAGGACTTGCATCAGTAAATCATTATTATCGCCAAAAAATTCTTACAATCTAAAAATATTTTTTGGCTTTAAATAACTTGCAAAATGTTGATAAGCCATAAAAACAAATCAATCAATCAGCAGATTAAATTTTGTACCCACCAGTTATATTACCAAATTTTTGTAATGTTTAAATGATGATATCTTTTCCCAGACAAATCTTCCATATTTGATGAAAATATAATAAACCCTTACAGAACTGCCCTTGTGAATTAGAGTTTAAATAATTGCAAAGCTACAAAACAGTAAGCATTCAGTTTGAAATTATCGATAATAGTCATCACAAATGTTAAGTTTAACACTATTCGCATTAACCTTGTTACAATATTCCTTGTTCTTTCATCTCTTCACTTTATTTTAGAAATAACATATGTAACACTTTCAACATTACAACTATAGCTGTACAGTCCCTTTAAATTTTTAATTCATTTAAGTCATACAAATAAAATAAAAAAAGGCAGACTTGACACTACAAACACTACTAATATGAATTTACAATTACTCTTCATTACTGAGTATTTTAGAAGCCCTATTCTAACAACTGAATCCATTCTATTAACAATCATTATCAATATATTTACATTATACATATAACAGCTCTATTATATCACTCTTACATTAATTCCTGACCAATGACAATCCCTTTCTTTTTAATTTCAAAGCATTTCTATTGTAAAGCTATTAGAAATAAAATTTACATTATAAATTTAATAGTACAGTTCTATCAAGTTTGCTTTCATTCCTGACTACTGACAATCCTTTTCCCTTTAATTTCAATGTATATTATAATATTAATAGTATAATAATAATATAAAATAATAATAATATTATAAGAAATAATATATTGTAAATTTTACCAATATATTATAAATAAATAATTATTTAAAATATCAAATACAAATGTTATCATACCCAAAAATTGAAAATATCAAGTCTGAAGTAAAATTAGTAATGAAAAGGTTTTCAATACGTGGCTGAGTGGTCAAGGGATGTCAGATTTAATCAGAGTTTCCCTAGGGAATGCAGGTTTGAATCCTGCCAGAGGGTGTACATTTTTCTAACAAGATTTCTTGAATATTCAGGCGGTAGATGTAAATAAATAAATATAGTGTTTAATAATAAAAACGGAGCATCTGCTCAAATTTGAGTATCCATTAAAAATAATGTTAAAACAAATAAATTAAAAATATATATATATATATATATATATATATATATATATATATATATATATATGTGTGTGTGTGTGTGTGTTTGTAGAGAGAGAGAAAGATATCAAAAAAAGATAATAGATAAACAAAGATAGATAGATTGCTCGATAAAACATTCAAAACATCGTTTGAAACAAAATTGGGAATTTCAAGTTGAAAATAACATAAAAGTTCTCTCTCTCTCTCTCTCTCTCTCTCTCTATATATATATATATATATATATATATATACATATATTTCTGAGATGAGATATTGTAACTGTTTACACACTATAGATATTGTTCATACTGTTGTCCTTGCCTTTATTGTCACATTCACAATGTTTTCGTCGTTGTATGCTCTGGCCTTCAGTGATATTTATTTGAATTTCAAACCAAACCAAGAAATAAACATGAGAAGAACATCTACACAAATATCATCGAACCAATCTTCAGAAATGCCAACATAAGATTGACTATTCTGGGCTGAGTTCATAATTGTAACAAATATCACCTGAAGAAGGCCGGAATGTAAAACAGTTGAAATGTTGTGAATGTGACAATAAAGATGAGGACAACAGTCTGATCAATGTAATAGTGTGTGTATATATATATATATATATATATATATATATATATATATATATATATACACAATATAATATCAATATCAATATATATATATACACAATATATATTGATAAGAAAGAACAGTAAGATATATAATCCAGTGTTCTTATTGATATTTTTTATTTTTACAAAACAGTGCTCAATGTTAATTTTGAACATTTGAAATATTTGTAGAACAAATAGGACTTATATGAATTTGACAGAAACTCTGTTAAGAAGGAATCATTGGTCTTTAAATTTTCCCTTCCGTTGCAATGAGTCAGATCTTTTTTTTTCTTTATACTGACACTACTTTATGCAAAATCCCTTCCAGTTGCTACTAAACTTTCAAAAAGAATGATTAACAAAGGTTTCAAGATTAAAATTTTTAAGAAGATTTTTAAAGCTATTTTCAGACATTTATGATTTCAAAATTCTCTGAACTCAAAAGAAAGTCATTTGTGATGTTAAATCTGAATAAGTTCTCTGGATAAGCTGTCCAAAGTTCATCATGTATTGTTGCTTTGCTCAAGTACTTTTGACTACCTCAGTAATTTTCAAGAACATGTATCTGTATAGTAGACATAATTTCTTAGTTTCCAGCCTGCTATTCTTTGGAAAGCCAAAAGTTTTGATATAGTTCACAGTAATCTCATGGGTATTGGTTATTAGAAACAAGGCAGCACCAAAAAGAATGTGACATTTTTATGATATATATATATAGATATATATATATATATGTATATGTATATAATATAATTATTTTTTTAAAAATATGATTCCATCACTACATAAGAGTTCTCATGTTTCAAAAACAGAAGTTAAAAAACTTCAATTTAATTATAGAAATTAAATTAAATTAAAGTACCTAGTTCTGTTTCATCCTCAAATGAATTTTGAAAAAACAAATTTAGAAATTTATGGAGCTTAATAAGCATATACATTCATAATATTAATTTCTATCGAAACGGAGAAACCAATCATTTTAATAAGGGGCAGTAGGGATTACATTTTCACTGAAAACTATTATATCAACATATTAGTTACTTTTGAAAAGAGGTTAAGTCAAGGTAGGGTCAGGGTACCTGTTTTCAAATGAATGATGACATCCGTTCAACGCATATTGTCTAGTCTAATACAGCAACAGAAAGTTTTGGCACTTTTTGTTACGCCATTAAATTTGTATTTGTATACATAAAGACATTTTTTATAAAAGGGTTGTTTGTATATGAATACATCGTATTGAACTACAACTTGTTTTTTTGATGACTTCATAAAGGGGTTTTTTTTTATGATTGGGTTAAGTTTTTAAATCTATTGCTTTAATTGAACTTGTTTATAGACTCTGAAATTTAAACATTTTTTAAGCTAATTATTTAAGGTCAATATTTATCAGTGTTGGCAAAAAAATTTGAGTTTTTATTAATTTGATTTTGGCATGCCTGTTTTTCCAGGATTTTATTATTATGTTTTTTTATGATTCTTTCTTGATTTTCAGTGCAGCTGTAACTTAATTTTAAGGTGTTTTTTTTTTGCTAAGTTTGCTATCAGTTGGAAAGTGTTTTTCAATTAAAACTAAGAATTTATGTCCTATTTTACCATTTGGTTGAATGGTGAGGTATACCAAATGATTTTTCTTTTTCTGTTTTTCTTCTGGTTAGTACTATTGTTTTTATAATTGATGTTAGCATTTTTGTATCCATTATTTTTAGAGCTGTGTTGTAAAAATTACTGTGTTTTTGGAATATTTCTTTATTTGTGGAGTTCATGCTGATTCTTTTCTCTATTGATGAGGGTATATGCTTAATTGTGGATGGAGGATGGCTTGACCTGGGGTGTACATACAAGGGGTTAGTGTTAGGTTTTCTGTAAGGTAGTTATATGTTGTTCATTAAGTCTAAAGTTATGTTGAGGAAGTTTACCCTTTTCAATTTTGTAGTTTTTAAATTTAGGTTTCTGAATTCACTATGCATTATCCTTTTAATTTTATCTATTTTAAAATTTGTGGAATTCCTCACTACCATGAGTCTATCATCCTTGTATAGCCCAATGTCCTTAATGTCTAATTCATGGTGTGCGGATAGGTTGTATAGAAGAAATAGACTGACAAGGTCAGTAGACTCTGCAGAGTCTAAAGATCCCGTGGTAATGTCAAAATGGTCCCCATTATGAATGGGCATAGATTTTTTTGCATTGAATTATGTCCATTTCTTCTGTTAGGTCTGAATATACAGTCACAAACTCTAGGGCAGTCGGGAATAGATCTCTTCATATTAACTGGTAATAATTCCCAATATCAAACTGTATTAGGGTGTAATCAGGCCTGTTGTTGATACTGGTAAGCCAATTGATGACTTCTTTGATATTAATCCAGAGTGTTAATCCAAGGTAGTCTTTAATTTGCCTAGTAATCCTTTCTAGGATTCTTTTGCTTATTTTATCAATGTCGAGTTGGGTTTGGTTAGTAGTAGGGTTTTCCTCAAATATATATATATATATATATATATATATATATATGTATATATATATATTTCCTCAAATATATATATATATATACATATATATATATATATATATATATATTATCCCTGACCACTAGGTGAGTCTCAGAATCTGAAGATTGCATCGTGCATGAATCTTCAAGCCATGCTACCAGTGAAAGATGTGTATATTTATTAATATATACTTAATAGATCTTTTATATTACATCAAGTACTGTTTTATTAACACCAGCACAATGTGAGCTATATATTATAATTATATATATGTATATATATATATATATATTTACAGATATGTAGAAAAATAGGAAAGAACACATTAGGGAAATAATCCGGAGTTCTTTAGTATTTTTGTTTTTATTTTTAAAAAACAGTGCTCCATACAGAAGTAGAGCTTAAATTATAATTATTTTTTTTCTCTGAAGAACATTCCACACACAAACAGAATTATTTTGTTAAACTTTTGCAAAAAACAGAGGAATTAATAAGAAGAATGCAATGGAAAGCATTCTTCTTCCTACGATCAAATAACTTAACACAAAAAGAACATGAGGTTTACAGCTTTAAAAGTAAAAAAGTTGCACCATTTAACAAAAAACTACAGGGATTTGAAAATGAATCAATATAATCAATAACATCTCCTTTCAAAAAAAGAAAAGCAACTTCCAAAAACATCTAGACCAAACAGTTAAAAGCATCAACGACATTCGATAAAATACTAGTTAAGTCTGACAAAATGGGTTACTTCTACAAATTGATGGCAGACGACTACAACAAATTAATTAAAAAAATTTAACTAAGACTTATAAAAAAGCTCATAATAACAATATTAATGTATTTCAATGTGATATCGTCATAAGCCTTCTAGGGTTTCAAGTCATCCTTGCATTGGATGCTGTAGAGTATTTTAGTATTATCTACTAATATTTATCTGATGTTAATAGTCGTATTTTGGTTGTTTGTGATGTACTGGTCAATATGTGCATGGATTGCACTGAATTTTGACAACTGACAGGTCAATCTGTGAGAGGGAGTGGTGCATGTGTACCCAATGTAAGAATTTAATGCTGTTTTTGATTATTAATATTGGAGATGAAATTTTCCAGATAATTCATAAACATGTTTTTTTTTCTACTGGGAGAATTTTTAAGGTTCCATGTTGTTGGTAATAGTTAAATTAAATGTTTTAAACTTTTTATAGTAGAGGAAAAATCTTATGCATTTGTTAGGATCATTGAGTGTTATATATATATATATATATATATATATATAATTGTTTGATATAACAGACAACAAATGTTTATTATGTTTGATCATGAACGGCTCATGATAAAACATAATAGACATTGGTTGTCTGTTATATTTAACAATATATGTTTGAATAATGATCTGCTGCCGCAATACACTAAAGATATATATATATATATATATATATATATATTGAAGAAATTTAACAAATTGAAAAAGGTTTCATTGAAACGAGATCTAGTGTTTTACTTTTCTAGGCTTCCTCAGATCCAAAAATAAAAGAAAGAATTGTGTGTGTGTGTGTATTTGTGGGTGTGCTTAAATAATAAATCATTAGTACTTTTTCCACTAAGCTGGTGTTTCTTGTGATGAAAAAAAAGAATGAAAATGAGTAAGGAGTGATGTGGACACAGAAATTATCTGACAGCCATGACTTAGTTCTTCTGCTTGTGTGACATGGTGCAGAGTCCTGTTGCCAGACATAGGATCTTCTAGCAGCCACCCTCTTGACCTAGAGCAGCACTACCTATTCAAGGTACTTGGGATAGGTCTCCTAAGGTCCTATGGGAAGATGAATGGAGGCATAGCATTGCCATCACTAGTGAGCACTAGAAACACCTTAGTAATCACCATTAGAATCATCCAACTCTTTCAGAATCCTCTGCACTGTCCTCAGATCGACACCCAAAGACTGTGAAATGTCCATATTAGAGCTTCTGACATGAATGCCAAGCAGTACAGTATGCCATTTCCAAATTTCTTACAGAGAGAATTGCATCATAGCGCTCTTTTTCTCACAGACTTTACCCCACTGATCCTATTATATTATGCAGTCGACAAAATCAAAAACAATGTGCGTGCATGCAATTAGAAATATAAAATGGCGATAATTTACCCATCGCACCCTCAGTGTGTGTGTGTATATATATATATATATATATATATATCATGTTGGAAGAATCAGTAACTCCCAATAGATATTGTTTGAGTTCATCTCTAAGGAATGATGGAGTTCACATCTTGTATATCATGCTTTTGATGCTGATATAAGCATCCAGCTCTATCTTCCTTCAAAATTAACTTTGTTCTGATTCATTTCACATCATAATCTTTTGGCTGGATGCAAACACTACAAAAGTAAAATTAAAAATAAAAAAAATTGCTCTCTGCACAGGGGGTTTGAGCATCCCATCTAGCTCACAAAACAAATCACTCCAAAATATAAAATACAATTTAAAAGGAACTAATCATGAATGCTGCTGCTAAAGCAAAAGCATGACAAAAAAGCAGTTATGTATCCACCCTGACTGCTTAAAAGGATCCATTGATGATACTCAAGGCAGTAGGGAAATAGTCATGAAGTTCACATTGGCCTCAAGTAAACCAAGCTTCAAAACCAGTCTTTACTGATTCCCCCATCCTCCAGGTCTCTTCCCTCATCCACAAGGAGACACTCCACCTTGATCGTTTATACTTGCAACACAGAGAATTTTATTTGAACATATCTTATTTATTATTATTTTCACCTCGCCAGGAGCATTTTGTTTTTATTTGTTCTTGTGCAACCATACACACTATATAACAATGTGCTCCTCAGATATATATATGGCTACCTTGTAGCTGATATAACCTTGTATTTCTTATTCATCCCAGTGC
This sequence comes from Acanthosepion lycidas, assembly GCA_963932145.1. Classification (NCBI taxonomy): domain Eukaryota; kingdom Metazoa; phylum Mollusca; class Cephalopoda; order Sepiida; family Sepiidae; genus Acanthosepion; species Acanthosepion lycidas. The sequence continues at coordinate 6,941,348 of OZ010575.1, read as the reverse complement.
TCAGTATTCAAGTCTGAATGCTGATTTTGAAGGCAAATAAGCCTTTCCCACTTTACAAGTTCATACAACATAATCTTCTCAACTTCATTTCTCCTTTTTTACCCTTAAATTTGGTTAAGTTAATCAGAATAATGTTTTGCACACATGCATAGGGAGATGGTTAACAAGCTTACCTCGTAAACCAATTCTCTAGAATAGTGAATATGATCCTTACTGGAGGCCTCATTACTTTGACCTTGTGCTGGATGATAATTAATTATACTGGGTGTCAACCATGCCATTATTGTTCCCAATCTCTTGTCTTTCAGGCCAGTTTGCTAGTGGAATGAGATTGGTTTTCAATAAATGACTCACTACTGTGGCCTTGTGCCAGACTAAGTAAATAACTATACTAAATAAATATATAATATAAAACTTATAAAATAAATATATACCTGTCACCAACCAAGAAGTTTGAAATTAATATTAGCTGAAACCCCAGGAAGCTATTCCCCTCAGGCAGTTCTCCTTCTGGGAGGGGTGCTGGGGGTCATTAGCTAACAATTATTGAATGGCTTCCCACATTAAACTCTAACCTTGTATCACATTCTGTAATCACATAGTCATGTGGTTTAATGCCTACATAACAGACTGTTGTAGCATGTTAGCTAGGAAATTTGTGTCACCAACTAGTTGTTTAGTATAGGGATTTGATCTACATCAAATGTCCCATTATTGTGGCCTTGTGCCAGACTAAGTAAATAGCTATACTAAATAAAATAAAACTTATAAAATAAATAAATAACTGACAACTGTAGCATGATGACTAACAAATTCATGTCACTGATCAGTTCCTTAATATTAGAATTTGGGTTTTCATAAGTTACCCTATTACTGTGGTCTAGTGCTAGGCTAATTTAAACTAAGTTGTTGATAATATAACTTTGTTTTTGCTTCATAGGTTTTTAAGAGTTAAGAAATCCTGAACACTTGATTTAAGTGGATGCATCAAGTATTTTATTTGTTAGTAAATCCTGTTTCTGCAATGTTAACACACTCTAGACTCTTTGATGATATTGTATCCTTATGATTTTGTTCTAAAACAGTTCAATCACCCCTTTTACCTGTTTTCCACTCACCCCAAAATAACCCAGTCTGGTGAATTTAATTAAAAGCATATTTTTTTTATTATTTCTGATTCATATCCGGGTTTTCCCAACTTTAAAATCAACCACGCTTAAAAGAGCAGAAAAAGTGAATTATGCATCTATGTTATTTCAATCAGTGAAACAGGAGACAATAAAACAAATTGCAGAAACATTCAGGCTTTCACACACACACACACACACACACACACACCTGATGAAGGATGAATTAATTCTGACCATTCAAAACCTCATTCAACTTCAGCTACTTCATTAGCAGAAACTGAATGAGGTTAAAGAAAAACATGAAGAATTATATGCCTGTTTATATATATATATATATATATATATATATATATATATATATATATATATATATATATATATATATTATGAAATGGAAAAAATCTGACAATTATTTTTTTTATGTTTATACATTCTTTTTATAGATACAAATATTTAAATAATTGCTCTGTTTTATAATAAACAGTATTAATAACATTTACTGGCCTGAATGTCTGAGAAATTTTCATAGAAAATATTTGTCCTCCAACAGGAATCAAACCTGTATCCTATAGGGAACCATCACATAGCCTGATGTGCCTTAACCGATTGGTCCACGGAGGATTGTTTGATTAGCAAGTTCGATTTTACTGCTTTTAAACTTCAATCTTCCATGAATCTCTCATGTACATTCATATCTGCTCAAAGCGTATCAAAATGTAAACAAATGACGTCACACATTATGAAATGGACAACGTCCGACAATTATTTTAAGACATTTTTATGTTTATCTATAAAAAGAATGTATAAACATAAAAAATGTCTTAAAATAATTGTTGAACTTTGTCCATTTCATAATGTGTGACATCATTTGTTTACATTTGGATACGCTTTGAGCAGATATGAATGTTATATATTATGAAATGGAATAAGCCTAGCAATTATTTTAATATATTTTTTGTTTATACATTATTTTTATAGATACAAATATTTAAGTAAATGCTCTGTTTATAATAAGCAGTATTAACAACATTTATCAGCCTGAATGTCAGAGAAATGTCAAAGAAAATATTTGTACTTCAACAGGAATTGAACCTGTATCCTACATGGAACCATCACATAGCCCAACATACTATACCATGTCAGCTGTAGTTTAAAAACTGCAATTTAAGCTTGTTAACTAGATACTTCCTCTAGCATTTATGAACAGAGCATTTACTTAAATATTTGTATCTATAAAAATAACGTATAAACAGAAAATATATATATATATCTACACATGTATGTGTGTGTATGTGTGTGTTAACCATGTAGATGCCTAGTGAAGTTTTAGGACATAGCCTCACCATGTTAGGTGTTGCTACTGTGGCTTCAATAGATTTTGTAGGATTGGATTGCTAGTCCCAGACACAAGTGGTTTTGGATTCAGTGCTGTCTTTCTCCTAGACTGGTTGCCAACAAAAGCCAGAAGGTTTAGTCTGTCTTGTTATTTAACCCATAGCTGGGGAGAGAAGATATGGATTCATACCTTTTCCAAGGGTATTTGTGTAAAAGTTAACACAATGGCCCTGGCTGAAATTTGAACACAACACTCCAGTCTTATCCACACATCTCTCTCTCTCTCTCTCTCTCTCTCTCTCTCTCTATATATATATATATATATATATATATATATATATATATATATATATATTTATTACTTCAAATGTTATTTTTAGTGAATTCCCATATTTGAGTAAATACTTTCTTATTGAAACAATATTTATTTTGTTTATTAGCCTGCACATGCAAGAAAATAAAATTATAAAGAAATTGTTCTCTCTAGGTGGATTCAAACCTGTGTCTCCTTCTGCAGGAGAAATTATCACTAAAAATTATATAAATAAAGACAAAAGGAAAACTTTTCTTGACAAACATTTTTCTCCCCGAGAGACTTTATCAAGGTAAATGTATAGATTTTATTTTGCAACTTTTATTTATAGCCAGAAGTCAAGTGGAGGTAAAATATCCTTAAATTAAAAAAAGGAAAAGTTGAGGAAAAATAGGAAAAATATTCTGGTTATGTTAAAAATATATATATATATATATATATAATAATAGCTGGCCACTCGTATTCAAGGATACCCATCTACTAGGGTGGCAAAGCCAATCCCTATTGCAGACGCTTGCTCTGGCACATTTGTGTTTGTTCAACACCCACAGAGCCCACCTGTGGTTTATGCTGCAGCTATGCTGAGCAGACCTTAGTGACAGTTTCTGGGAGAGAGCATGTTATCTAGCATGATCAACAACATGAACAAGGCCAGCACCCTCAAACCCTCGGTCATGATGACTTGTGACTTGTGACTTTGTGCTAGCACAGCTATTGATAGTGTTCCATCTACCCAATTTCACTCACAAGGCTTGGGTCAACCTGTGTTATGACTTTCAGACACTTCCCAAAGGTGTTGTACGCTGCAATCACCCCTCCAAATGGATAACACCAGAAAGTCTCCTTCCTGACAAATCAACCATGGTGAGATTCGTACCTGGGACTCATGGTCAGAAAGCAAACGTTCTAACCACTCAACCACGCAGCATATACATATATACATACACATATATATACATACATAAATACACATACACAAACACACACACACACGCACACACATATATACAGGTTAAAATCCATGGGTAAATAATCAAAGTGAATCCTAATAATATAAATAATAAAATTAATTCATAAAGAGAGCTCAATGTATTTATTACAGAGCATATATAAGAAATGAAATGAAATATCCCATATGGGGTATTGAATTTCATTTATATGTGATTTATATATATATATATATATATATATATATATATATAATATATATATTAATTCCAGGTGGGCAATGACTGGCCACTACTTTCATGTGCTTGCACACAATTGTCAGGTAGTTAATAACTGGCACTAAAAAGATAATTACCTTATATACCACCAGATGAGTACAATTTGACCAGCAAACCAAACTAGCACAGGTAGATCATCTAGCCAAGATTTAAAATGCTTTTCACTACACTGGCAAGCCTTTTCAGGTTGATTTTTTTTTTTGCCATTAAAGATCTTGGCTGGATGATCTACCCTTCCCACTGTGCAAGCTTGGTTTGCTTCTCAAGTTGTACTCGTCCAATGGTATATAAGATAATCATCTTATTACTGCAAGTAACTGGGTATCTGAAGATTGTGTGTAAGCACATGAAACTAAAAGTAGTATTAATATTCAAATGCTCTGTCATTTTTATAGCATGGAGCACTTTTATGCCAGAAGACTAATTTTGGGCAGACTCTATTTATAGCTGCTTATTCAAACCTTGGAATTTTCCACCTGATGGAAAAAATTTTTAATGTTCAAACAAGATGTACAGTTTTGTAGTGGGTATGTACATATTCTAATGTAACAGTGCATAATAAATAAATATATAACAGACAATGAATGTATATTATATTTTATCATGAGCTGTTGTAAGCTTCATATGGTTGCTTTAATTTCAGGAGAAAATAAAGACAAAAATTGTCCAGCATTTGGATATTTTTTATTATACTGTTCCTTGATCTAAGCTTTTGGCTCACATGAGCCATCTTCAGAGTGGTTATATGGACATTTAAACAAAGATATTCACCATCAATTATATTCTGATATGTTGACATAGAAGATTGCTATGCAATGATAATGGTCACAGAATAGCAGATGCAGGTCGTAAATTCTATGATGCTATACCATGTGGGAGACTGAAATATTAACAACAGAACCATATGTCTAGATGCATATATATATATATATATATATATATATATATATATATATATATATATATATATATATATATATGTGCAGTTGCATGGATAGTAGTTTGTAACCCCGGTTGTGATCTTCAGATAAACTGGCTTATTTTTTCAAAAGTGGAGCTATTTATGCTTTATCTGTGTTTGATTATTTGTGTGGTGGAGGGGGAAAAATTTTCTTCTGTGTTTATTTGGGATGACACATCTATACATAGACACACATGCATACAGGTGTATGCATGTTAGTTCATACATACACACACACACACACATATATATGGCCATGACTGCTTTTTGACCGTTAGCCGCTACATCACAAAGCATTAGCTGAGTCTAGCAAGGATATACAAGTGATTATTTGGGGGATTTAGGCTGATCATATAGTAATTCGTTGAGCCTAGAATAATCTTCAACATGCGATGGAGCGGCTAAGGGTCAAAAAGCAGTCATGGCTGTTCCGAGCTTATCTGAATACTTGGATGAGTATTGCTGCAAAACTGAGTGAGTAGCAATGCTATATCGAGTCTAGTTTGTGTCTTCTTCATCACTGAGGCCCATGGTACAGTTGGTATGACATTTGGGTTGTATCAAGATGGTCCAGGTTCAATTCTTGGTAGTGGATGCATACTGCTGATGAGTCCTAGATAGGATGAAACAATCGTCCAGTGCTTTCTGCATTCTGTTGAGGATTATTCTAGGCTCGACGAATTACTATATATATATATATATATATATATATGCTCGACGAATTACTATATATATATATATATATATATATATATATATATATAAGAACTGGCCACTCGTATTCGAGGACACCCGTCTATTAGGGTGGCTAGCCAATCATTATTGCACACGCTTGCTCAGGCACATTTGTGTTTGCTCAAAACTCACAGATTCCACCTGTGGGGTATACTGCAACTATGCTGAGCAGACCGTAGTTACAGTTTCTGGGAGAGAGTGTGTTATCTGGCATGATCAACAATTTGAACAAGGTCAGCATGCTCAAGCCCTTGGCCATGATGACTTGTGGCTTTGTGCTAACACAGCTATCAACGGCCCTCAAGAGTTCCATCTACCCAATTTTACTCACATGGCTTGGGTCAAGTTGTGGTATGGTTTTCAGGCACTTTTCAAAGGTACCACGCACTGGGATTAATCCATTCTGATAACATCAGGAAGTCTCCTTCCTGACAAATCAACCATGGTGAGATTCGAACCAGGACTTATGGTCAGAAAGCAAACGTTCAACCACTTGGCCACACGCCCATATATATGTGTGTGTGTGTGTGTGTGTGTGTGTACTAGTTTACTTGGGAATATTTAAGTAATTTCATAATGACATTTATTATATTTCCTGTATGAGTAATCTAGGGTTTTTATCTAGAAAATTAACACTAATGTTGTGCCTAAGAAAAACTGTGCTTTTCAAATCATTAAAAGTAAAACTATCTGAATAAAGCTAACTTGATACAAAAAAATAAAAAGCAATGTATTAGCAAACCTTTTTTCACTACTTTTTAATAAGATATGTTGTTATGGTAATACAAGGCATGTTTGGAGCCTGGTCAAAAGGATATAATCTGAGACCACTGATCTAGAAGAAAGGATGGTGAGAGGAGGGGACAAAAGCTTGCTATTGCGGAGAAACCAACCATACATGAAGAAATAGTTAAGAGGTCATCTGCTAATGATATTTCTGCCCTGCTTAGGACCAAGAAAAATACAGCAGCTCAAAACTGACCAATTTCTAAGATGACTACAATTACTATCAAGTGCTGACTTCTAAATTCTTGAATATGTACATTTCTCCAGACCAAGATCCACCTTTTAAATAAACATTTTGCTATACTGAATATCAAAGGACTTATTCACCACTCTAAAGCAAACAAATAAAAAATATATATTATATTTGTATATACCGTTGCTCCACTTCATTTTATGTTTTATGTTTCTGATAAAAAACATCACCAAGAATTTCTCCAACCAACTTATCCTCACTGGTTACCTCCTGACGTGAACAAATATGGGATATAGGTAATATGATCAATAAATAAAGGGAATATTAGGTAACATAACCAATAAATAAAGAAGGGAATTTTAGCTAACATGACCAATAAATAGAGAAGGGAATATTAGGTAACATGACCAATAGATTAAGAAGGGGATGTTAGGTAACATGACCAATAAATAAAGAAGGAAATATTAGGTAACATGACTATTGTGAGACCGGAAACTACCTACACAATAGACTCTTCCAGGCCTATATTAAGTAGGCGACATAGCACTCTACAAAGTGTGATAGAGAGTGACACAGAGAGTCTCGTACGACTACCAGTGTTGGACACTAACTTATAGTAAGCTCCGCTTACACTATCTCTGTAACCTGTTGTTAATGTATCTTTCTTACATCTAATCTGTGTTCCGTGTTTTACTTCTGTGGGCCCAACTTTAGCACCCACAGCAGTGGCGACTCGGATTCTAGAAACGCACTCACAGCGAAACCTAAATACCTTACCAATCCAACACTTGGGTCGATGAAGAATTGTAGAAACGCATTCATGTCGAAAAACTGCAATACCTTGCCAGTCCCACAACAGTGGCAACGGAAGATTCGAGAATTTCATTCTCAATATATCGATAGCGACAGTACTCAAAAAATACACAAACTCCACGTGTTCCCACAGCAGTGTTGAACGTGAAATTGAGCTGGTATTAATAGATTAGCGATTTAAAAGCTAAACACCCAGCGTCTACATATATTCCAATACCAAACGCCATTGACAAACTAAGGATTCGACATCTACGGAATATTAAAGACTGTCCAATACGAGAACGATTTCTACACCCCCCCCCACACACACACACAAAAAAAAACAGTTGTTCGTAAAAAAAAAACTGACAAGACAAGATTAAGTACTCAAGTTTTTGGAAAAAATTATCGAAAATTTTTTTATGTAACTGAGTTAGGTAACTTGACTAATAAATAGAGAAGAAAATATTAGGTAACATGACCAATAGATGAAGAAGGGGATGTGAGGTAACATGACCAAAAATAAAGAAGTAAATATTAGGTAACATGACCAATAAATAAAGAAGTAAATATTAGGTAACATTACCAATAAATAAAGAAGTAAATATTAGGTAACATTACCAATAAATAAAGAAGGAAATATTAGGTAACATTACCAATAAATAAAGAAGTAAATATTAGGTAACATGACCAATAAATAAAGAAGGAAATATTAGGTAACATGACCAATAAATAAAGAAGGAAATATTAGGTAACATTACCAATAAATAAAGAATGAAATATTAGGTAACATGACCAATAAATAAAGAAGGAAATATTAGATAACATTACCAATAAATAGAGAAGGTGATGTTAAGTAACATGACCAATAAATAAAGAAGGGAATATTAGGTAACATGACCAATAAATAAAGAATGAAATATTAGGTAACATGACCAATAAATAAAGGTGATGTTAGGTAACATGACCAATAAATAGAGAAGGTGATGTTAGGTAACATGACCAATAAATAAAGAAGGAAATATTAGGTAACATGACCAATAAATAAAGAAGTGGATGATAGGTAACATGACCAATAAATAAAGAAGGAAATATTAGGTAACATGACCAATAAATAAAGAAGGGGATGTTAGGTAACATGACCAATAAATAAATAAGGAAATATTAGGTAACATGACCAATAAATAAAGAAGAAAATATTAGGTAACATGACCAATAAATAAAGAAGGGGATGTTAGGTAACATGACCAATAAATAGAGAAGTTGATGTTAGGTAACATGACCAATAAATAAAGAAGGAAATATTAGGTAACATGACCAATAAATAAAGAAGGAAATATTAGGTAACATGACCAATAAATAAAGAACGAAATATTAGGTAACATGACCAATAAATAAAGAAGGTGATGTTAGGTAACATGACCAATAAATAGAGAAGGTGATGTTAGGTAACATGACCAATAAATAAAGAAGGAAATATCAGGTAACATTACCAATAAATAGAGAAGGGGATGTTAGGTAACATGACCAATAAATAAAGAAAGAAATATTAGGTAACATGAATAATAAATAGAGAAGGGTATATTAGGTAACATGACCAATAGATTAAGAAGTGGATGTTAGGTAACATAACCAATAAATAGAAAAGGCAATATTAGCTAACATGACCAATAGATTAAGAAGGGGATGTTAGGTAACATGACCAAAAAATAGAGAAGGTGATGCTAGGTAACGTGACCAATAAATAAAGAAGGAAATATTAGGTAACATGACCAATAAATAAAAAAGGATATATTAGGTAACATGACCAATAAATAAAGAAGGTGATGTTAGGTAACATGACCAATAAATAGAGAAGGGTATATTAGATAACATGACCAATGAATAAAGAAGGGGATGTTAGGTAACATGACCAATAAATAAAGAAGGGGATGTTAGGTAACATGACAAATAAATAAAGAAGGAAATATTAGGTAACATGACCAATAAATAGAGAAGGGAAGATTAGGTAACATGACCAATAGATTAAGAAGGTGATGTTAGGTAACATGACCAATAAATAAAGAAGGGGATGTTAAGTAACATGACCAATAAATAAAGAAGGAAATATTAGGTAACATGACCAATAAATAAAGAATGAAATATTAGGTAACATAACCAATAAATAAAGAAGGGGATGTTAGGTAACATGACCAATAAATAATGAAGGAAATATTAAGTAACATGACCAATAAATAAAGAAGGGGATGTTATGTAACATGACCAATAAATAGAGAAGGTGATGTTAGGTAACATGACCAATAAATAATGAAGGAAATATTAGGTAACATGACCAATAAATAAAGAAGGAAATATTAGGTAACATGACCAATAAATAAAGAAGGAAATATTAGGTAACATGACCAATAAATAAAGAAGGAAATATTAAGTAACATGACCAATAAATAAAGAAGGAAATAATAGGTAACATGACCAATAAATAAAGAAGGGGATGTTAGGTAACATGACCAATAAATAAAGAAGGAAATATTAGGTAACATGACCAATAAATAAAGAAGAAAATATTAGGTAACATGACCAATAAATAAAGAAGGGGATGTTAGGTAACATGACCAATAAATAGAGAAGTTGATGTTAGGTAACATGACCAATAAATAAAGAAGGAAATATTAGGTAACATGACCAATAAATAAAGAAGGAAATATTAGGTAACATGACCAATAAATAAAGAATGAAATATTAGGTAACATGACCAATAAATAAAGAAGGAAATATTAGGTAACATGACCAATAAATAAAGAAGGAAATATTAGGTAACATGACCAATAAATAAAGAAGGTGATGTTAGGTAACATGACCAATAAATAGAGAAGTTGATGTTAGGTAACATGACCAATAAATAATGAAGGAAATATTAGGTAACATGACCAATAAATAAAGAAGGAAATATTAGGTAACATGACCAATAAATAAAGAAGGAAATATTAGGTAACATGACCAATAAATAAAGAAGGAAATATTAGGTAACATGACCAATAAATAAAGAAGGAAATATTAGGTAACATGACCAATAAATAAAGAAGGTGATGTTAGGTAACATGACCAATAAATAGAGAAGCTGATGTTAGGTAACATGACCAATATATAAAGAAGGGGATGCCAGGTAACATGACCAATAAATAAAGAAGGGGATGTTAGGTAACATGACCAATAAATAAAGAAAGAATCATTAGGTAACATGAATAATAAATAGAGAAGGGCATATTAGGTAACATGACCAATAGATTAAGAAGTGGATGTTAGGTAACATAACCAATAAATAGAAAAGGGAATATTAGCTAACATGACCAATAGATTAAGAAGGGGATGTTAGGTAACATGACCAAAAAATAGAGAAGGTGATGCTAGGTAACGTGACCAATAAATAAAGAAGGAAATATTAGGTAACATGACCAATAAATAAAAAAGGATATATTAGGTAACATGACCAATAAATAAAGAAGGTGATGTTAGGTAACATGACCAATAAATAGAGAAGGGAATATTAGATAACATGACCAATGAATAAAGAAGGGGATGTTAGGTAACATGACCAATAAATAAAGAAGGGGATGTTAGGTAACATGACAAATAAATAAAGAAGAAAATATTAGGTAACATGACCAATAAATAGAGAAGGGAAGATTAGGTAACATGACCAATAGATTAAGAAGGTGATGTTAGGTAACATGACCAATAAATAAAGAAGGAAATATTAGGTAACATTACCAATAAATAGAGAAGGTGATGTTAAGTAACATGACCAATAAATAGAGAAGTGGATGTTAGGTAACATGACCAATAAATAGAGTAGGAAATATTAGCTAACATGACCAATAAATAAAGGGGATGTTAGGTAATATGACCAATAAATAAACAAGGAAATATAAGGTAACATGACCAATGAATAAAGAAGGGGATGTTAGGTAACATGACAAATAAATAAAGAAGGAAATATTAGGTAACATGACCAATAAATAGAGAAGGGAAGATTAGGTAACATAACCAATAGATTAAGAAGGGGATGTTAGGTAACATGACCAATAAATAAAGAAGGGGATGTTAGGTAACATGACAAATAAATAGAGAAGGGAATATTAGGTAACATGACCAATAGATTAAGAAGGGGATGTTAGGTAACATGACCAATAAACAAAGAAGGGGATGTTAGGTAACATGACCAATAAATAAAGAAGGAAATATTAGGTAACATGACAAATAAATAAAGAAGGAAATATTAGGTAACATGACCAATAAATAGAGAAGGGAATATTAGGTAACATGACCAATAGATTAAGAAGGGGATGTTAGGTAACATGACCAATAAATAGAGAAGGGTATATTAGGTAACATGACCAATAGATTAAGAAGTGGATGTTAGGTAACATAACCAATAAATAGAAAAGGGAATATTAGCTAACATGACCAATAGATTAAGAAGGGGATGTTAGGTAACATGACCAAAAAATAGAGATGGTGATGCTAGGTAATGTGACCAATAAATAAAGAGGGAAATATTAGGTAACATGACCAATAGATTAAGAAGGTGATGTTAGGTAACATGACCAATAAATAAAGAAGGGGATGTTAGGTAACATGACCAATAAATAAAGAAGTGGATGTTAGGTAACATGACCAATAAATAGAGAAGGAAATATTAGCTAACATGACCAATAAATAAAGGGGATGTTAGGTAACATGACCAATAAATAAACAAGGAAATATTAGCTAACATGACCAATAAATAAAGGGGATGTTAGGTAACATGACCAATAAATAAACAAGGAAATATTAGCTAACATGACCAATAAATAAAGGGGATGTTAGGTAACATGACCAATAAATAAACAAGGAAATATTAGCTAACATGACCAATAAATAAAGGGGATGTTAGGTAACATGACCAATAAATAAAGAAGGAAATATTAGGTAACATGACCAATAAATAAAGAAGTGGAAATATTAGGTAACATGACCAATAAATAAAGAAGGAAATATTAGGTAACATGACCAATAAATAAAGAAGGAAATATTAGGTAACATTACCAATAAATATAGAAGGGGATGTTAGGTAACATGACCAATAAATAGAGAAGGTGATGTTAGGTAACATGACCAATAAATAAAGAAGGACATATTAGGTAACATGATCAATAAATAAAGAAGTGGATGTTAGGTAACATGACCAATAAATAAAGAAGGAAATATTAGGTAACATGACCAATAAATAAAGAAGGAAATATTAGGTAACATGACTAATAAATAATGAAGGAAATATTAGGTAACATGACCAATAAATAAAGAAGGTGATGTTAGGTAACATGACCAATAAATAGAGAAGGGAATATTAGGTAACATGACCAATAGATTAAGAAGGGGATGTTAGGTAACATGACCAATAAACAAAGAAGGGAATGTTAGGTAACATGACCAATAAATAAAGAAGGGAATATTAGGTAACATGACCAATAAATAAAGAAGGAAATATTAGGTAACATGACCAATAAATAAAGAAGTGGGTGTTATGTAACATGACCAATAAATAAAGAAGGGGATGTTAGGTAACATGACCAATAAATAGAGAAGGGAATATTAGGTAACATGACCAATAGATTAAGAAGGGGATGTTAGGTAACACGGCCAGGAAATAAAGGAGCGGTTATTAGGTTAAATGACCAATAAATAAAGATTGTATTAAAAATTAGGTCTGTGATTGCCGTCAATAGACCTTTGGACATACTATTTTTAGCCAAGTTGTACATGGCAGTACTGGACAGGAAAATATCATTTTTTAACTTAGGACTGTCACAAGAATCACCTTATTCACTGTAAGGTGTGGACATTTTATAGTAAATATTTAATGATCCTGGAATATTTGTCCTGCAAACAATATTGGTGAATTCATGTGAGTCCGAGTAAAAACAAGGAATTTAAAACAAATGACAATTATTACATGTTAACAAAAGGAAATACATGTGTATACAATTGAAATCAAAGGAAAAAACATTAAAATTAGCTATAAGAATGTGCTTGTTTGTGTGTGTGTGTGAAACAATCATATGAAATATATATGTGTGTATTCATGTGTGTGTGAAAATTCAGTGGACCAAGGAAGTGAACACATCCTGGAGGCAGTGTTCTTTATGTATGTTTGACTACATCTGGAAGCAAGAGGAGAGAGAGAGAGAGAGATAAAGAGAGAGAGAGAGAGAAAGAGAGAGAGAGAGAGAGATGGGGGGATATATTTACTTTTTTTACAGACTTAAATAGTGCCACCTACCAGCATTTTTAGCAAAGCTAAGTGGGGTAACCCACAGAACATATTAATGGTATTGTGCTAAAAGCATAGTGTTACAATGTTCTGTTTTTTCTGTCTTTAGTAATAACCACAAAAATATACATAAATTAGACCATATAGAGAATATTTTAATTTGAATTTAATAAATTTGAAATTTCCTGAAATATTGATATCACACATAATAAATTAAAAAAAAAATTAATTACTTTTTAAATTGAAAATCAGATTTTTCCATTATTAATTGCTTATTTGAATAATGTTTATTTATTTTTAACTTGTGTGATAAACATTAACAAACATAAAATTGTCCTTTTAAGATTTTTGGTGTTGCATATATTTTTTATAAAAGGAAAACAATGTTAACATTTTATTAAAAAATTCACTCTCTTCCTTTGATTCTTTTTTACAAAACGAAACAAACAGTATGTAACTGCTTTTATTTACTTATAAAAAAAACGGCCGACATACAGGGTAGTGCTTGTTTAGTTTTACTTTTCTTTTATTCTTACATAGGATTGGTAATCTTTCTTTAAAACGTCCTTACCATAGATTTCAATGGAGATTAAATTACTTATTAGAATATAGAAATATGCTGGTTATTACTCGTTCATTTTAAGCTATTAATGAAATAAAATAAAATAAGGCCCAAATGCACAATAATTTCCCCTATTTAGCCAATTCTAACCCAATACAAACATAGTTAAATTAAATAAATGACGAGTAAATGATGGTTCAAAGAAAAAGGGAAGTAACCAGCCAATCCACGAGACAAAAGACCTTTAGTTGTTTTGTATTAAAAAAAAAAAACGCAAATATTTAGAAAATTTAAATTAGAAAATAGAAATTAAATTAACCAGATTCTTAAGAAGATATATTTTTTCTTTTAAATAACTCGCAGTTACTTGCTTTATTTTATGTTAGGTTTTATTCTATCGATTTAATCGACATAAAAGTTTTACATTCGAATACGAGCTTTATTAAGACGGAACATATTTTTGTTAGGACCATTTTCTCCTAGGACACCGACTGGTCTTCTCTCTTTCACTGTTCACTCTCTCTCTTCCCAGTCTATATGTCTGTCTGTGAGTCTCAATGTCCTAAAAGCCGCTTTTTATCGTCTTGTTTGACCAAAAAAATTTTTTTACACTATCCATCGGGTGATAAGAATATCCAGGGAAAGATCCAGAGGTAAGAAGCGTCACAATATTGTTCCTATTTAACTGTAGATAGCTCCCCAAAATTAACGACCGTATGCGTATATATGTAGTTATTACAAAAACAACTACTACTACTATGAAGATGTGTAAATGGATGGTGACCCCTCACATCTTTTTTTTTTTTTAAAGGTGGGGGGGGAGGACCTTATTTTTTTTTTTTTTTTTTATTGCCTTTCCTTTCCTCTGTTTTCTTCTTTCTTCTGCCGATCTTTTTTTTTTTTCCAAATAATGAAGAAAGTTGAGGTGGGTGGGGGGTTCTTGCATTTTTAGTTGGCCGGGGCAAAATGTGGTGGTTGGGGGTAAGAAAAATGTTTTGTTTTTTTTTGTTTTTAATTGATTTCTAGAAGTAGATAAAAATCAGGGTGACGACTAAAATTATGATCCCATGAACAATAAATGAAAATTTAAATCCCCAGGCCTTTTATAAATTTGGTTAAAAAAAAAAGTAAATAAAAATAAAAAATAAATAAAAATGTATTGTAAACAATGCAAATTTATTGTATTGTTTTAATAAAGTTTGGGTTTTTTTTTTTTTTTTTACTGTAGTATGAATTTTGGTTACGACTTTCTTTATTTAATTTTAAATCTGCAACTTTTTTGTATTTTAGAATTACGTGTGTGTGTGTGTATACTGTAGTGTAGTGCACTGTATACGATACGTAGAGTGCGTGAGGGTCCCTCTTTTTGCCTTTGTACATTAAAAAATAACTTTATTATTATTAATATTAATTATACAAAGGTCTGTCTGATCTGATCTCATTCTAAAACAAGATTCAGAAATAGAAAAAATGAGCAAAGATCATTTATTTATTTATTTTTATTATATTTTATTTTTTATTATTGAATAAATTTACCACACACACACACACACACACAAACAAAAAGATGTTTTTTCAATTTTTAAAATCTCTGTTCTTATCTTTTTTTTCTCAAAAAAAGTATTTTGGAGGTAAAGAAAGAGTGTAAAATTAAATTTAAAATTATTCAAAAATTAATCCGAATGATTTATCTTTTTTTAAAATATTTTATAATCTTTTTTTTTTTTTTTTACTTTCTAAAATCATTAGTAATGAAAAGTGAAATGATCCAATTTATTCACTTATTATTTTCAATTATTTTTAATCATATTTAAAAAAAAATCCTCATGTTTTAAAAATGCAGCTTTCATTTGATGTAGTCTTGTGACTTTCACAATTTAAAAAACAATCACTGCGATGCTATATATAAAAATAAAATTAAATTAAAAACTAGTCTTTGATTTTTTTTCTCTTTAATTTTCTTTATAATGTAAAAGATTTATTTTTTTTATTTTTCATAACTGACACAAAAATTTATAAATTTAATTCATTTATTTGTTCAATATACTCTTTTTTTTTTTTCTTTTTTTTTTTTTTTTTTTGTAAGTGTCATATATTTTAATAATTTATTTTTGGGCCTCAAAAAATCGAATTTTCTTTTTTTAAATTAAAAAAGACAATTCTTCCCATTGAAGATTTTAAATTAAAATTTTTAATTCTGCGAAAAAAATAATTTCCTTTAAATTGTTTTTTTAATCTTTTTATTTAACGCACTGAAAATAAATAATTGTTTTTTTTTTTTTTTTTTTTTTAGCAATGATTCGTTTTTCAAAACTTGATTACTTTTATTTTCATTTTTACATTTTTTTGTAAAATTTAAAAACATCAGATCTAGAAAATAGAGCTTTTTTTTTTTTTTTTTTTTTTTTTTTTTTTTAAATACTCTGTTCTTTTAATCAAGCCTTTGTCTACTCGAAACATTTTTTTTTTTTTTTTTTTGTAATCAATAATGTAATTATTAACTTTTTACACCTAAAATTATTTTTCTCCATCCGTTTTAACTTTTCTCACACACACTACACACGTGTGTGTAAACCTCGGTAATAAACTTTATTTAGAGATCATTCCTTTCCATTGTTTTGGTTTTATTGTTTCTGTAAATGCTGCCAAAATTTCGCAAAATTATTTCCCAAACGCAACAATCTTTGTATTTTAAATTTTAAATTTTATTTTTACGTTTCTAAACTAAAGTTTGTTTTTGTTTGTGTTTTCGTTTTCCCCTTTAATTTTGTAATCTACCAATAAATTTTGACTAATTTTTATTTTCATATTTTATTTTTTATCATGTTTTTAGTCCATCGGTCGTTAAATAGAATAAGTAAATAAGTAAATAAAGTAAAAAAAACAAAAAAAAAAAAAAACTGTTGCTACCGTTGTAACTGTACGTTTACCACATATGAGGAGAGAGACGAATTGAAAATTGTGCGTGAAAAGAGTTTTAATTTCAAAAGATCCAGGTTGTCAAAAGTCTTAGTTTTGGTTTTGGTTTTAAATTTAAAAGCATAACTCGACAAATATTTACTTAGTATGTGGTTTTTATTTATCACTAAAGACAAGATTAAGATTTCTACGGATTAACAAAATAAAAATTTATCTTGTGGGATACCGTCATCTGTTGTGAAGAAACCCCACCCCAAACAAATACCTGTAGTTTTGTTTTGTTTATTATTATTTGATTTTTTTATTTATTTATTTTTTTTTTTTTGGCATTTCCAAAATAAGATGTCGTTTCGGTTTCAAGCGATATTTTATTTTACAATAATCTTCTTACTCTTGGCTTAATAAATTTTAATTTTATGAAATTTAATTAACTAGTGTAGGTGCCTCTTACTTCTTACACTTTTGTTTGTAAAGTCTGTTTTACTTTTTTTTACGCCTTTGTCTTTTTGTAGGCGTAAAAAAAAAGGAGTTATTAGTAAAAAAAAAAAAAAAAAATGTTTTTCTTTGTTTTGTTTTCTTTGCTAATGACACTCACAAGTGGTGACCACTGAGATTTTGTCTCGCTCTCAAAGGGATGAAGATAAAAAAAACTGATTGTCCAAAAACTTTTATAAAATCAAAAAGTACATTGTCCTCGTAAAATTCCTTAATTTAAACAAAATTCAGTTGCTACTAAAGTGAGTTTTTATACTGATCTGGTGACTTTCCTTAGAGATCAAGTGACAGCAAGTCTCTCCAATGCTCCAGAACGCACACCAGCATTCTTCTTACTGATTTTATTATTGCTGTTGATTTACATTTTTTTAATATATTTTTTACAAGGCTCTTTAGAATTGTTCCATGTACTCTGATAATAATGGGCAGTACTGTTAACTTCATGCTCCACATTTTTTTATATTTTTTTTGTTTTCTTTTACATTCTTTTAAGTTAATCTTGTTCTGGAATAATAGGTTTACTTTTCTTGGTCTATAATGATTGGATCTACTCATAAGGCCTGGATTAAAAGGTTTGAATTTCAAATGTATGCCCTTATTTCATTTTGGTAAAGTATGGTCTACAAAACTGTTAATAAGAGTCCTAACTCATTATTTTCTATCGTTATTTCTAATTCCTTGATCTTTGCATGCCTCCCAGTTTGCATTCTACTGATATTGCATATTAGCTGGTTTGAACTTTACAAACATGCACTTATCAACTGTTGAATGAAAGACAAGGTGAAAATATTTGAGAACATCTCTATAGATTTAATTTGAAATTCATGTATATCATATAGAAACATTGTGCACTTACCTTAGTGAAACTTTTGTGGAAAGGGAGAAATGAGGGAATTAAACTGTAATCTTGTGACGAAAATATAATAAAAGATATTATTTTGTCTTCACACAAAATTTATAGAAAGGAGTTCCAGTCAACAACCATCTGATTAAAGGGTGTCAAAATTTGGATGTGTTCGAAGAGAGAGATATAAAATATTAAAATAGTTAGCCAAATGCAGTATTTTTTCTTCCTTCATTACGAACTTGCTTTCTCTTTCGAAGCTGACTGTATGTGTTACCAAAACTGTTAATAAGAGTCCTAACTCATTATTTTCTATTGTTATTTCTACAAGGAGGCAACATATAGTGTTTTTTGTTGCAATTTGACACAAATGATTGCCATGGCAAGATTATGCCTGTTACAAGAATTCGTTAACATTTCTTTCTTTCTACGCTGAGTTTCGCTTCAAATACTAATAATTGCCATTATAGTTTTTCTACCTTCTCTTTTCCATAACAGTTGGGCTTGAAATCTTGACAATTATTTCAATATATCCTCAGATATGGTCTTCACATCTGGTAATTAATGCATGGATAGTGGACATTAGGTATCATGCAATTTTTCATCACTTTCCAGATTATTCTTGCTGTTCCTAACAGACTTTCTGTCTGTAACAATTCCACAATCAATGTCATTTTTCTTTATCCATATCTCTCTATTCTTTCTATCATGATACCAAGTTCACTAATGAGAGCTGGTATGAGTGTAACCTTCAACTTCTAAAGCTTTGTAAGTTCAATGGGTCATTTCTCTCCTTGCTTTTGTTCTCTCCTTGTATCAAAGGGAAACAATGGATCAATGATTTTCTCGTTCTTTTCTCGTTTTATCTTCCATCAATACATCCAGGTTTGTTGTGTGTCAGTTTCTTATCTGTTTGTATTGAAAAATCCTACAAAATCTTATTTCTTATTCAAAGACTTTCTCAAGTTTACAGTTATACCATTCCTTTTCTTACTGAAAACCTTGCTTCTTGCACAATTTCCAATTGGCAACTTGATCCTGTCTCCACCTTTTTATACTAATTCTGGGCTAAACTTTCATACACAATGTGTGTTAGAGCTGTATCAAATTTCCCACATATTCTCCAAAGTGGTGACATCTCTTTGTGGACATGCTTACTAATAATATTTGTACTAATATCCTGATCTTCAGCTGCAATTATAGTTCTTTTCAATTTCCTTTGCAACTAACTCCATGTTAATTTGTCTCTACTTTTTTCTCCAAATGTCCATACAATTATTTATTTATTTTTTTTTTTTTAAATATACTCACTGGATATGAAGATAAAATATTTCTTTCAAAATAATCATTGTCCGAACCTTGACTGTTTCAATTGTTGAGGGTGGTGGATGAAGGCAGAAGAAACATTGATTTTTTTTTTTTTTTTTTTTTCTTCTTCTTCTTCATGAGCCTTTCAGTGGGCTTTCAGATAGCTTGGTGGTGGTACCCATCTCTTCTCCAAGCTCTTGACCAACAGGCAAAAACCTTGGAATATGCTGTGGGTCACCCTCTGTCCATACAGTAGGCTTTCAGGTTTTAAATTTAGAGCTGTCCCTCTCCTAGATTGCTATAAGGCTATAGGACTCAGTCTCTCTTACCATTTACCTATAGCGGTGGGGAGAAAAGATGTATTCATAGCTTTCCTAAGAGTATTAGCATATAATTGAATGTAATGAACTTGAGTGGATTTTGCTCTCTGATTCTTCAGTGGATTTTGCTCTCTGATTCTTCAGTCCAAGCCACTATCCCTTACTTCACCATGCTACCTTGATACAAAATCCAAATTCACTTTTACACTCTTTTTATAATATATTTCCGTTCCCTTTTTTTTTTTCTTTTTAAATAAAATGTAATATTTTATGTTAAAAAGTATTTTTGTTTGCATCAATGCTTGAAGCTAATGTCATTCTGAGAATGATAGAATATTAATTTGGGACAACTGGTTAGGTTTTTTTGGGATGATAACGGGAGGGTACAAAATTTTTAATTAAAAATTTATTATATTTATTCTAAAAGCAAATATTTCTTACAATAAAAAAAATCCTACTAGGCATAAATAGTGCCAGGCTTTTAATAAATGGAGAATGCACACACACAATTTAAGCAGTTCTTTTTAAACTGTTGAATGAAATCCAAATGGAAAATGAAGGTTGAAGGAGTTAAATTTAGATATTTGTATTGTGTGTGTATGTGTATATATATATATATATATATATATATATATTTTATAGTAAAAAGAAAGAACAGTAAGATATATAATCCGGTGTTCTTATTGATATTTTTATTTTTACAAAACAGTGCTCAATGTAATTTTACAGAGCATAAATACTATAAATTAACTGATTTAAGATATGGTTTGTTCACTACACAGGTATTACCATGTTTCAAAAACCGAAGCTATAAACTTCAAATTTAATTATATAATTAGATTAAAAGCATTAGTTCTGTTTCATCTTTAAGTGAATTTTGGGATAACTTACTTTTTAAATTTACTGAGTTTTAAATGCACATACAATTCAAAATTTTTTTGTTTCCAACGATACAGAGAAATCCAATCATTTAGACAGGGGCGATAGCATGTTCATTTTTATTAACTATTATTGTATCAATTATGAGTTATGCTCAAGAAAGAGGTTAAGTCTAGGTAGGGTTGGGGTGCATTTTTCAACAAATTTTGACATCCGTTCAACGCATGTTGTCTGTTTTTTTTTCGGCATTTTTTTTTTCATTAAATTCTTACTTGTATGCAAAGATTCTTTCTAAAAGGGGTGATGGGTTAGAATATGTTATATTTGTATTATTTATCCCTATATGTGAAAAACCATTAAGATCCGTTGTAAGAACTAATTTTGCTTTTTACAAAGTAAGAAAATTATGTTTTTTTTTTTTTTTTTTTCAATCAATTGAATGAACCATTAACATCCAACTTTTCTGTCATTTTCTCTGCTTATCAAAAACTAATTGAAAATATAAGAACAATTTAAAGTAATAAACATGGAGAACTTAGCCACAGAACAAAGCAAATGAAAATGGCTTTGATAAAAAATTTCAAAGCTTAGATGAAATGCACTAATATTCTTTATATGCACATAGTCCATAAAGTTCGTGTGCACTTTAAAAAATTTATAACTTTATTTGTATTTGCATTAGAAATAATTTGTAAAAAGAATTAGAAAGAAGTAAATCTATATTTTTTAAGGTTTTATTGAAATTTTATTTAAGTTTCCGCATGTCCTCCATCATTAGCAATACAAAGTGTAATATGCTGGAAAAAAGAAAATATTTTTTTACTTATCTAAAAATTGTTGCAAATTTTGTGGTAAAGAATTATTCAATAACTATACTTAAAACTAAACTTTATAACATTTTTTTACAGATTATTTCTATCACAAATACAAATAAAGTTATAAATTTTTTAAAGTGCATACAAACTTTATGGACACCCTGTATATAAAATGAATGCATCAAGAACAAGGTTGTTTTAAAGCTCCAAGTTCACCACTGAGAATTGTCTTGCAGGACAATGGTCTTGTAGATCAAAGCATTGGTCCAGGAATTTGGTAACATAGAAATTATGGATCTGACAGTGTGTACTTGGATTTAGTTGAATGGGTGAGCAATAACTGAATAGTACTAAAAATGAAAACTAGATTAAATAAAGGGTCCAGTTTGGAATTCCCTTTTCGTTACATATACCTGATGAAAGCTGTGATAACAACAACAATAAATATGAGGATAATAGTCTGCATGTAAATAGTTTGTTAACCATTTGCTCCACTTTATAGTCACCCTATTTGCTGGTGATGATAGTTTCAATAAAATAACACACACCCTCATTGTGTACAGGTACCATGAAATTGGTTCTAAGAACACTTGGCCAACTTCCAGGTGCTTCATTGACACCCTGATTTGCCAGATTTAAATCTCTGTTGACTGTGTAAAGGACATGTTGCAGATCTCGTTCAATTACTTGCAGCCACACCCAGTAAATACAACTTGGCTATTGATATCCCTGGATAGATATACCCACACAACAAGTCCAGTAACTTGTAAATTCAATGCCACATCACATAGCCATCATTATTTAGTTGAAGGGTGGAGCTTGTACTATAGTTTATTCATGTGAGAAAGAAAGAGATATTTGCATAGATATATTTTCTTAATTTTGGAAATAGTGCTGTTATGTTTCATCTATAGTGCTAGTTAAATCTGAAGTTTCAACATGTGATCATAGGGCTGTTTGGAAATGTTTTTCCAACCTGTTCTGTAGTACTTTGCTTTTTTGTCTGTAAATTCTGCAAGATAACATGTTGCCAAAATACAAAAGCATAAAATATAATAAAACTGAGAATTTTGCTAAAAACTGGAGACAAATTAAACTCTTCCTATATAAGTAAATTTTGCAAGGTTCCTCTTAAATCATTCTTCACACCTATACAATTTGACATAATTCAATAAATAATGGAAATTTCCATTCATTTTGTTTAACTTGTTATGCGAATTTAGTTGTTATCTTCGTCTAAGAAGTTATCAGCTATACCATATGGTAAACAGCTGTTAGAGTTCAAGAAAATATAGATTATTCCACTGAAGAAAGAAGAGTTGAGATACTAGCTTCAGCATTCAGAGACTGGTTACCAGCTTTTTGGCAAATTCAGACTATTGTGGATGATTTAGAAGAAAGAATTTAATGCAATAATATCTTACATAGCTGCAGCTATTGAATTGAGAAAAAGAACACATGACATGGAAGGAAGAATTGCAGTGATCAGACAGAATTCAATTTGAATGCTCTCAGTGGACGTGCATTGATTTAGCATAATTTGCATAAAGGGGCCTGGTGTATTCTCACTCTATTCAAGGTGATGGAAGGTTTTGGGCAGCTTTTGGATTACTTACAAAAGCACCAATAACCTTCATCATCATTCATCTTCATCATCATTCATCTTCAGGCTGCCAGATATAAAAAAAATATCTGTTATCTTGCTTCCTCATATAGTTTGGTGCCAATTGGAAGTTCAAAAAAGACAATCCTCCAATCGATTGGACACAAAGTATAAACACACTAGTTTCAGAACCACAACATGATATTAGGATTCATGAGCATGTTCACTTGACCATAATCCAATTGAGAACCTGTTGGATGTTTTTTGCTTGAAAGGTGGACATCAATACCATTCAACCCAAGAATTGAAGAATTCTATAAAGGATGCATGAGCTTCAATAGACAATGATCAATTGTAGAGACTGGTGATAAAGACCTTGCCATAATGCATTTTTCAGGTTAGGGAGATGTTGAAAATTAGTTGTTTCACATATTTTAATAAATTTATGAATAAAAAATTAGTTTCATATTTAATTCTGTATGAATTGGTAAATGATAAATATTGCATTGATTTTAATTGTATTAGTCTTTAGAATATTGGAAATATAAAATTATCCTTGTAAATAAACAATCTAATAAATAAATAGTGTTTAATATTTTTGTTATAACTTCTCAAGAACTAATAAAATGTATAAATTTACTTTCATCATATTTTTAAGTTTTATTAAAATTATAATCATTGCTTTTTAAAGTAATAAACATTAC
Organism: Acanthosepion lycidas; assembly: GCA_963932145.1. NCBI lineage: Eukaryota > Metazoa > Mollusca > Cephalopoda > Sepiida > Sepiidae > Acanthosepion > Acanthosepion lycidas. Next base: position 6,917,118 of record OZ010575.1, on the reverse strand, counting down.
TGAGGAGTGAAGGTAATTAAAATAATAGTGGTGTCAAGGGAAAAACCATTCTTTTGACACATTTGGCATTTATTGACCAAGCAGTCTGTATTGCTTTCAGTTGAAGTTTATAAAATCTTTCTTTTAAAAGAATTTTTCAGGAAAACAGATCTCTCAAGTCCAGTAGCTGTTATTGCTCTTTCTGGTATTGATAGATGTTTCTTCTAACCTTTTATTTGAAGTAATGTGAAACTTCAACATCTTGATTGTCATTATTTTCTCTTTGACTTATATGTGCTATTCATTTTAGTTGTTGCTGCTGTTGATAGTCCTCAAGTGATGTAGTTTCTGTTATTTGCTACAGTTCTTTGTTTGTGATTCTGTAACACCAGTCCACAAGGTTCAAAGATCTTTGTCAAAATCTCCAGCATTCAATTTTGCAGATCCTTTTTTAAACATTGATCTTATGAAGCGGCTGTATACAGCTGAGTGTTTTGATATTTCTCGGTATGACAAATCTATTTACGAATGCTACTTCTGTGTATAAATATAAGTTATGAAATAAAATCTCTACATTTACCTTGATAAAATTCCTCAAGGAATGAAACACATTGGTAGAGAAGTTTTCCTTTTGTCTTTTCTTATATATATCATTCTACTGCTGTATCTTTTTAAGTAGGTGTGCTTTTAACAAATTTTCCAGCAAAGGATAACCCTGACATCAGTCATAAATTTTGGACTGAACATATGTTATATTGTTTGTTTCCTTTAATTTTTTTACCAGCATAATAGTAAAAGGTTTATTTATATATATATATATATATATAGCTTGAGAAAACTTTTTTGTATAGCCTGTCAAGACCTCCAGCACCTGGAGTATAATGTGAAACTTTTTAGCAATTATCTGCAACCATTGAACATGTGATCTCGACTTTTGCATTTTTTCCACATGTATGAACACCATCCTATAAAATTTCACAATTTGAGATTTGAAGGTGGTGCAGCCGGTCTGTTAATTGAAAATAAAATTAGCTAGCTAACTTCAAATTGCAGCTAAGAGAGTTTGTGCTAATGCCATTGGAAGAGGCATGAACCCATCTTTTCTTCCCATCAGCTATGGGTAATTTATCACAGCAGAATAGGTTCTTAACCTTATTTGGCAACCAATTTAGGAGAAGGAGAATACTGAATTCAAAATCAAAATTTTATCAACTTTGGAATCTAACAATGGGTAATGGTAAAATTAGTCATTTCCATAAAGAAAACATTCGGCATTCACTAACCAAATAGTTATTGTCAGTTGAAATTTATAAATTTTTTTATTAAAACAGTTTTTTCAAGAAATTAAATTTCTCAAGTCTGTCAAGTGTTATAGCTTCTTCTAATATTAATGGTAGTTTCCATCCAATCTTTTTGTTCTTTGGTAGTGAAGACCAATATTTTCTCATTAGGTAGGGCTATCTGATACTGATATGGATCCCAACTCCATTTCCATAAGATCTGTTTTGTTTATTGTGTTTATCCTGATTTCCTTCTTTGTGACCACTCCAAACTTATCAAAAACCCTGACTCTACAAAGGTTACTGATCTGGATAATACACTTAAGAACCTTAGCTGAATTATCTTCTGTCTTGATAAAGTTGTTTAACTGTTACCTGAAATAGGAAATATTTCCCAAGTCTGTGGAAGTATCTGGCTATATTTACATTATTCAGATGGTTGAAATGTTGAACTGAACCCTTTATTTCGGTCATTGGGGTAGACTGTTCTAGTTCCACGTGCCATGTCTAATGGATGTCAGTTATCAGTTATTGCCTGTTAATTACCTTAACCAGTTATTGAACTCACACTCTTTGGGTCCTGTCACTGGATCTAACCAACGCCTTTATCCACTGTGCCATGAGGACATCTGTGTATGAATTTCTGGGTATTATAAGCCTATTTGCATTGAGTGAGCAATAGTATAAAAACAACAAACTTGTACTAATTTACTCATGCCATAAAAAAAATACAATAATATTTTAATAATATATATAGGATTAATACAAGTAAAAGGTTTGTCACTTAGCTGGTTGATGTTACTCTGTCTACTCATCAGGGGAGATATATATATATATATATATATATATATATATATATATATATATATATATATGCACACACACACACACAGGGTGTCCCCTAAAATGTACACACCTTTTTGACTTATAACTTCCTGAATTTTTTTTTTTCTGACCCAATCCTATTATAATTGTGTTTGTTCCTCTCGTCATTAGTTAGTATGCCCATTATGTCCTGTAATAAACTATTCTATGTTTTTATCGCATGTTAAGAGTGGAAAAGACATTACTTGGTTTCAGAGAAAAAGAGAATCAGATTAAGCTATGAACAAATACTACACTTTGATCTTAGCAAAAAGTTCAAGATACAATAAATAGCAACTGCAATTAACTTGCCATTTTTTCAGATACACAGTATCAAATGACCTACAATTGGAAACTGAGTAAGGTAATCGTTAAAAATCCAGCTACCATAAATAAAATAACATCATCTGCTGAATTATTTTAAAATTATTATTAAGAAAAATATTGATAGGTATTGTGTAGAAAGTAAAAAAAAGAAAGATAAGATAATCTCCTGCCAATACCTCATAAATGATGATATGGAAAGAGAGGTGAAATGACACTATTTGGTTTCAATGAGAAAATCAAAGAAGGGAGGACAGAAGTGTTTAATGACTGTTTTAGTGAAATGGAAAAAGTTTTCAATTTCAAATCTTTTCATTTTTACCCACTTCTTAAAATAACTACCAGTTTTCATATTTATGATTGTTATTGCCATATTTTGTTAAAGTTGTTAAGCTCAAATATTTAATGCAGAATTTCTATAAATATTTTATTGTCACAGAACTTTTGCCATAAGCTTAAAATTCAATCATTAACTTTAAGATTCATCAGAAAATTTAAATAGAAAAACCATGAAAATTTCACAGGTCCTTCTAGTACATTTAATTTCATTTAATTTTTAGTTTAAACTGCTAATCTTCTTTGTAAGTCAATAAACATTAATATTTCTTAATTTTAACCATTAATCTTGTTTGCAAGTCAATAAACACTGCATTTATTGTCATTTAAAGAGGTGAGTATATTTTTCTGATGCAACCTGTGTGTGTGCACACACACACACACTCTTTGCATTTTATATGTATCAAATTAAGTACAACCACAGAAAATGCAATACCTAAGGTTTAAAATGAATTTTTAAAATTAGAAAATTTTACTTGAAGCTTTTATTTTAGTTTTAATTTCAAGCTATTAGATTGAAGTTAATATTTCCAATCAGCAAAATATTTCAAAAACTAATTTAAATTAACTGGAAGGATTTTTTTTCTAAAATAGCTGATTACATCATTTTTTTTTTTTTTTTTTTTTTTTAGTAATCTTTCATCTCAATGTCATTTTGTTTATTAAAAAATGTTCCAAAAATAATATACTTTTCTGAAATTTTATTCAAACAATATTAGCTGATTTAAATTATAATTAATCTGATTTGAAATAGATATTATTTACTTTAAGTTTAAAATATTGCAAAAAAAAATTTTTTATCACTGGTAGCTGTTTATTTAAGCTGTTGACATATTTGACAGATTGATGTTTATCTGATGTTATTCTATGGGAGCCTTAGCTGTAAAAAAATAATTGAATATAGCATGATCACCCTTTTTATATATTATTTTTAAGTATTCAGTAATCATAAAAATTTATGAAAATATTCTTCATAATCTAATGTTTTATTGAATTTTAGATAACTTCTGGCCTTGAATTTACTATAGCTATCACTTTTATTTTCTGATTATGTTATGTATGAGCCACCATATCTACAAAAATTGGCACATTTATATACATACAAAAAAATTCAAAATTCTTTTAAAAATATTGATGTTTGATGATTTGTACTAAGTTTTTCTATTTATGATTAGTAAATATAGTTTTTACTTAATAATAATATCATCTAAAAAGGTAAAATTAATACAGAATTTTAAAAGATTTGTAACTTAATACGTTTTTCTAATTAAAATTTAATAAATTATTATAAGAATTCATTATTTATTGAGAAACAATTTTTTTTCTGAAGATAGTATCCTGAATATATCTTATTTATAAAAGCAATTAATAGCTTTTCTAATTAAATAATATCATAGTTTATTGCATTTTTTATTTTATAATTCAGAGCAGATTTTTGGTAAATGGTATTTCTGTTTGACAGAAGCAAATTGATGATTTAAATTCTCCAGGAAGTCCTGTTTTTAACTAATATAAATATGAAAAGGGTAGAATTTTAATTTCTCAAAATTTCATAAAATTAAGTGGCAATTAACATTAAAAAAAAAAAAAACATTTTTATAAATATTTTCTAAAAGCAAGTTTCAAAAATAATTTAATTCATTTGTGAATAAGTCCTGAAAATTTAATTAAAATCTGACAGTTATTTGATTTTTGCCAAAATTTCCAAAACAATGTTTTTTGTTTTTTTTTAATTTCCCATAGTAATATTTGGCTCACCCACTGACTAAAAAATAACAAAATTTTTAACCAAAATTTTGAATATGCCAGAAAGAATTTTAAAAGTTTTAATAAAATATCCTCAAGGACATAGGCGTTGGTTAGATCCAGTGACAGGACCCAAAGCGTGTGAGTTCAATACCCTGTTAAGGCAGTGGAGAACTTTCAGAGGGAAAATTAAGAGGAGATAACTGATAACTGACATCCATCAAACATGGCACGTGGAACTAGAACACTCTAACCCAGTGAACGAAATAAAGGGTTCAGTTCGACATTCCAACCATCTGAAGAAAGCTGGAGCGTACAACGGCCAAAATGTTATAATGAATATGGCGACAAAAATGAGGACAATAGTCTGAATAATGTAAATAATTTAATAAAATAGTCAAAGAAAATTTGGTCTTTCCTCTTAATAATAAAACATTTTGATGATAAAACTTTGTTTTTATCAAATTTGGAGCCTTTTTTCATCATTGTATGCTCTTTTTAGCGAATTTTTTGGAGGTACCTATGTAAAATGTATACAAATTAAAGAATTTTTTTTATTTATTCCGAATCATTTTGAATATGAAAATCTTTTAAATCACAAATAATAATAATAATCATAGAATAATGAAAATAATTTCTGACTGATCAGAAGAAATTAGCTTGCAGGGGGGGAAAAAAAAAGCAAACATTGTGACAAAAAGCAGCAAAATAAATGCTGAGTTTCAGCCAATTTATTCTCCAGGATTCTTAATGTGAGTGAGTTTTTCTATCTAATTTTCTTTCTCTTATCTAGAATGCCACTGCTAATGTCCTCCCTACTGCCTTTTTTATCACAAAATGAAAAGTATATGAAAAACCTACCATAGAAGTAAAACAATAGTGACCTATGTATTTTTGAAATCAGCTAGAAAATTTTATTCTAATATTGGAATCCCATAACTAAGAAGTCTTAGTATGTAGATTGCTTTGAACTAGTTTCATCATTTCTGTTATTTTGGCTGCGTACTCTCTGGCCTACCTTGTGTATCTGTCATATTTTGTAATGTTGAATCTAGCTATTAGTTTGAACCAGCCTATATACTATAATTAAAATGCTTTACCTAAGAAAATTCTGACATAATGTCCTAAGATACACATCTAAATTTGTTAGATGTAAACTTGTATCAAGCTCAAAACACATCTACATTCAATGCAGGACATATTAGATGCTTACCCAGTAGCTTAATTTAGTGTTCTCTAGCGTCTGTTTTATATGGGAACAGAAGATCCACTCGGGTGGCCCTGTTAACAACATGACAGGACATAGAACCTTACCTGGGTGGGCTTATGATGTTACTAATTGGACTGGCAACATGTAGCATGATCTAATGTGTCATGGTTCCAATAATTCAAGGCTGATTAGGTTAATATGAGAATATACATACTTTATTTTTTCTCTTGGAAATGTTCATCTTTCAAAATGTGTGTGCAAGCATAGTACCTAATGAGTTTTGAATTTTGTCTGGGATCAAAAATGTAACTCTCCATCCCTCAGCCTAGTATCAGTGTGTTGTACTCGTGCAGTCTGTCAAAGGGTGTTAGACACATATAGACTGATTAGTAATATTGTGCGTTATGTAAATCTATATTTTCTACATCTACCTACCTTAGATGTGGCCAAAAATTTCCAGCATTTTTTTATGTAAAACAAAGAATGTTTTCTGATACTGAAAACTTTTGCATATATCTAATAAACTTATAATATGAAATGATAAAACATGAGATAAAAAAAATAAGATAAAAATTGTAAAATTGTATATAAATATTTTCTCTTTTTTATTATTGTTAAATATATTTTTATATTTAATTAGTGTGTGTGTGTGTGCGTGTGTGTGTGTGTGTATAATATATATATATATATATATATATATATATATAATGTTTCCTATATACTAATAATATATCACATAAATCTCTTTATCTATTTCGAATTATCATTCAAACTGTATAATAATTATAAATGTGTATTTATATATTTTCTGTCTCATCTGTAGCAAGAAGGGAGGTAAATCAACTTAAGTTAGTAAGTTTATGGGTGATTACATCCCTTAGTCAATTTAATAATCTCTGCAAATAAATTATTTATCTGCATTTAGACAAAATTAGTTCCCAATCAAAATGAACCACTTAATTAATCTGCTCCTTTATGCCTACATTTCTTAGATGGCGGTCTTATTTGTACAAGTCTTTCATGTGAGTCACTCAGATACCTTTGTCTATTAAGTGATCATCTTGCTTCAACTTGGTCTTGTAATAGGCTCTATAATTTGCCATCTTTGTCATTCTGTTGCTAATCTTTTTCTCTCAAGAGATATTTCACTGTTATATTAAACATTTAAAATTTTTAACATGAAAATTTATGAAAAGTGAGATATATGTATATATGCAATACCAGGAGTAATCAAAGAATTATAGATACCATTGAATGTCTAAAGTATATGAAAGGAATGGATTAATTAAATGGTTTATTTTAGTTGTGAATTCTTTATCACTGCTTTATTGAATCTCAAGACATTGTCTTGATACAATTTTGCAATTTTCTACTTATGTGAATTAAGCTTCTCAGCCCTAAATAACATAAAAGATAAGAAATGAGAAAGACTACACTAAACTGAAGAAGTAATGAGGGCCTGCTTATCACACATTCCACCAAATAGAAATTGTAAAAAAACGCCAGGCTCAGGTTTCACACTAAATCAACTGCACAAATAGTTGAATAGAAACATTGAAATAAAATAAGTTCATATTTGTGCGTGTGTATTTTTTTTTTTTTTTTTTAAATCTATGGTTTTATTTCATAACATTTAAATGTATACCCTTTAAAAGTTTTGCTAAGTGTGTGGTGATATTTTCATTTGCTCCTAGGTGTGCTGTTGCTTAAAAAGGTTGAGAAACACTGGCATAGACAATTGTTAAGACAGCCAGTAATGAAGAGGTGGAGTTAGGACAAGAGACATGTGTAGAGTAATGTTACCAGCTGCAAATGTTAGTTTTTAGCTCTGTTTGGTAGAAGAACAGGCATAACAATTTAAAATTAAACCTTCGGAAATCATTACCATAATAGCTGCTTCTTAGGTGATTCTACAATAAGATATTTAAAATGTACTCACTGTTGAATAAGTTGTTGCTTGAACGTACATGTGCTCAATCTTAATATTTGTATACACTAATAATATACAAGGTATATCAGAAAAGTAAGGCACAAATATTTACTAATGTTACCAGCACTACTATCTGACTTTTTTTCACATAGTTGAAGATTGATTTGAGAATTACTCTGACATCTTGTGAAATAGATTGGAGTGATTTCCTGTTGACTTTTTCACAGTTTAAGATTCAGAGTTTTCTTCTTAGATTGGTTGCCACCCAAAGCTAAAGAACTCCATCTACTTTGGCTGGAGGTAGAAGAGATGGATTCATATCTTTCCTGAGAACCTTAGTGTGAAAGTGAAGGCAACAGAATAGGTTGAAATTTGAACTAAGCTCACAAATTACATTTTTTGCAGCTATAACTTTAACAATATCCACACATCCATGATTACCATTGTATATATGATTAGTTTGTTAGGAGTTCTCTATTATAGATTCAAACAAGTTTTGCTCCCAATTTGGTGAATTGAAAGAAAGACTTGGATGAAGAGAAAGAATGTTATATTCTCTCAGGATAATGATAAACTTCATGTTTCTTTGGTGACTAGTCAAAAACTGTTACAGTTTGGGTACAAAGTTTTTATTCATTAGCAATATTCAGCAGATATTGGATATTTGGATAGATGATTTTTTTTTTTTTTTTTTTTGATTCTCTTAAAATTTAATTTCTGGAATAGTACAAAAAACAACTAAAGCAATCCTTTGTTGAAAATGGTAAAAAATTCTGGGAGAATTCTGAAGTTGACTGGCAGAAGGCATGATGGTAAATAAATTGCTTTGTAAAGTTAATATTGACAGTGTGTAGTTTAAGATCACCTGTAGAAATACAAGAACTGCTTGCAGCCAAATAATCTCTTATTTAATCATGCTGCATTATGCCAAGTGCTATTACCATTTATGTTTCATGTCACTTTGTGTTGTGGGTGATTATAGCTCTCCATAACTTGCCGTTTCTTGCAGCTCTAAACAATATTTGACTCTACCATATAGTTTAACCCGGATATAAGAGATTTTCTCTGGTCCAAAATTAGAGCCTGTGTTAATGTATATAAAATAGACCAAACCCGGATATAAGAGACTTCTTCTCCGGTCCCGACAACTCTCTTATATCCGGGTTACACTGTACCTCCTTGTCCCTGCTCTGCCATCTATTCACATAAACTGCAAGCAACTTAATGAGTTTATGTCTACCCATGATTCCCTTAATATATCTTGTGAGTATTAAATTTTCCTAGCTATCTTTCCTCATAATGTGCCCCAGAAATTTCAACTGCTTCTTTCTGAGTGTGAGTCTTTCTAGTCTCCATTTACAGTTAATGTTTAGTCCTTTCTTTTTGCTACCTCCTTGTCCTGGAGATTGGAGGTTTTGAGGAGCATGGAACCACCTCTTAAGTACTGTTACTCACAGGTTCACCCTAGCCCTAGGTGGTAGCACCTGTTAGGGCCCCAGCCCCAGCTATGGATTAATAGTGAACCCCCCCCCCCCCCAAACAAAAATCAACTGTATATTTTTATAGTAAAATGACAATACAAAACTAAAAAAAGTATAAAAACATATTTTCTCAATAAAATTACCAGCAATACATTAAAAAAATGTAAATAATCCATTTTATGATTTACAAACTATATATCTAAAAAAAAAAACATGTTTACCCTGAAGGTATAAAATTATGTACAAAAAAGCATAAATTTACTTACAAAATATTTAGATTTCTGCATTAAATAACTCATAGAGGTTGCTATGCTGCTAAACAAAATCAGCTGAATCAGCTTTGCTACCTTAAAAGTTTTTGTAGTTTTCCTTTTGACTTTGCTATAAGTACAGTGTATCTTATTTTGTCACTGATACTGAATCTTGGTAGGTCTTCTAATACTTTTAGGATCCTATCACTGTGTGGATTTAATAAATCTGTAGCCAAGAAAATGCATCTTTCTCTTACACTTTGTCCTATTTTTGTGTACTTACTGAATACATTTTCCATCTGCTTGCATGCTGTTTGTTTCCAATAAATGTTGCAGATTAAAGTGTTACATGTTGGTTTCATGCACAAACTAATTTGAATAATTGTCATAGAAATGTCTTTTTGATCCTTTGGTACTATTATCAGCATGACATTTATTTTTCTCATTTCACACAAAGTAAAGCAATAAAGCCACCAAGGCATAAATGATTACCTAGTTCCACTTACTTTGTAACCCTCTACATTGAGTCACTCTTGATCCTTGTATATAGGGAAATATAGAACTACTTAAATCATGCTAACAACTATTTCAGCAATAATAATTATTGATTACAATGGCTTGCAATAAAATTGAAATTTGATGACTTTAAATAAGACTTGAGCCTGTTTATTTCCCAAATGCTCTTGTCATATCTGATAATGAATTTAACAGTGATTAAAACAGTATTTTGTTTGAGTCACAATGAATGTCAGTAAAAATAGATATAGAGAATGCTAGTCATGCTTTTAACAATCAAAATTTCTAAACATTTTATCAATGTTTAGCATTTTTATTAACTAATGTCTAGTTATTTTATAAGGTCTGTCATAGAAAGAGCAGTCTTGGACGTTCAATTTAAAGTTTTTTACTCTATTATAAAGATATTTAACCACTTCCAAAGACTTTTTGTTGGGATTGATGCAGTAAATGAACTTTACCGATTTTATCAGAGCTTAAATCTTAGATAAACTTTTAATATTTATCTTGCAATCTCAAACCATTGATAATTCTTTATTATAATAATTATATTAATATAATATTATAATAATTATATTATAATAATTCTTTATCATAATTGCATTCATAATGTTTGAACTTCTGTCATTATTCTTAATTTGTGAAATTTATTTTTTGTAGAAATCCGTGGGCTACGTGTTTGTTTCCTTCATTGCTACTGATCAAGTGTAGGTATCCTTGCTGGACCTGAACCACATTGACACCCCCAATCCCTGGTTTGCATTGAAGTAAGACTCCAGACATCATCATCATGGAAAGGTCAGCAGGGGTCCCTTTCCACTATGACATGTACACTATGCCATTTCATCCTGCCCACTCTCTACACCCACAACGAATGCCCCATATTGCTGAAAAATCCATCCACAACACAATTTCCCAGGTGGGTAAACACTACCCTCACAATGAACATGGAGGCTTGGACACCCAGCGCCTAATGCACACGCATGTCAGTGAGAAGTCTATGCATGGGGACATGAGTGGTGGAAGAGCCCAGTACTCGCACACAGCACCCCACAGTTCACATGGGCATCCACGCATGGTTCCAATCTCAGAGAAATCGGTCCATCACCACCATCATCACAACAGTGGCGGGGGTGGTGGTGGTGGAGGTGGTGGTGGTGGAGGAGGAGGAGGAGGAAGTTCCAGCACCAACAGCACTAGCGATATGTCTACAAAACACCTCCATCACAGGCATGGTTCATCATCACATTCTCATGGCGCGTCACCCCACACTCATGTCTCGCACCGGATGTCACATGCAGCAGAAAAGTTGATGATGAACTCTACTCCCCCACCCAGTAGTGGAGGGGGAGGAGGAGCTAGCAGTTCTGGTAAACATTATTCTCATGAACATACCGTTCAGATTGCTCAGCGTATGTCTCATCTTAGTAGCACTAGTAGTAGTAATAGTAGTAGTAGTACTGGCAGTGAGAAGGCACCCCAACATCATAATTCCTCTATGCAAGCAAAACCATATACTCATGCAAGCTGCCAAGAGACACCAACACATCATCGAATGTCACATGTCCCAGATAAACCATTGCAGCATGATGGCAGTGGCTTCCCATCAAAACAGATTTCATCTTCACATCCCCACCAACAGGGCTTGGACAAAGAACGAATGACTCCTAACAGTCATAACAATAACAGTAACCAGAGCAGCATGTCCACAAACCAGTTCTCACCCCCTCCTCAGCAAACAATAGAATCCCCACCTCGTATACCCTACCTCGGTCAGAATGTATTCCCAAGCAACATGTACTCAAGCAATCAGTATTCGCAACCATGTTACACGAATACTTCCTCAGGGCCAGATCGGACTCCAATGAACATGGACAGTGGTCCTTCTCCTGAAGATGTGTCCCAAAAGAGCCTCCCTTCTATTGAGAAACCATTCCAGGAAGACATGAGCCCCAAGACATATGACAATGTGAACAAGCCACAAAAACAGTCAACCGCTATTGCGCCACTGAAGCAGTTGTACTGTGATTACTGTGGCAAAAAGTTTGCACAGGAGTACCTGATGCACATGCACAGACGTAAGCACACTGGGGAGAAGCCCTTCCAGTGCGAATTTTGTCATAAGTTTTTTTCACGCCGTGATGTCCTGAAACGTCATCGGAAAGCACACATTGACAAGAATGAATTCATGGAGCAGAGTTTGGGACAGAACATGAGTGACAATATCACCTTGCACCCAGCCGTCATGCCACCTGAAATGCACCCCGATTCGTCTTCATACCTAAACTCTTCACCACCACCCATGACCTCGCCACCACCCATGACCTCGCCACCGCCCATGACCTCGCCACCACCCATGACCTCGCCACCGCCCATGACCTCACCACCACCCATGTCCTCACCACCAATGTCATCCACACCAATCTCATCCCCCCCTATGCCCTCACCTACACCTCCAATGCAGCCACAACACCAACATCTCCAGACCCCACTTCAGCAGAAAAATCTAGGTATGATGGTTAGCTACCAAGAAGGAATCTCACCTGACCTTCCAAGATTTGAGGAACTTCACAATGTAGGTGGAGGCGGAATTGCTCGCAAAGCATACTACTGTGACGTCTGTCATAAGAATTTTGCTCAACGTTACTATCTAACAATACACAAACGTTCTCACACTGGAGAAAAACCATTCCAGTGTGATTTTTGTATTCAGAAGTTTGCTCGCAAGGATACACTTAAGATTCATCGTAGGACACACACAGGAGAAATGCCTTTTCAGTGTGACCAGTGTCCAGAAAAATTTGCTCAACGTGTTAAACTCCAAATGCACAAAAAGACACACCTGAGCAAGAAAAAATACCAGTGTGATATCTGTCAGAAACAGTTTTCACAGCGTTACTACCTGCGCATTCACAAGACTATCCATACAGGTGAAAAACGCAATGAATGTGATGTCTGTGGCAAGCAATTTGCTCAGAAGTATTACCTGCAGATCCACAAACGACTGCACACAGGTGAAAAGCTGTTGCACTGTGATGTTTGTATGAAACAGTTCACCCAGAAACATTACTTGGTTATTCACAAACGAACACACACTGGAGAGAAGCCATACCAGTGTGATTTTTGCATTCAGAAGTTTGCTCGCAAGACCACCCTACAGATACACCGCCGTACACACACTGGTGAGAAACCATTCCACTGTGACCTTTGCCCTGAACAGTTTGCCCAAAGTAATAAACTCCGTTCTCACAAAAAACAACATGAGAGGGCTGCCAAAAAAGCAGCTTATGCTGCAAGGAACAGTGGTGGCATTGATGGCAATACCTCAGGTTTAAGCACAATTCAGTCAGATTTCCTGACAGTCAAAGGCCCGGGAAATAAACGGCAATATCAGTGTGACATCTGCATGAAGCTCTTTGCTCAGAGGCATTACTTGCATGTTCATCGAAGGTCACACACTGGGGAAAAACCATACCAATGTGAAGTTTGCTTTAAGCAGTTTGCCCAAAGAAACACTTTGCAAATACATAAGAGGACCCACACTGGTGAAAAACCTTTTGAGTGCGACACCTGCTTCAAACGCTTCGCCCACAGGCACTACCTCCAGTTGCACAAGCGGACACATACGGGTGAACGCCCGTTCCAATGTGAATTTTGCTTCAAGCAGTTCGCCCAGCGGAACTCCCTGGTTTTGCATCGCAGGACACATACGGGAGAAAAACCATTCCAGTGCGAGGTGTGCTTGAAGGCGTTTGCCCAGAGGCACTACCTGAGATTGCACAAAAGAACCCATACGGGGGAAAAGGCTTTCCACTGTGAGATTTGCTCCAAGCAGTTCGCTCGAAGTGACACGCTAACCCGTCACAAGAGAACCCATACAAAGACAACTAACAAGTCAACTAACACAAAAGGTGGTGGTGGTGGTGGTGGTGGCAACAATAGTGGGAATGGTCCTAATTCAAACAACAAGACAATAGAAGAATTCCCACCTATGAGCAGCTACCTGTGGCAGCTGTGATTAACGAGCTTCAGAATTGACTTGAGGTCAAAGGTTAAAGAGTTTCTATAGCATTTCCACAAGTTACATATCTGGGGAATAAGACATATGTGAAATATCCAAAGAGGAAGAAGCAAACGTACAAGGAACAACTCCTCTGTGGTATGCATATGCAGTGTGGAAATCCTTGACTTGAGAATCTTGTATTGGAATTTGTTTTTTTGAAGTGGGGGTGAGGATTACAAAGATTCAAAAAAGGGAGAGAGAAAAATACATGAAGTATAAGTCAAATGATTTAAAATGGAATTATTGATTTTTGTTCATCGCAATTACTTTCTTCTCCTATTTCTACTTGACGATCATTTTTTTCACACCTCTTAGCAAAACCAATCAATCAATCCATCCATTTGAATACATTGAATGAAATTTTCGTCTTTTATACATAGACATAATTTATAGGAAGTCCCACTCCAAAATGTATACACATTAACAGCTATGATCAAATTTATAGATATTAACATATATATTTGTGTGTGTCTGTGTAGTGTGTTATATGTAAGAGGATACTGAGAGGTTTTCAGCCTGACCTATTTCCCAAAATCTAATCAAATAGCCAAATATCAGAATTTTCTTTTTTAATTCTTATAGGTCCTTTGTTGGGCAGAGAACTTTTCAACACTCATTTATATATAGGCAGTTGACTTTATTTTTCAATCGAATATTTTTATTCCAATAACAGTTATTTTTGTGGGCAAATTGGTTTGAGTAGACATTGTTTATTTACAGTGAAATTCATGTCTACCAGCCTAGTCTGATTGCAACAGATGACTCTGTCTCTCCTTACAATGAGTGCAAGCGTGTACTTGAAGAAGCAAAGTTGCTATTTGCTGATAGACTGAAGCAACATATAGCATCTCGCAAGTTTGGTTCTAGAGATTATTGGTGTCTCTGAAAGCCTATTCTCTCTATTTAATCAATTCAAAATCCTGACATTTACTGCAGATAAGGTTGAATGCTTTGCTTGGAAATTCTCTTCCATCTCAACACTTGACTGATTTGGAGTACTTACACCAGATTTCTTCAATAGAACAGAGGTTCTATTGAGTGATATGCTCATAACCCTGTCACTGGTCTTGGACATCATTTCTAAATTAGACTCCCATAAGGCAAGCGGAGGTAACGGGATCCCAGCCATCATCCTAAAGAAATGTGCTCCCGAGTTGGCTCCACTTCTCTCCAAACTCTACTACTATTGCCTCACAGCTTTCTGCTTTCCAGCTTGTTGGAAGTCCTCCTCTGCAGATCCTGTTTTTAAGAACTCTGGAGAACCTTTTGATGCATCTATTGTCCTGTTCTTCTCCTAATACTTTTTGGTAAAGTATTCAAGGATTTAATCAATGCTGACATGGTTAAGCATCTTACCTGTTATTACCTACTCTCTGACAACGTGGCTTCTGTTTTACCAGGTCTACCGCTGATGTGCTAACGGCCATCACTGAATATGTATATCAAGCTCTTGATAACGGTGAAGCTCAAGCAGTGGCTCTAGATATCTCAAAGGCATTTGACAGGGTTTGGAACACTGGTCTTCTACGTAATCTCCAGGGCTATTGTATTATTGGACAATTGTTGGATTTATTCCCATCATTCTTATCAAATCACAAAAAGAAAGAACAGGCTCACTTTCACATTCTTTCACATGAACACAAGTTTCCCCCAAGGCCCTATCCTGGGTCCTATGCTGTTTCTGATCTTCATCAATGATCTTCCTGATGTCATCAGTTCCCAAGTAGGCATTTATGCTGATGACACACACAACCATTTACTCCTGTCTCAATAGCAAATCTGTCAGAGCTGACAAAGTATTAACTTACTGGCCACTGATCTTGACAAGGACCTCCAATCGGTGGTTAACTGGGGCAGGAAATGGCTCATAAATTTTAATGCCTCCAATATGAACCTGCTCTCATTTAACCACTATAGAGAAACTTTCCTGTCTGCTATCAGCGTAGCTGATGCTAGACTCCTGGAGAGCAACACACTGCACCTTCTTGGCCTCATCTTTTCAAATGACTTTAAGTGTATCAACTACATTGAATCAATAGTTGCATCTACTGCAAGGAAAGTTAAGTCACTCTGTCATGCCAGAATGTTTTTCTCATCAGAGTCTATCTTGCACATTACAAATCTACCATTTGTCCATGCATTGAATACTGTTGCCATATCTGGTCTGGTGCTCTTGCAACTCATCTCAAGGTTCTTTTTACAAAATCCAAAGAAGGATCTACAATGTAATTGATCTTGACTTGGCAGATTAACTTCAGTCACTTTCTCACCGACATGATGTGGTTTCCCTCTGTCTTTTCTACAAATATTTTTATGGCAACTGCTCTGACGAGTTTTTTCCCTGCTGTCTGAACTATGTGAGTTTTAGCATGCTATTAGATTGGCATCTAGGTCCCACCCTTTTACTCTTGAATTAGTTAAATGTAACTGCCACTTCTACTTCAGTGTCTTTCCTTGCACTTCCCACCTGTGGAACTCCCTTCTTTTTCCTTGCTTCTCTGATAACTATAATCTTCAAAAATTTAAATGCAATGCCAATTATCATCTATCTTCTTGAACCCCATTCAGCTTTTATCCTTTTATCGGTCTCCCTTATACCGGGTCTTTTCTCTCACCTTCACTCTCTGTACGCCCCTGCATACCAATGTCATTCCCACCTTGCTTGGAGTGAAATGATTTTTAAAAAAAAATGGATTTTCTTTTTGAATCCAGCAATATTTATTTATACTATAAATGTTAGTTTAGTGGGTAGGCACAGTTTGAGTGGATATTACTTTTCATTTAAAAATGGCGAAATTTGTTAATTTTGCTGTCTGGCAGGCTAGATTGTTTAAATTCTTAAAGAAAATGTATCTCTTGGCAGAAATTGAATTTGCATCCTTTTTTTGGAGGAGACTGTCTTAAGGCTCAAAATCCCAACAGGAGATGTATGTTTCTTTAAAGTATGTAATTGAAC
>OZ010575.1:6810182-6895182 GCA_963932145.1 Acanthosepion lycidas | reverse complement strand
TTAATAGTACTATTTATTATAATCAGAGCATTTACTTAAATATTTGTGTTTATATAAATAACGTATAACAATTAAATATATATCTGTGTGTGTGGCAAGCTCTTCGTTTTCTGAGCATGCCACATCAGCTAGGATGGCTAGTCAGTATCTGTTGCAGACACCTGCACAGGCACATTTATATTTGTTCAGCATCCACAATACTGCAACTATGCTGAGTGGATTTTAGTTACAGTTTCTCTGAGAGAACGAATACTCTGGCATGATCAGCAGTTTGAACAACATTGGTCCTGTTGACTTGTCACCTTGTGCTAGCACAACCGCCAGCAGTGTCCAAATGTTTTCATCTATTGAATTTAACTTACAAGCCCTTGGGTCAACAAAGATGCCACATGCTGGGATTGTGTTCCCAGATTGATAACATCAAGAAGTGAAGTGACCTTCATGACAAATCGACTCTGGTAAGATTCAGACCTGGGTTTCATGGTCAGAAAGTGAACATTCTAAACACTCAGCCATCCACGCACATGCACACACACACACACACACACACACACATTTTGAGGTGTGATTTTGTTCTGTCTTGATAACCCAGTCATAAAGCATTGTTGGTTACTGTTTAAGGTTGGGGGTCTGCCTTTTGGTTTATTTTCCCTTTTCTTGTAAAGGTTTTCTTGATTTCTGGCCTGAATATTCAGGAAATCTTATTAAAGAAAAATATGCCCTGCCTGGCAGGGATTCAAACTTGCATCCCCCTGGTCAGAAGGGATCATCATTTACTATGATGTGCTTTAACCGACTCGGCTACAAAGACATTTTGCCGATCTATTGAGACTGAATAGTGCCTATAAGCCCAGGGGGATGCAGGTTTGAATCTTGTTGGAGAGAGCATGTTTTACTTTAATATAATTTCTCAAGCATTTAGGCTGGTAGAAGAAAATAAGTTAATATACTGTTCAATAAATAAACGGTGTATCTACTCAAATATGAGTATCCACTAAAAATCACGTTTAAAGTGATTTTATATATATATATATATATATATATACACATACACACACACTTCCACAGATGCAAAAAGAGCTAAATTAATTGAGTAATATTGTTTTGAGTTTATGGTTACTTGATTAATCCTCCCTCCTAATACTGCTGATGTTGTAAGAAAACTTGAAACAACAGTTATTAAATTTCTCATTATTCAAAGAAATGTCCATTTCACACTAATATTTCCATGATCTTTAACTGTGTTATTTATTTTACTTTGCTTTTAAATTTCCCCACTAGCAGCAATCCAGTGTCAACGTCTTTTTTTATAGAAAATTTAGCCTGATATGTTTTGTGCATGACAAAGCAATAGACATTGGCTTATATGCTCACGCATGCATCTTTTAGAATCTCCTGTAATTTATAGGGGATGCATTTATAGATGTAGGCAGTGTATATAGCAGTCAATACTGCATTTTGACTATCAATTTCATAATCCAATGTTATCTTCAGACTTTAAGTGTGAGAATGACAGTCACTATACAGTGTATATTCCTATGTAAACTCTCTCTTATTCATATATATATATATATATATATATATATATATATATATATATATATATATATATATATATATAGTGTGTGTGTGAAAAACAACCATAATAGTTCATCACTGATGAGTTGGTAGAACCATGGAACTTCAAGTAGCACTTTGAACATAGGTATATGTATATTTATTAATATATGCTTCTTAGTGCTGTCTAGGCACATTGACCACTGTTTGTTTACACCTTATATTAAATTAAGCAAATATTTATTCATTTACCTGTGTATCCATGCTAACACACGTATATAGTTGCTAATATCTAATTATTTGGTTTATATCCACATTTATACCTACCTTTCATTTATATATATATATATATATATATATATCGAGAGAGAGAGAGAGATTTTATAAACACAAGTAAAAATGTTAGTTTTTAAAATTTAAGAATGGTCATGACTATGCTCCAAGCTAACTGAAAGTCAAGGTAAAATATGACTTAATTAGCCTGGAGTATATTTATGAGTGTTTTCAAATGTTTAAATTCTAAATAAAGGCAAAAGGAAAATTTATTCTTTATTCATATTGTCCTTTTACAGATATTATTTTACACAAGCCTCTCTCTCTCTCTCTCTCTCTCTCTCTCTATATATATATATATATATATATATATATATATATATATATATATATATATTATGCACTGTTACATTAGAACATGTAAATGTAACTGAGCATAATAAATAAATATTTATTGCTCTACTTTTGTATTGAGCCCTGTTTTAAATTAATGTTTTGAATGCGAAAATTTTACTCTTCATTCTTTTACATTTGGAGATATATATATATATATATATATTGTGAGTTCAGTCCTTACTGGGTGCTCTCTCATTGTTGCCTTGTGCCACACTAAATTAAATATCAGTATTAATTATTTAATTGTCTCACTCTGCATTTATTAAAGTTATTTAAACATGTTCATGTCTACACAGTTTTTCTAATGATTTTCACTGGATCTCCAGAGTATCTTCCTTATTGTTCCATTGTTTCTTTCTTTTTCAAATTCGTCTTTCACTTTTGCCACTTATATCCTTGGAACGATTCCAAGGATACTAATTGTCATGCACTATCTCAGTTCTCTTTTATATTTTCCTCTTGTCTAGTGGCACAGACACATTTACAATGTAGCAGACTTTCTTTTCCTTGTTCACAGCCATCAGATTTTTTTTTTCTCAAATATAAAGTACTTGTGTATTGGTATTATCTGAAGTAATTAGAACATCTTTATTTATATTTTTTTTTTTACCTCATGAGATGGTTAAAGAGCTCTGAGAAATCACTTTCAATTGGTTTTGAGTACTTTCACTGTAACTGGTGAATCTCCTTATCTCAAATATCAAACATTTACCTCTAGATAATTGTTAATTTTCACCTCAAATTTTAACATTAAGGTATTTGTTAATTTTGTCTATATAATGCTCAAGGACTGTATTTTTTTATGCCTGTATATAACCTTTAAGTAGGTGAAAATGTTCATTTTTAACTGGTGGTAGAATTAGGCTCTCCTTAAAATGTGCTAACTCAAAGCATTTAAAAAAAAATTCTAATTGATTTACATGATTATGTATAGTTGTCATTCATGTTGAATGGAGTGAGGGACGGGTGGGGGTTGAATGTTTCAAGGGAGATAATTATTAAATGCTGATTATAGATTATCCTTTATTGATATATTTGCATAAGAATAAAATAACGGAATGAAAAAAAAAAAGAAGCTCCCTTTTTGCACATTATCCACAGAAAGCTGTATAATAAATGAGGAAAGAAATTCAATAAATCTTTTTTTCATCATAATTTTCTCTTGAAGCGTTGTCTTGTGATCTTTAACAAGAATGATGATAAATAAATAAACATTTCTATATGCACTGTTATTCTTCTTGTCTTCAACAGCTAAGTTCATAAATGGAGTGGCTTACTGCCATATCACATTGAAACACCTGTTCTCATACAATCACCAAAGTTAAATGACATCAACTCTGGTCAGTACCTAGATGGGTGACTGCTTAAGAATACCAGGTGTTGTAAGCTTGGATGTTCTGGTGTTTTAATGGCTAACAGGTTGGGATTGGATATTAGAAAGCTGAGTTCCAATTCCAGTCTGGTTTGTTATATTCACTTACACTCAAAATCCCTTGGGAAAGGTATGAATTCACATCTCCCCCCAGCTATAGGTTAATTAGTATGACTTGTATCAGTAAATCATTATTATCTACAAAAAGAATATTATATTTTAAAAATATTTTCTAGCCTTAAATAACCTGAAAAAGTTTGATAAGCTATAAAAAAAAAAACTGATTTAAATAATTCATAAACAGTGTAATCTATGCATATAATATACCGCATGTGTACCTGTTTTGTCTGTCATATCTGTAACTTTTTTGCGTTATAGAACTATCTACTTTGTATTGGCATCTCTAGATGGCAGTGTCTTTTCTATGACAATGGCAGACTGAACATTTTTAGAATCTACCAATTAGAAAAAGAAAACATCTAAGAGCAGAGTACAATTGTAATAATTGAAAAAAAAGAATTATGCTTTTATTTTTGATGGCATAGATTATAAATTATAGTCATGTCATTTTAGTTTTTATTTCAGTTGGAAATTTGTAAAGGAACAGGTTGAAATTGAATGTGAAATTATGGGGATTTTTGACCATTGGTTATTTTCAAATAATGAAAATTGCTACTTAGATCCCAAATTTAATCTTGTTAATAATAAAAAAAATGTAATTTTTATATCAAATTATTAAAGTTAAGAGGATTAATAGTGATTTTCTAATGTGGCACAAGGCTGAAAGTGTGGAGCATCTTGTGAGGATTGAACTCGCTACTCAGTGATAATTGTTCTAGCAATTCAAGCATGCTAACCATTACACCATGTAAAGGTGCTCACCTTTCTTTAAGTTATATGGCCTATTTTGAAAATAAAATTTTCCGCACATCAGACAAATCCCATTATCTATGTTTAAGTACATGTAAAGACATTTTTTTCTGACAAAAGATCTTGATCAAATAGAAAACTAAAAACCTTTGAATTCTGCTAAGTTTTGCCCTTTTACCTTGGCATTAATAAAATAAAATGAAAATCCCTTTTCACATTGATTTCAATGACCAGAATTTTATTCAACATTCTACAAAACATTCCTTGACTATCAATGTGAATATCCTTACTCTTTTTTTCTCATTTTAACAATGATGTTCACCCTGTACAAGACCCAAGAAACACTTGAGGTAGGGGATTACAGACTAAGAGATACAGTTTATACGGATATGTGGAAGAGATAATGGCTAACCCTAGATTTGAACAGGTTACAATTGTAGTGGTCGGGGAAGCATCCTTTTGGGAGTCAGTTCCACAGAGCAGCAGTTTGTGGGAAGAAAGCTCCTTGAGTAGAATTTGCATCTCACAAATGGAATATGAAGACATTGAAGGTGGTTCGCTACAATGTGCACATATCATGGCAGATCTTAGTTGTGAAGGTTAGAATTCGTAGAACTAAGGAATTTCCATGGAAATAGCAACAAGAGGCTTGTGTCATTTTGTCTGAAGGAAAGAGGTTGAGGGTGGAAAATAATTTGTCACCTACAAGTCTGTAGATACATTTGGACTCTATCAAGCCTGGAAAATGAAGACTGTGCAGCTCTTGCCCATATATAACAGTAGTATTCCATTTTTGGCTTGATCTGTTTCTCGTAAAGTTAGAGGAAAGCTGGAAGAGTTTGGTACTTACTAGAGTGGTACAGGGAACCGATTATTTTTTCAACATCTTTAGTGATACATTGTATGTGCAAGTTTCACTTAAGGTCTGAATCAAGTTTGGTGAAAGTTCTGGGTTTGATCAGCAATGATGAAATATCACTAGTTTGATTTTTTTTTTTTTTTTTTTTTTTTTTTTTACTTACTGGTACAAGATAGTCCTAAAAACAATATTAACATTGCCATGTCACATCATCTCTTCTAAAATAATTTTGTCTAAGGTTTTTGTTGATGATACAAGAGATCTCAGCCACTCTAACGGCAAAAAAAAAAAATTCAAAATCCTGGAAGCCTTTTTACATTAAAAGAAAAAAAAAATCCACTGTTAATTAAATTTCTTTCAATCTAGGTGCTCACTTATAAAAATGCCTTTAAGCTGCAAAGTCATATTTTCCATGTGATGTTAAATTCCATTTCATAGTAGGAACATGTAAATATAAATTCATTTTACTCATGAAACTGGTATCAAGACAAACACCTTAATGGTTATTTCTGGGCTTGAATCCTTTTTTCTATAAAAATGACCAATGATTAGCCAGTCAAAAGTACTCAGATCTTGACATTTAATTTCAACGTTTCTTTGTAAATTTCCACTTAAAGCAACAAATTCCAGGACAAACTCCTCAACAGCTTCCATGAAGTCTCTTCTATTTAATATAATGCACAAGATATATATATATATATATATATATATATATATATATATATATTGTCAGCCACAAACACTCTTTTGCTGTATCACAGCTCATCAGTGTGGCTAGATGTCCGGTTGCCTCTAGCTAGGATTAAAACCCAACTGAATTGGCATCAGTCGGGGATTCTACCACAATGAAATGGAGTAAGTTCAACAATTATTTTAATATATTTCTTGCTTATACATTATTTTTATAGATACAAATATTTAAGTAAATGCTCTGTTTATAATAAACGGTATTAACAACATTTACTGGCCTGAATGTCCAAGAAATTTCATAGTAAATATGTGTCCTTCGACAGGAATCAAACCTGTATCCTACATGGAATTGTCATATAGCCTGATATGTTTAAAAACAGTAATATGACTTTGCTAACCTCTCTAGCTAAATGGTATAACATCAAGCTATATGATGGTTCCGTATAGGATACATATTCGATTCCTGAAACTGAAAAATGGTTTTGCTAATACATATTGTCCATCTCTTTTTAGTGATAATTCTATGTAATTTATTAACCTTGATTTAGCTCTTTTGAGCAAGGTTCGAAACCGGTTAGCTAGATCATTTTTTCAGTTTTACTTTTTATCTATTACCATCATGAGTGGTAATAAATATAAATTTTGTCTTTTCATGGCGGTCATATATATATATATATATATATATATATATACACACACACACACACATATATTTACTGCTACCAAAAAGCAGAAATTTTTTTTTCTCCTGATGATGGCCATGTTGGCTGAAACTAGTCAAGGAATCTAAATGAAATAATAATAAAAATGAAAGAATATTAATATACAACCCAGTGTGTGTGAAGATTTTAATTTTTTTATATTTTTTATTGTTAAAAAATATATATATATATTAGGTTGGTGCAAAAATAATTTCGTTTTCTAACATATGTTACTATGTGAGAAAAAGAAATTATTTTTGCACCAACCTAATATATATATATATATATATATATATGAGAGAATAAAGGTAAAACAGATCCATGGGTATGTAATCTGAGTGAATTCTAGTATAAAAATATTAAAACGGATCCACAGAAGTGACCACAATGTACTTTTATTTATACAGAACAACATGAATGAATAATTAAAAAAAACTATTTTTACCTTATGTGGGGAATAGAGTATTTTGGCAGACGATGAAAGTGGTAAATTATTATAATTATTACTTGAAGCATTATTATAGTAGATACTTTGTATTCCCCTACAAAGTGGAATGCAAATTTGATGTCTGCCAGGGAATGTATTTTTCTTTAAGATATCTTGAGTGCACAGGCTGATAGACACAATACACGCTATTTAATACATTAAAAAAAGAAAATATGTGTCTATTTCAATTATGAAGTGTACATTATAATAACATTTAAAGTTCTATATATGGGATTATACCAGATGAGTGTAATGGGCATGGTGTAATTACTTGCTTTGATATAGGAAGAAATTATGGGAGAATGTTTCTTTTTAATTCATGGTCATTCATTCTTTTAACAATGTTCCAGTTGAGAGATCTCAGGGAGTAATGAATTCATGCCTTTCGTAACATGCTTCCTGTAAAATAAACCTAAGCAGTCTCATCTGAATTTCATTTTGTTCTCTTTGGCAATAAATATTAAAGCCAGTTCATACACTGAAATCAAGCCACACTTATTGATTGAAGATATTGATTCAACAAGAAAATGTTTAATATTTGTGTGTGCTGTGGCTGGAATAAATTCAGGTTCCTGAAAATGCAAATATCTAACTTTTGAACCCTACTGCCTCTCTGCCACTGTTTGTCTGAATTTTCTTGAACAGGCTTATCCCCTCCACCCTTTCTCTTTCAAACTCTATACTATAATTTTTAAACTGTTTCCTAATAGAATTTATTACAGGAAACTTATTTTTCTTTATTTTGAGTAACTCTTCAAAAAAAAAAAAATTTCTTTCTCAGAGAATAAATTTTGCTATTTTTTTTTTTTTTTTTTTTTTTTAACATTTTAGACTATATTACTCCATCACCTTCAAGGAGTTATTTATTTTGTGAAAATAAAATTGAGAAATTAAAAAAAGCATACCAACACAGCTAGATCATATAAATAAGTTTGCTGACTACTATTTGAAGATTACTCAATACAACACATACTGAAGAAGGCTGGAGAATATATCAGCCAAAAATGAGGTTGTTTATCAGAAAAGAAGAGTTGCATAATTACCATACTTTGTCTTGGAAATTCTGCTAACGATTGTTGAATTAATATGGATGATAATTTTTGCTACTGATTCTGTCAATATTTTTAGCAAGAACTTTGTATTAATTTTTTTTAATTGTTCAACATACCGTGTTTTACTAATGTATTTGATCACAAGATAAAAATGAATATCTGATCCTAAACAAGAATTAACAAAGGTCTTGGTACTGGCATGTCACATTGATTGACAGAAGAAAAATTGTGACTTCTTTACTACTGGATCTATGTAGCCTTGTACTACTTGTATTCTGATGGTTAGAGAAGTGTTTGTTTTTACTAAACTTCTCTGGTTGTACAGACAGATGACACATTATGGGATCAACTAAACAACCGCTAGAACCATGTAACGTAATACCACCTGTTTCATGTTACTTGGAAAGGAGATGGTTGTAGATGGTATGAATGGCACCACATTACAACCTGAAGAGATTCAAGATTATTTGGCTAACAATCACCATATAATCTGATAAGTTTAAAGCATACTTTCAATGGTGAAAGCTCATTACTGCTTACTTGAGATGCCTCAGCAATAGCTCACAATATCACCAGACATTGTTGGTTTTCTCACAGTGAGAATACTACACGCATGACAATATAGCCCCAGCCCAATCTTGATGCCTTTTAATATATTTTGTCTTTTTTAATGCAGACATACTTAGTTCCTATCGGTAGGCAATCTCTCACTCTACTTATACATATATATGCGTGTGTATTTATCTGTGTGTGTGTATGTATGTATATATATATATATATATATATATAATCTCGTAAACCTATCTTCCTGTGTCATAACTCAAAATTTTGTTCGGTAGTAATGAAAAAGGCATTAATTTGTTTTAGTTCTTGAAAAAGGATAAAAAATCAAAATATTGCAGAAACTTTATTTTTCAAATTGCTAATAATGTAATTAGATAGTACTTATATATTTTTAATGCATTTAACAGTTTATAGCTATAGCATAACTTACAAATATAAAAAAAAAAACAAGTAATAGAAGGTTAAATAAAATCACAGTACTACTAGTACTACTAGTACTACTATACTTCTAACGATTTTAGATATTTCAAGTTGGCAGTGGCATTTTTTTCAAAATAAAGTGAATTAAACCTTTTTTCATTATTTTTTAACAAAATTTTATTGAATTATGATACAGGAAATCACTATATATTACAAATCATAATCCTAATATATACATATAGAGAGAGAGAGAGAACCTCCCCCCCCCAAAAAAAAAGTTTTGAAATGCAAATTAGGATTTTTTAAAAAGTTTTTTTTCTAATTTTTGTTTATTTTATTTGGGGTTTCTTGTGATAGTGAATATATCTTACTAACCAAGTGGTGGTAGTAGTTATCAAAAAAACTTCTACCCTGATGAGATTTCCTTAATTATAAAGATTACCATAATTGTTAACATGCCAATATTAAATGCCTTGACAGACCCTATTTTCTGTTTTAATCATCCTTACCAATCTCCATCTGTATTCATGTGTATCCCCCACCTGACCCCTCCTCCCAGAAGTAAATACATTAGCTGGATAAAAGCATCTTACTAAAATTTGAACCAAATTCATTAGTGTCCTTGATTAGACCTGAACTTTTAATTACTTGTCTGCTACATGATAACAATGTTGTATATTGCCTCTGACACACATGCATACATAGGTGTCTTTTTTTTTTTTTCTTTTATTGAGGCAAGACCAGACACATGCAAGGTGGGTCCTACCTGACAGAGGATTTGTTATAATGATTTGAGGCAAGATTTTACAAGGCCAGATGCTCTTCTTAACAACCAACTCAGGCACTTACACT
Organism: Acanthosepion lycidas; assembly: GCA_963932145.1. Classification (NCBI taxonomy): domain Eukaryota; kingdom Metazoa; phylum Mollusca; class Cephalopoda; order Sepiida; family Sepiidae; genus Acanthosepion; species Acanthosepion lycidas. The sequence continues at coordinate 6,885,089 of OZ010575.1, read as the reverse complement.
AATCCAGTTACACAGTGTTTTTATCAAGACACCCTTTCTAGGAATGTTATCATTCAGGTCTTGAAGCCCATCCTAGTCTTACTATAAAGTACTCAATATAACAAACAGATAGAACATATGTAAATATAAAAGTGAACATTTAAAATCAACACCTAGAGGCGATAGTCTGTTTCATATTAAACGCAATCGTCAGGCCATGTATGTATGTATGTATGTGTATATATATTATGTTTCATACAATTGGAATTAAGATACCATTAGTGAATGATCATTTTCACCCGTGAATTTAAAATTCACAGGATATTTCAAACTGTTTATGGTGTCAGTTTGTTGAAGAGGACTGGCTAGCTGAAGATATATATTATATATATGCACACATGTTTTTGCTCCCACAACAGCCAAAACAGGATAACAACTAGAAAAATGAGGACAATAGTTTGAATATAGTGTAAATAATTAGCCTATATTATAATTTCTATTGGTAACTTATCTTTAAAAAAAAACAAAAGAGTAGATAGCCTTGTCTAAGGGTTCAGATATCCAAAGTAGTAGTAGATGTGTTATAGAAAGAAGTTTATTTCTACTATTTTGGTTACATTTGCAATGCAGTAAATATTTGATAGATACACCAAGAAGTGAAAAAAATAAATTGTTTGTATAATGCATTGATTCTTCAAGAATTAGTAAACTTGAAAATCTGAAAAATCTCTTGCAAAATGACATTAAACTTTTCTAGCTTTAAGTAGATGAAAAGAAACCAATTTTTTTTTCTTTTTATATCTTTTGAGAATAAATTACAACTAATATTGTCTATATATGTTGTCATTTTATTTATTTATTTATTTTTTTTGTAAGAACAGCCATATTTAACATGGTTTTTGCCCTTGCAGTTTATATTAACATGTAATTAATTCCATATACAGGCAGAATAATGTCTAGATTCCTGTTGGTGGACTCAGACATGACCCACACCAAAATTCAGTAGCAGTAAAAAGAGCATTTATTATGCACATAAAACCACTTGAATGTCAGATAAAGAGAAACTTAGAATATTTTTTGCTAAATGAGAAAAATTTGCCAAATTTATTACCTATTTTATTTACTTATAAATATAATAATTTAACATAGGTAATTTGATTTATGATGTATAAAAAAAATCACTTGAATGTCAGGTAGAATGCAACTGATAGTCTTCAAAGAGTTAATTTGCTGTAATTTTCAATCTACAAAGACATGCATCGAGTAAAAGTCTGCATTAGGTTAATGTATTTTTCAGTGCATAAGAAAGATTTTTAAAACTAATTTTCAATACTATAGATAATTTACAGATAAGACCATTTCAACACCAAAGATTTTGTGACCACATTTACTATAACTACTACTACAATACACTTTCTGCCTTTTCCTCTCTTCATATTATAATTGATTGGGCTTGTATAATTGCTACTACTACTTCAGTACAGTCTCAGCTCATTCTTCTCTTCACTTAAACAGTGTCAGTAATGATCTGTTAAGGTCAGTCACTTAATAAAGTAAACCAAGAGATTTATTTTGATCAAGATGTATATTTCTCTCTTCCATTCTTTAAGATATAACATTTTGTCTGAAATACTTGGATAAAGTTTTGTCCTTTTTTTCTGAAAAAAAAACTATTCAACAGAGAAGGAACTAGATCAACTCTCCTGTATAATTTACTGAATAAAGATACATAAAAAAAACTCTTGCTAATAACAACATTAAAGAGGTGATAAGCTCTTTGAAAGCATCCTGCCTGTAAAAGAAAATGTCCCTCTGAGCTATATAAAATCAGAATACAGTCTGTTTCATTAGCTGATGTTGCCTCTTTCTTAAAATACCAAAAACATTTGGAGTTTGTCTTTAGACAAACACTATCATCAAAGGTCAATGGGCAAAAGTTTTTGTTTGATATATTAAACTAAATTATGAAAAAGCTATCTTTAATATAACTGGTTGTAAGAAACATTTTTCTTGCAGAAGGCTTTGACAACATGCAGCTTATACAAGGGAGTGTCTTATACAATCAAAAAATGAAATATAGAAGATGTTGATTTTCTCCAGGGTGTATTTCTTCACCTGAAATTACACTTTGTCCAAAATCTATCATTAGCCCTTAAACATTCAACACTAAAACCTGCCCTGTAAATATTGGCTCACAAAGTTTCACTGTTTGCATGTCTTCCTGTTCTATTTATATTGATGTCATCATATATTATGACAGAGTATATAAGGGTTGGATTATGCCAGGGTCAACATTGACAGCCAATATTTATGGGGTGGCTTGAATGTTAAAGATGAAGGAAGAAACTTGATATATGAAACTAATTAATAATCTCACCTAATTTACTTGTTTGAATCACTTCATAAACTGAACAAAGTCATCTTGAGTAACTCAATCTCATTTGCCATATACAATGCAAAATTTGATTCTCAAGGTCACTTGTTATCCATTTCCAGCAAAACAATTCTAAATTTTGAGATTCTAAAATCTTGTAAGTTTGAAAAATGGACAAATTATAATCCTAGAAAACTTCAGAACATTCTGAAAAATATTAAAAATAACTTGAAATTCAACAAAAAACAATGACAGATCATGTATATCAGATTAAAAAAAATCCTAACAACTTTTCTTCAACTCCCTTTACCCAGTTGCTGCATATCCCAAACACGAGAGAGAATTTTTATTTCATTGTTAAAGATATATTAGCTTACATAGCTATTAGCCTTTTGTACATTACTACTATTAAAAAGAAAAATAAGATCCTTATGACATATTTTAATTCATCCCCTGCTGCAATGTATGTCCTATTGACCCTGCTTTTAATAATATGTAGCATTATTGGGCAATACTCTAATCATCCAATGACCAAATCTTTTCAAATATGTTGTTGCACATCCAGATCACATTTGTGTAGAAAATATCTAAATAATCTTTTATTGCATGAAGAGGGCAGATCATCCTGAAAGATAATTTCTAAATACCCTACTGTTTCCTTGAACTGGAAGGGACCCTTGAACTGTCAAAAAGTAAAAGTTGTTGAGATATGTAAGAAATGTTAAACTGGGATTTAAGACATCCCCCCCCCCAAAGAAGATACATTGAGAAAATAATGTATCTGTAAATGAACACTTACTGACACGGTTCTCAAATTATAAGAACTATTGTTGTCAGTAAAGCTTATTTTTATGTAACAGATTTGAAGAAAAATAAAAGTCATATAGACATGTTTGTGCATATGAGCCTTTGCTTTGAAGATGTTTTGATGTGGTTGCCATGAGAGAATGCCAACTCCTCAGTAGAACAGTCAGATTTAATGTCCTCCACATTTCCAAGGAATCATCTGGAAAGAAATCTTTCAAGATTTTAGGACATTTTTAATTGCCAAAATATCTAAAGTTCATATTTTTGTTTTAGTAATCAGCTATTGTCAGGAACATGATGTTTTTAGTATTAAAGAAAAAGAAGTTTTGTTAGCTTCATCTTGTCATCTTTTGGAAGGCTACAATTCAAATTTAAATATGTGTATATTGTATGACTAAAGTTGTGTAGAATGGTTTCACAGAATTTGGCAGCATCAAAGTAGGAATTTATTATTAAATATTTTATATGTGCATATATACATATGTATACTGATGTCATACCTGTTAAAAATAATGGGATTATTTGTGCATAGATTAGCAATTTTGCCTAAGATCAGAATATTTGTGCATTCTGCAAAGGATCAGTGTAGTATCTTCACACACACACACACACACACACATGATAAGATAAAGAACAAATAGGAAATATTTATGAACGTTTATAGTGAAAAAGAAAAAAAATTCTCATATTTTTAATTTTTGTTTTTCATTGGTTAAGCTGACTTGAAGTGCATCAGTTTTGTCAAGCAGCGTTCGTATGTATAATTCATGTGTGTAAGTGTATACTAATTCTAGTTTGTCTATGTGGGATTCAGTGGATAATGTATATTCGTGTGTGTGTGTGTGCCTGGTAGGCATTTTATTTGTTTGATAGTTGTTTGCATGTTAATTTGGGGATGTTTTGTGTGAGGTTCAAAAATTTTATAAAATCCATACTTAAAAAATCTAAGATATATTGACCGAATAATACTACAACCATTATTACATAGATTTTTCAACCTCAACCAAAATGTCCCCAATCAACATGCAGACAACCACCAAACATAAGTAAAATGCTCACTAGACACACACACACACACACACATTATCCTCCGAATCCCACATAGACAAAATAGAATTATACACACAAACACTGACAAGGCAAATGCATGTGAATCCTGCTTAACCAATGAAAATCAAACAACACAAAAATAACAGAATTTCTTTCTCTCCATATTTCATTCTCTGATGAAGCTTTAATAAAAGTGAAACATGTTAGATTTATAAACGTTTCCTATTTGTTCCTTATCCTATCCTCCTGTCAGTTTCCGATCTATATTTAATATCAATTCATATTCATACATATATAAAACATGCCATTAAAAATAGTTTATCTCTGGGGGAATTTTACTAGCAATATTTTCCCAATTCCTCTTTTAAAATTCCTTTCTGTGATCAATCAAACATTTACATCATGCAAAATAGTTTAGCAACATAAATTATCTAATATGAATTTCTTATAATTAAATAGTAGTATTTGGCTAAATTTCTAAGATTGTCATTATTGAACAAGTTGTTCAGACTAATATCCTCATATTTGCTGTTTTTATCACTACATTTTGGCTGATGCATTCTTCAGCCTTCTTAATCATTTAAAATTCTGAAATGAGTCATTGTCATTATTCAAACTATGTGTTGGCCAGTACCTCTCCAGCCTTCAGCTTAGTCATTACGCTACAAATTTTTTGACTAGTATCCTACTATTGCAGTTTTTATTATGATATTTTGGTTGATTCATTCTTTGGTTCCTACAGATGTATTAATTCATGTATTAGTGTTTAAAAAATCCTTACAGTTACTTCTAGCTCTTCATCAAAAGTTCTTGCAGATAATGAAAGCTAACATTATTTTTTTATCTTATGGAAGGTCCTCAGGGTGGTTTTGCTTGACTGATCAAAAGTATCTATATTGTGTTAAATTCTTTACTACATTTGCTTATGTGCACTTTGTCAGCTTCCATCTGTGTATGCACATTTCAATAATCTCCATCTTGTTTATGTGGGTTGCTCTGAAAGTAATGCATCCTATTTTATTATGTTGACTCACAGAAATCAGGCAGTTGTTGGTAGTATAGCAGTAGAGATTGAACCTTCCCCCCAGTAACCCATAGTCTTTTATTTTTGCCTCGTTACAAACAGCAGCTGCGTGTCAGACTGACAAAATAGCATGATCTAAAAATGCATATGAAACGGTTGTGTGTCATTGAATTCATCTATGCAAAAGAAATTGCACCCATTAACAGTTCTCAACACTTGCTGAACATTTATGGAAACCAAACAGTAGATATAAGCACAGTCAGGTAGTAGTTAATGTGTTTCAGCAGTGGCAACAGTGATATGATGGGTATAACAAGTTATATTCAGGACAATGAAATTTAGGCTACATGGACGATATTTTCCTGACAATGTCATCCCTGCTCTGAAAAAAAGAAGTGTTTTATAACTGAAAAATTGCTCTATCCTATGATGCCATTGTGATCCTTGTATCTGTTGTAGTTTCTGTGGAAATAAATCTGAGGTATTATTCTCAGAGCATTCCTTGTATTTATTTTTATTTTATTTTTTACTTCATTCCAAATAATAAATTATATAGGCTATCATAAATAAAATATTTTCATACAATATGTGTGTCTGTGTATATATACTCTCCTTATATATATATATATATATATATTAGTGAATATACATAATATCTAATGTCGATAACACAACTCATGAAGCTTGCAGCAACTGCATGAAACTAAGTCGTGTTATTGATGTTGGATATTATGCATATTCACTAGTATATACTTATAGTTCTCTCATAACATTGAGCACTATTTATAACACCTGTGGAAGAAATATATTTATATGTAAGTTCAATTTTACGTGTGTGTATATATATTTTTTATCCTACACATTCATTCATACACACACACGCACACGCACATATATATATATATATATATATATATATATATATATATAAAGATTGAAGCCAAATGTTACTCTTTTATGGTTGGTTTTCCAGACCACTCAACAATTAGGTTAATATGAAATAAATTATTTGAATAGGAAACTATATAATCTATTTTTAAAGTTAATTTTATCCCTTTTAATCAAAATCTGCTCCATTTAATTTCGCTTTCCAAAAACGTTTATTATAATAATCTCCTATTTTTATGGAGCTCTCTAGTGTTAGAAAATTTTGGAAACCAAAAATATTGTTCTGATGACCGGAATTTTTTCTTGGATGAAAAGCTCCAATAGCTTGAAAATTGACTGTTGAAAATCAGTCAGATAAGTATGTAAGGTACTGTAAAATTTCATATCCTAAGTCCTTCCGATTTATTACTGGAATTTGTGAAATATTGAGCCTTTTATTATACAAGAAAACTGGTCTGTAACTTGTTGTTAGAAAAGAATCAAAGAATTAATCATCATCTGGTCATAGTGCTTGCACAGATTCCCATGATGTTCTGTTGACATCCAGTTCTATTATTCATTATATTTCGTAGGTTGGAGGGATTGTAGTTTATGTCATCACGAATTTTCTTCATATAGGTCTTTGCTTGTTGTCCTCGGCCAGCTCTTCCTTGTTACACAAAAGAACTTCACTTACAATTGCTCTCCAGCAACGCCCCACAAATCTGACTCTACCCTCTTTGACGATATCTGATATTGGACAAAGGTCCCACACAATTGGTCAGACTATCACTCCAAGTGACATTCAAAGCCACTCTTACCATGTGTGACTGTAGGCTCGACCCCATACTTAAATGGAGCTGATTTTGCTTGTAATATCTAAATTATATTTAAAAATAGAATATTTTTTATTTACTGACTCATACTTCGTCATTTTATGAGATATATATATATATATATAATCTGATTGAATATATTACAGACATTATGTCTACTAATTTTTAACAAAATCCATGTATTCATACTCTCCATGTATTAATATTGAGGGATGAGAGAAATGTGCTATAACTGTTTAAATTTCTTTTATTTTCATTTCCCAAGCACTTTCGATCTTCTTCCAAGATCATCTTCAGTTGTGCAATTAGTACAAAACTATATGTTGTTCAGTGTACAAGTATTTATACAAAGTTGTGTGTATCTATTACTGTAATTTTTCATTATGCTTTTAAATGCAAATGATTGGCAATGTGCTGAGTGTTCATTAGAACATGAAAAAATGATCCATTATGGAATGTTTTTCCTCCATCTTATAATGTCATGGTCATACGTGTATTAAAGCATGAAAAACTGTCTACATTCACAATATAAAAATTTACTGGTCGACAACACAACTATCCTACAAGAAAATAATAAATTCAAGCTACAGATCCTAGAAGCAATTTATATTAAAAAACTGAAGCTGGCACTGAACAGAATTAACTATGAATACTGCAGTAATGTTCTGAAATGCCTATAAAGAAACAGTTATTTATGCTTTAAACAGTTATAGCACAATTCTCTCATCTTTTAATATCAATACATGGAAGGTTATTTATGAGTATGAAAGGACTTTGTTAAAAATTAGCAGACATAATGTCTGTAATTTATTCAATCAGACATGCCTAAAAGAGAATTTGCTGCCTAAATACACAAATATCTATCTATCTATCTATCTATCTATATATATATATGTTTTGAACAATAAAAAATATTAAAAAATTAAAATCTTCAGACACACTGGGTTGTATATTAATATTTTTTCATTTTTATTATTTCAGTTAGATTCCTCGACTAGTTTTGGCCAACATGGTCATCATCAGGATAAAAAAATTCTCTGCTTGTTAGTAGCAGCGAACTACAGAAATGAATGACTTGATGGAGAAAATGAACTTTTGTCTGTAGTTTTCATTTGATTTTTTTAATATTTTTAACATGAATTTTGGTCAGTCTTTGTGTTGGTCAAACAGTCTCTTTTAAGTTGTTATTTAAGATAAGAGCTGGATGAATTCATGCTGCTCTGAATTCCCTTGGTCATTTTGACAGTTTTATTGTTTCCTGGAAAGGGGATGTGTCTCTGTTAAGTGTGTGTGTTATTTGGCTCATTAGGGAGTGAGTGAGTATGATGTGTGTAAGTTAGTATATTAGTATGGGTGTGTGTATAAGTGTGAGGCCTCAACACCGCAAGTATGTCTGTCTTGTGTGGGTGGGAAATGTGGGTAGGTCCTGATTTGTAGGGTTATATATTAATTCTATCTATGTTGTTAAATTTGTGATTAAGCCCGTCTGGATGAAGTGTTCTCAGGCATCAAATTCACTTATTTTCATGTCCTTCTAAAATCTGTCTAATGTTATCTGCTCTGAACTTTTCTATTTTCTCAATTATAATGAATTTGGCATGGGTTTTAAAATTGTGTTCATGTAGGTGGAAATGTTCTACAGGTAATAATCTTTCATGCGGAGTCGACTTAATTCAATTGCGATAATTATTAATTCTGTAGTGGAAAGGTCATTCAGATTTTCCTATATATTGTTTCTAGCATAATGTTCATTCTAGGAGGTTAAATTATGTTATGACTTCTACAGTTAGTCGTGGTAGATTTTGAAAATGGATTTAGAGACTGAGCTAATGAACGAATTCTAATGTGGTTACAGCATAAGCTCCTTTTGTTGTTACATGGTCAGGAAAATCCTGTTGTTTTTATTTTTGGTTTATTATGGATTACCTAGTCCCCTGAAATGTGGTTACTACCTATGATTTCCTTTAGGTTCTTAGGCCTATGATATGCTAGAATTGTGTAAAGAAAGTGTTATATATATATATATATATATATATATATATATATATATATATATATATATATATATAAACACTTCCTTTTCATAATTGGGCTTTTCATACACAGAAATGATTACTATTCAGTATAATTTTGTTTTAATCTCTTGACAAAAGTGAATCTTGCTGGCACCATGGATCAGTGTTCAAATCCTAGTAAAAATCAAGATTTTGAATCTTGATTTTCAATGCAAGCAGTACCAATTTTACCCAGTTGAAGGTTCGGTGTAATCCAGTCTTTCTACTTTCATTATCCATTAAATAGCAAGAGTCCAAGGTGAAGAGAAAAGGTTGTGTGTTGCTTCTTCCTAGAAAATGATGACGATGCCCTTACTGTGTGTTTATTTCATATTTTAATCAAGAACTGATCAGTAGTTGTAATAATTTAAGAATATTGGTCACTAGTAAATTCTTTTTTTTTTTTTTCATTTATAAAAGTTAGCATTGAATTATTTTATGAAATAAATCCTTATCTTATCTTCTTGTAATCTCTCTGTTATAAAGAATAAAAAGATTTCTTCCAAGTTAGCACAAAACAGTTGAACAGGAGTTCTCTGGTCCATTAGGAGATTGCCTTTCCAGTATAAAAATGCTCCTAACTCATATATTGGACATACAGTCTCTGTGTACAAACATTGACTTTTTATTTGTCAAATAGCCTTCTTAAAAAAACAAAGAGAAAACACATTTTCAAAAATGGTTCCTTCTATCTAAAATTCTTGACATTACAAATTCCTTCATGAATACCCAAAATTATTTTTTCAGGACTGTATTTTAAAATACTTGTGGATATTTTAAACTTCATTAATAAAGTGGGTAACAGGCTCAGTTTAAAAAAAAATAAAAGTCCATAATACAGATTGGATATTTTGCCATTTTTCTAGTGATTAGATAAATTTTTCCAGTACTTGTAAAATCCTCTCTTGTGTCACAAGTAAATAGCATCTACTTCATAACTGCATAAAACTTTCCCAATTTGACAAGCCTAGTCGTTCATTTTAAACAAATATAGAATTACTTATTCTATTAAAAATGACAAAAAACCTGCTGAAGTCTTTTTGCCTTCCACAAAATCTTGAAGAAATGTTTCACCAACTGCTTGATGATCTCATGAACTTTACAGGAATATGAATCTTCTAGAATTTCATCTACTGAATATATCTTATCTACTCATATTCAGAAAGATAAGTTATGGACATTTATTTTGTAATAGAAATTCATATATACCTGATAAATTGCAAACATACCTCACCTTGTATATATTGCTGTATTACTTATTAACTAAAATCAACCATTACTGAAATATTTCTTTTAAAAGATTCTTCATGGTGATTCTTTAGGAAAGTTAAATATATTTTTGAAAAATGTTTTTCTTTATATGGATCATATTGCTGATTTCAGGTGTTTTTTGTTTAGTATGATATCACAGGTTTTGTTTAATATGGTATCACAGGTTTGATTTTCTAAATCTTCAGTGAACCATGAATAAGTTTTTGAACCAGAAGTTTTTCTTCACTTATATCAAAACATTTTTAATGATAGATATATCAAGCTTCATGCTTTTCAAAGGGTATAGATTATGTTTATTTTATTTATTTACTACTATTATTATTATTATGAACAACAACTACAAAAATGATAATGAAAAAAAATTTCCATCTCTCCTCAGTCATCTTTACTTTCTAGCTATTTGCATATCCTTTATATAAAAATACAAAAAAGATTATTTAATTTTAAAGTAAAAAAATATTTTTACTGGTTATTAGCTTGATTTAATAAAAAAAAAAAAATTTCAAACTGTCAAAAAATTGATTTTTGGCATTTTCCTAGCTTATTGGTCAGTTTTTCAGAGGCTCTCCATTCATTTTCAGTAAATTGAATTGTTGTTTGGTGTTGCTTGTTTGCTCATAATTAAATAAGGAAGATTGATGTATGAATTAAAATTCATGTATACATGTATAGAGATGCCATAATTTTTGACTGGCCACTATTGATTGGGTACTTAATTCCCCATCTCTGCTGTGGTCAGTCTTGTATTAAATTCCCAAGAACTAAATGGCATGATTTTACCCTGTGTTAATGTTTGCCATGTACCTTAAACATAGATACAATATCTGTATGTGTTTAAAAAGAAAAAAGTAAAAAAGAAAATTGTACTGACAGACCTCTCATCTCTGGATCCCCTCGCCTCAATGGACTTCGGATGCAATGTACAAAATCTGCAGGCAAAATAAAAAAATTAAAAAAATCTGCAGGAAAAAACTTCCAAATCCTCAACGATGTATTTCAAAATTTGTGGACTTAGCGGAACGAGTCATATTAGTTTTCTAAGTGACCTCTTGCCGATGGTGGCTGGCCTTTCAGTTGTAAACAAAGACGGGTGTACAGTATATAAAGTATGATGCATTAGCACGTGCGTGAGAAAGTAGCTGTGAGAAATCTATTATTTTTGTTATTTTGATTAATATATCTATATTAAGTATATATTTATTTATGCCATATATACATGTTTATAGTATTCACATTATGATCATAACTAATGGTAGTTACTATAGCGGTTTTATAACTCAAAAATAATCCTTTCCCATCTATGGACAATCGGCTTTAACGGACCACCCATCACCCCTATTAGTCCGTTGATGAGAGATTTGTCTGTATATAAATCTCTTCATTTTCACACTTTGTAACAATTATTTTTTTTGTATAATTTTTATAGTCCTTTAAAAAAATTTTTTTAAACTTTTGTCCCATGTTTAAAAAAATTTTTGTCTCATGTTTAAAAAAATTTTCAGATGGTTTTGTGAGACTAAAAATCTGCTAAAATGACTTTTTCTAAACTGCCAATGATGACGACGACGACAACAATAAATGGAAAAAACTGTACAGAATGTTGAAAAAAAATTAAAAAATAAATTTAAAAAAACAGGAAAAATAGAAATAATGTTTGCAGACACAATTTTTATGTTTCAGAAAGTATAATTACAAAAACAAAAAAAACAAAAATGAAATAATCTCATTCATTTGACTGAAATAGTCATTACTAACATTTCTTACCTCAGGTAATTTACTGTTTTTTTTTTCCAATTTTGAAAAAAAAATTATTTCATATCTTTCAATGTCTGACAGGAAAATCATAGGACGTTATTTAATCACATTCAATTTGTTTATCATACACTGCACTCTTATTTTTTTAAAGCGTTTTGTGGGATTTCTTTGAATTTCCAAATATGTTTAGACTTATGAAAATAATTTGGTAAATATGAGTTTTTTTTTTTATTTTTTATAAAACACTATTTCTTCCTTTAATGTGAATTCAGAATATTTTGGATTTTATATTTTCTGTATGCACAAGATGCTATCTAAAAGTTTGTGGGATTTGACAATGAAAAAAATAGAGGTCAATGCAGAATTCACAAAGTGCACTAGCAAAAGTTCATACTCTTGTTGGTTGACAATGTTCAAATTTCCAAAACTTATTGATAGCAATGTGAGTGTAATAAATAATATATATATATGTACAAATGGTGAGATTATTAACATATAGATTGACACTTCTTCCTAGGATCAGAGTGTAGTATCTGTTAAAAGTGTTGCTAAAATATGTGGATGCACATTGCATTTTCTTTATATATATATATATATATATGTAATGCATGTGTGTTTGTGTTTGTGTATGTGTATATATATATATATATATATATATATATATATATACACAAACACACATTAGAGTTATGACCGTTTTTGTAACCTTATGTTCCCGCATTATAAATCAAACTTTTATTCAAGACTAATGAAAAAAAGCATTAGTTTGTTTTAGTTCCTGAAATGGTCACCCCCAAACCAAAATCTCAATTTTACCATATATGCAATAAGGGTAAAAAATATCTCATGAGCTTTATTTTTCAGTTTGCTAATGATATCGTTGGATAGTACAAATGTATTTGTAATGCATTTAGCAGTTGATAGTTAAAACATAACATACAACTTTATAAATAAACAAAAACAAGTTCTAGAAAGTTCACTAGTGTTCTACAAGGCTCCAGAAAGTCCTACGATGCTCTGGAAAGTCATAGTACTACTATACTTGTATATGATTTTAGAAATTTTGTGTTGAAGGTGGCATTTTAAAAAAAAAATAAACTGAGCAAAGACCTTCATTATTTTTTTAACAAAAGTTCATCAAATTAGGATACAGAAAATTTAACAAGAAATCCCAATCCTAATACACACACAAATGCATGCACGCACACACATACATACATACATACATACATACATAGAGCATATGTAAATTTGATAGCTTGCACTGAGGTCAACACCATGTGGCAACAGTTAGTTTCATGATTGAACACAATCTTCATGTCCTATATATATATATATATATATATATATATATATATATATATATATATATAATGTATGACTAACTGCATTTAACAGCCTGCACAGAGATTGCATTCTAATCCTTGGCAGAAGTGCCAATCCATGCATAGCTAATAGTCATTGTTATTTTTTACAGTTACTTCTGTGTGTGTATATATATATATATATATATATATATATAGTATGCAGGGTTTGCATGTATGAACAGGTCTTTACAAAAACATTTTTTACTTTTCTAAATGGAAGGAAAATCATTTCATCCTTGCTTTATTTATATTTTACTTATATTATTTTGACATATTCAATTGTTTTTGATTTAAAAAAAAAAACTAAATTTTCTTTTAAAAATTTTCTTTCAGAAATAATTTATTTTAACTGTCATTTTTATATTTTTTTTTAGAAAAATTTTTAACAAATTATATTTTAACAAGTTAAATAAACTCAACCATGAAATCCATATCTGGAATATTTAAGTTTTTGTCTATTTCTCTCCATTACTCCTTTACATCTATCCCACCCTCTCTCTTTTCTTCTGTTTCTCTCTTTCTATTTTTCCCTTACTTATCCTTTCTAGGAATCTCTCTTTTTTTTTTTGCTCTTTCTCTAATTCATACTTTTCTTTTGTCTTGCTTTCTCACTCTTGTGTCATCCTCTCTTTTGCCTTTTCTTCTATTCTTTCTCTCTTCTCTGTGTGTCTCTCCCTCTTTACTCAACTCATTCTTTCTCCCCACACAGTTCTTTCTTCTTTTCTCATTGTTTCTCTCTTTTGCTTATCACATTAGCTCTCTCCCTCTTTTACTTCTAATTTTCTCTCTCATTTCTTTCTCATGTCTTTGTCTCTCTCTATGATTCTTTTGTTATCTGTTCATTCTTTTCTCTCTCTCTCTCTCTCTCCTTAATTCTTTTTATTTTTCACTCTTCTTGGTTTCTCCAACTCTCTCTCTTTCTTTTTTTGTCTTTTTCTTTCTTTCTTCTTTTTTTATTCCCCATCTCTCTGCCTCTTCTTTTTACCATTTTCTCTATTTCCCCTGTTCTCTCTCACTCTTTCTCCCTCTTGTTTTCTTCTTTTTTACTCCTAAAACAATTTAAATGCTTCTCCCACCATCTCTTTCTGCTTCGTGTTTCATTCTTTTTCTCCTGACATCACTTTTTATAATTTATTTCTTTTTTTTCTTCTCTTTCTGTTTTTCTCTTCAGAAATTTATGCTTTTTTTAAAAATCCAAACTAAACAGCAAATATTTTTGTTTTTTCTTTTACTTTTCAAAAGAAATTTCTAATACATATTTATTTTTTCTCCTATTTTTATGAATAATAAGGTTTGCTTTTTTTATTATCTAAATATTTTCCTTAAATTAAAAATTTTATTTTTTATTTTAAAAAATTTCGTAAGTCAAAAAAAAAAAAAAACTTTCTGTAAAATAATCTTCCTTTGACCAACGACTTCAACTTTCTGATAAAATCTCTATGCACTGTTGAATATCAAAAAGTGTTTGTGTCATATTTTGTATCTGTTGATATGTAAAATAAATACCTACAATTACATTCCAGCCCCTCAGCAACAATGTTTACTACACTGATTTATGTCCTAGAGAATTTTGTCTCACACTATTCAAAAAAATGTGACATTATAATGACTTGATAATACAGACATTTCTTTTGTTTTGAAAATCTGCTCCCACTCAATTATTAATTAGCAGAAACAAATTATAAATAAATAGTATGATACATCAATTCCTTTTGCAGTGACAAATTATTAAACAACACTACTTTTGCTCTGGTGTGTGAAAAATATCGAAGTTAACAAAAAATTATTTACAATCTATATAACAAGCAAATCAGTGGCAGCAGCAGGCAAGCAATAAAAACATTAGGTTGATGGTTTCTTGTTCTAGATTCAGAACAATGGTCATGAATTTGGTGGCATAGTAAATGTGAGTTCAATCTCTAGTGGAAATAAGATTAGCAGAACTTAGAAAAACAAAAATGTGATATCCTTAGATATGGACAACACAACAAGAACAATATATATCTCCATAAATTAAATAAAGGGTTCAGTTCGAAATTCCCTGAAGGTTACTTGCGTTATTTACATTATTTGGACTCTTATCCTCATCTTCATTGCCATATTCACCATATGGCAATAAAGATGAGCATAAGAGTCCAAATAATTTAAATAATGCAAGTAATCATAATACCTCATCTGAGAGATAAAGAGAGCACAACAGCTGACATGATAATAGCAATAACAATGAGGATGTTAGTCCACTTGTAAATAATTATAACTTGTCATTCCAGAAAATCAGACAGAAATTAAAAAAGAATATCTTTGAAAGTAAAGAAATGGAAACAAACTGAAATCAAAAGTGATATTAAAAACATTATTTGATTTTTTTATTTTTTTTTAAAGTGCATGATAGTTGCTATAAAAAAGTTGGGATTAAATATAAGAAAATACTAAACAAAAAACAAAATACACAGATTTGTGATGATTAATTAAAAAATTTCAAATTCTCTTTGATGTCTCCATGTTTAATGTCTTGTTTCTTTGATTCTTCATTCATTGGTAAATATCTGAAATATTCTTCTTGTAAAATGTGTCAATTGCGTAAATGATTGTGTACAATCTGATGAACGCATTCAATATAGCTTCCGTTTTCATTATCATTGAAATGGATTTACTTTTTAGTTTCAAAGTGAGTAACAGATATCCTGTTTTTTTTTGTTTTTGTTTTAATCACTGAAAAAATAGTTTCATCTTATCAGTTATTCTCATGGGTCATATTTGTTATTCGTAATATCTTTGCTTGGCATTTTCTTGTTGTGTTTAACCTTTAAGACTTTGCATTATTAATATTACTTCCCTTTCCACTGCATTCTTTTTCAAGGCCTTTCAAATGCATTAACCTTATTGTTAATTTCACTCAAAGGTATTTTCTGTTGTCAGAGCAGGATATGACAACACAACTATGAAATTCAAATAAATTCAAATTCAAGGATCAGTCACCTTCAGTGGTAGGATAAACCTTTTGTATAGCAAATAAAGTCTCATACAGAGTGATTAATATTCTGGTTGAATCATTCTAGATTAATATTTAATGGACAAGACTATAGTCTATATCTTGAATTTGATGTGAAGGGGCTTAGACTAATTGCCAAGGACGAAAAGTTGCTGAGGGGATCCAGTGCAAGATAAATAATATGAGAGTCTTGCTATATACAGGCATGTCTGAGAAATATATACACACACATTTACAGTGTAGAGTTTGTTTTCTTTTCAGTCTTTGCTCTTTTTTCAGATTGAGACATTAGTATTACTAATGTCATCCAGCCTTAGCTTAGCAAGATGGAGTAGATGGATTGGAAGTCAAAGTTCACTGGACCTCAACTTTCTTGTGGGGATACTTAAAAGATAAAGTCTATGCTACAAAGCTAGCAACAATCACTGAAATGAAAGTTTCCATAAAGTAAGAATGCAGCCAAAAATGCCTGTTGAAATGTTGACTGCTGCTTCTGATTCCATTGCGTTGCATTGTCTGGATCATAACGGACATCAATTTGAAAACATGCAATGACGAAATCTTAAGAGCATGCATTTATAATAAATACTAGTTGCTTGAATTATCTTTTAAAAAAGCTTCAAAATGTCTATACATTTTTTTAAGACACCCTGTGTATGTATGTATGTATATATATATTTTAGGTTGTGACAATTTTATGGTAAATTTTTTATTACATTTTCATTTAATATTGATTGAGTACAAAAACCTTGTATTATTAAATATAAAAATAACATATATTATTATATATAAAAAGCATATTTTTGATTTTTGGCCTGTTTCTGAATGTGTATGTCATTTATTTCTTTTTACTGAAATGATTTAACAATTACTTTCTAATTGTGAAAATATTTCTTTAGAGAGTCCATTTTGCTTAAGCAAAATCCATTAGGACATCAGGTTTCTCCTTGTTCCTTTCAAATAGATTTGCATTAAAAGGATAAAATAATACATATTTGATTCTGTTCTTGTACAAACAGTTCAACTAAGCAGCTAATCATTGTAACTGATGTCCCAATTAACTGAAATTCACTGTGTATATTAATTGATATGAAATCAAGTATTAATATATCTTGTCCAATAAATGCAGACATAATTAAAAAAGGTGAGAAAATCTACAACTACTTTAGTTGGCAATACAAAAAGTAAAAACTACTAGAGAACTATCGGTTATCACTCCTCCCTTGTCAGAAGACATATAGCCACATCACATTGACATACCAATTCTCGTATGATCACCAAAGTCAAGCAATGTTGAACCTGATCAATACCTAGTTGGGTGACTTCTCGGGAATACCAGGTGGTTTAAGCTTGGATGTTCACATGGTCTAATGGATAATAGATTGGAATTGTTAATCAGAAAGCTGTGTTCAAATTCCAGTTAGGTTCTTTATAGTCAATTATGCACAAATACCCTCTCAGTTATGGTTTAATTAGCAAAACTTGTATCAATAAACCAATATTATCCCAAAAAAATTCTTACAATCTAAAAATGTTTCTTGGTTTTAAATAACCTGCAAAGGACTGATAGAAAACAGAATTCAGTCAAGGAAATTAAAATACTGAGTATACCAACTACAAAAATAGAAAGATGAAGAAAAAAATCTACTTGTGTCTTTAATATATTGACAGAGGTATATCTATAGACAAATTATACTAAGTCCTAACAGCCTTTTGTTTGTGTAAGTATGATTGTCTTGGTTTAATATAAATTGTTTCAAGGACTTTCAAGTGATTGTCAGAATGTGATCCACTAAAAACTGAGAACCTATCCTTACAAAAAGATGGTAAACATTCCCAATTTTTAATAAGATGTTCTGAAATTGCAGACCCAGATGTGATGGAAAACTTATGCAAATTTTCCAATCAGATTTTTCTGATACATTTTTTGGTACATGTTGTGCAATTCTCTTCTCTAGGAGCTGAGTGATCCTACCTATGTAGTCAACTTCATATTAACATTTAAATTGTTAATTTATATCACTTGTTTGAAAGATAGGTGGCCAGTGTCATTTTTAAGCTAATTCACACATGTTTACTTGGCCTGTATTGAAACCAAATCATAAAGATTACCTATCTGTTTTTCAAAAAGTCCTCAAGACAATCTATATTAAATCAAGACAATTATCCTTATGCCAACAAAGGTATTGATTGTTAAGACTTAGTGTGATCTGTCTATAAATAAACCTGTGTCAATATATTGTCGATACATATGTACTCTCTTCCCTCATGTTTCCTTTTTTTTAGCTGGTGTGCACAATATTTTAATTTCTTTGATTGAGTTTTTACAAGTGAGGAGCAATGACTGGTTAGCTCATTCTACAGTATTTTGTATTTTTCTTTTCATATTGCCAACCACTGCAGATGAAGTTTTCCTCTTGTCTCTTTTCAATTATGTCTTCTTCTTATAGGATAATTAAATTTTGTCTCTCTAATAAGATCTTTAATTAATAAATGTTTGATTATGGTTTTATAAAATCTAATTTTTTTCACTTTAACAACAAAATTAAATTTGTTAAATTTCTTTGAGTAACACGATTAATGGATTCTTTATCTTGGACTCAAATACTACTGCTGATTTCTTGTCTCACCAGCTTTTAGCAACTGTCTCTTCTAAGCAATTACTTTAATCATGTGAAGGCTTCATTAAAAAGAAACATGGACCCTTGAATATGTTAAGAGATTGTTTCTCTAGAAATAAAACATGGTTGATTATTGCTAAATTTATTTTGTATGTTCTCACAAAGAAACTGTCCTTATGTCATACTCAGTTTAGCTTAGTATATCTCAAACATCTACTATTTTATGACAGGAAAGGTTGTAAATTATTATGCTAGTCAATGTACTAACCAACATAAAAGTTGATATACATATTTATGTGAGTATGTAAGTTTCATCTTATAATAACAATCCCTATTAAAAGAATATTATATAATAATTGTGCTTGTCTCTTTCTTCATTAGATCCTTAGTTAGTTTGAATGACCATAGCACCCTGCGAATACCACATAAATAAGGG
The DNA here is from genome assembly GCA_963932145.1 of Acanthosepion lycidas. Classification (NCBI taxonomy): domain Eukaryota; kingdom Metazoa; phylum Mollusca; class Cephalopoda; order Sepiida; family Sepiidae; genus Acanthosepion; species Acanthosepion lycidas. Next base: position 6,865,655 of record OZ010575.1, on the reverse strand, counting down.
ACTATTCTATTTTGATCACATGGAAAGAGGGGGAAAAACACTATTTACTTTCAGTGAGAAAATGAAAGAAGGGAAGATAGAAGTATTTAATGTCTCCTATTTTTATTTCTATGTGCCATGTCCTTTCAGGATGTAGGCGATCATAGCTCTCCACCCTCCACTATCCCTTGCAGTTCTCAACAAGTTCCTTCTCTCTGCCACCTCCCCCAGATCACGTTCTGTCATCCACTTGCTTAAGGCTGCTAGGTATGTCATGCGTTGTTTTCCTTTCTATCTCTTTCCCTCTATTCGACTTGTGAGTATCAGATTCTCCAGGCCCTCCTTCCTCATTATGTGTCCCAGGAACTTCAGCTGCCTCTTCCTGATGTTAAGTATTAGCCTCCTCCTTGTTTGCATCCTCTCTAAGATGTCATCCTTACTCACACACTCGGTCCATGATATACTTAGCATCCTTCTGTAGAACCACTGTCGCCTCGAGTCTTTTCTTCATCTTTGATGCCGTAAAGGACAGATGTCATGTAACAGGTCACTATTCTTTTCTTTGTTACCAAAGAAAACCTCCTGTCTTGCAATACTCAAACCAGCTTTTGGAATGTGTCCTTGGCTATCCCAATACGTCTACAGATCTCGGTGTCACATTTACTGTCCTCTGTCAGAACGCTTCCAATATATTTAAACTGCCAAGTTTGCATGATTCTAGTGTTCCCAACATTCAAATCGCATTTTGGGCTCATCCTTTTACTAATGACCATGCATTCTGTCTTCTTGTAGTTTATGCTTAGTCCCTTCTTCTCGCTCTCCTTCGCTATCTACTGCAGGAAATTTTGTAATTTCTTTTCCGTGTCTGCTATCAGTAAACTGTCGTCTGCGTATCTTATGTTGTTAAGATTGTGGCCACCAATGCTGAATCCTGGGGTAGGGTTTCCAATTCACTCAGAATTGTCTCGCTGTTGTATAGGTTGAACAGGTCAGGTGAGAAGATGCTTTACACCCCTTTCTATTTTTGTATATTCGCTGAACTCCTTCTCTAAGCATAGGTTCTTGATTATTCTAATATCTTTACCGAATATATCAAGGTTGCTGAGCAGTTCCAGCAGATCCTTGTGGCATACTTTGTCAAAGGCCTTTCCATAGTCTATGAAACATAGATACACGTCCTTCTGCCTTTGTTCTCATTCTATCACTTGTCTGATTCTACTGTGCGCTCTATTCGTCAGAATACAGATGATGCTTTGTCACGTAGCTCATTATGCTTATTGTTCCGTGGAGTTCATTTGCGCCTGGTTTCCTAGGCATTGCTATGGAGATAGATCTGCTGAAATCTTCTGGAATATCCCCACTGTTGTGGATTTCTTTTGTTATTTCGGTGATCTTGTCTATGCCAAAGTCATCTAAGTCAGTCAGCATTTCTGTTATAATTCCGTCTGGCCCTGTCGCCTTGTTTCTGTTCAATTTGGTTGCTGCTGCTTTTACTTCGGCTTTCATAATTCCAGGTCCTTCAATAGTTCTGTTTATTACTGGTTGTTCTCTTTCCTCGTAGATGAGTTCTCCAATATACTTGCTCCAGTGTTGAAGAATTTTTTTCCTTCTGTAATATGAGTGTTCCATCCTTTGATTTTAAGCAGCCTGTTGATGAGCATGTCTTCTGTCCTGTGAATTGCTTTATTTTTGCATATTTCTTTTGTTGGTAGTATTCAGTCTTCCTTTTTCTGCACATTTAATCACTCTTCTTTAGCTTGCCTTCAATTGGCCCTTATTTCATTGTGTCATTTTCTATGCTTCGTTCTGAATCTTGACAGATTTTTCTGTCTTCTTTCTATCATGTCGAGAATCTCATCAGTCATCCATTCATTTTTTATTCTTCATTTTGTAGCCTTTGGAATGATAATGTCACTAAAGCGTCTCTTAGTGTGTCCCATTTCGAGTTTCCATTGTGCATTTCCTATCATCTTTTCACATTGTCCATATATATATTTTTAGGTCAGGGGTTTGTTGTATTGCAGTTTGGATGCTGTGTTAGGCTTCTTCAGTTTCCACAATTTCACTCTTAGTTTACATATAAGAGGGCGATGATCGCTTCTGCAGTTAAATAATCAATTTGGTTTTTATTTTCTCCTCCTGGACGCCTCCATGTCCATAGTCATCTTGGATGATCCTGGAATATATATGTTGGCTATTACCCGGTCATTGGCTGTGCACCATTGGATCCATTTTTCTCCACGTTTGTTGTGGGTTCCTAGTCCGAATCTTCCTGCTATGTCCCCTGCTCTTTCCTTGCCTACTTTGTCATTTAGGTCTCCTATGATAATGATGATTTCCTGTGATTTGCATAGAGTCTTGGCACTGTCCAACATGGAGTAGAATGATTCGATGTCCTCTTCCTTGTTTTGTGCCATCGGTGCATGCACTACTATAATAGCCATGTTGAATGGCTTCCCTTTGAGCTTCACTACCAGAATTCTTTTGGAATGTTGGTGTTATCCTAGAACACATTTCTTAAGTGCGCTATCTAGTATTAGTCCTACTCCTTTGTCATTCTTCTCATCGCCTGTATAAGTTATCCTGTGTTTGTCGCTGACAAAATCACCATTGTTTGCCCATCTGATTTCACATACACATAGAATGATGATGCTAAGTCTGTTCATCTCTTGTTTAATATTATCAAACTGGCCGCAGTTGTTCAATGTCCAGTCGTTCCATGCCCCGAGAGTTAATTTGTGTTTGATGAGAGCAGTCACAGGATAACGGTCCGGTGACACCTGTCACTCATGTTGTTCCTTTCCAGGCAAGGGATAGGTTCCGAGGACTTTTATCCCCTTTAAGCCGTTTATGCTGACAGTCGCTGGATGATGGTCAGGTGACACCTGTTGAGCATGTCAGTCCTTACCGGGCGAAGAGCTAATACCTCATAAATAATGGATGATTGCATTTTTATTGCATTGAAAAACAAAAGACATCAGAGATGCTACTTGGTTTCAATAAGAAAATGAATGAATGAAAGAAAGAAAGGAAGATAGAAGTGTTTAATAACCATTTCAGTGAAATGCAATAAACTGTCAATTTCAAATCTTTTCATTTGTGCCCCCTTACTTCTTAAAATAATGACCAGCATTCAAACTTATGATTGCTATTGCAATATTTTGTTAAAGTTTTTAAACTCAAATATTTAACAATGCAATACGAGAATTTATTATGCAAACAAAGTGCAACACCTGTTTTTGTTTAGAATAAATTAAATAATAGGTGAAGGAAAAGTGCTAAAACCAATTAAGAGGAATAAGGTGTCACTACCGACAATAGAGTTTGAACACAGATCGCCAGAGAGCAAACACAAGCGATCTCATTTTGAATAAGTAGATCACATGATGGCAAAGGCAATCTATATATGGGAATTAGTGTGGCGTCTAACTGATGATCATTTCTACTCTATCATCTGTTACTATACGGATCACTCTTTCTACAATATTCTCTATCTCTATACTATTCTCTATACTGATCACTATACAAATTACTATTCGGTGGCTACTATTCCAGCGAGTGCGAGTGTTATTCGAAGGTGTCAGTATTGTTCAATGGCGTTACTATAGTTGTATCTGCGATTACAAGGTCTCTACTACAACGAGTATTACATCACAAAACAAACCTCACAAAAAAGAAAGAAAAAAATAAAGAAACGAAAAGAAAAAACAAGACAGCTATCTAGAATAAAATCTACAGTGGTCAATATCTATAGAATTAAAAGACCCGAAATGGGAAACTAAAGAAAGACAGACTTATGGCCATATTGAAATACTGGTTCCCATGCGGTTACTGAAGTTAAGCAACATCAAGCTCGGTCAGTACCTAGATGGGTAACCGTTTGGTAATACCAGATGCTATAAGGTTGGGTGTGTGGCTGTTGTAATGGATAATGGCTCAGAATTGTTAATTAGAGAGCTGAGTTCCGATTGCAGTTGGGTTCGTTATATTCACTTATATATATGCATATACGCTTGGGAAAGATATGAATCCACCTCTTCTCCCCCCAACTATGGGTTATTTAGTAGGACTTGTATTACTAAATCATTATTAATTCTAAAAAAAAAAGATTCTTACAATCTAAAAATATCGTTCTACAGAAGGATGCTGAGAATACTATGCACTGAATATGTGAGCAATGATAAAGTTTTAGAGAAAATGGACACAAAAAGAACACTTCTACTTAACATCAGAAAGAAAGAGTAGAAATTTCCTAAGCACATTGTGAGTAAGGAGGGCTTATTTTGAAGGCAAGATGGACGGAGGAAAGCAGTGCATGACCTACCTAACGAGCCTGACAGAATAGGGTTTAGGAAAGATAGCAAAAAGATAAAATTTAGCAAGAGTTACAAAGGAAAGGAAATTGTGGAGAGCCATGATTATTTACGTCCTGAAGGGGCACAACACATAGAAATCAAAGAAAAATCACCTTCATTTCAGTGGGTGCAACCCAATAAGAAGTCAAATCTGGGTTTTTCCCCGAAAAAATGTTTGCAAGACTGTTTTACAGTTTCTTTGTTTTTGAATGCCCTGCCACTTATGAAAGGTTCTAGTTATGGAAACAAAATGAAAATCTGTTGTTGAGTAAAGCTGATGATTATGGACAATGTGGAAGAACTTCCCATCCTAATGATATTATTTCTTCGGTTTGTCTTGCAGAGTGTGTCCTTGCTTTACCATGCTGGAGAGTAACACATTTTCTATTTCCCAAAGAAGGACATTTTTGACAAGGTCAATTTTTTGGCAATAAATGTCTGCTGTGATGCGCCTATTATATTTCAGTAGTTCATAAAGGACATCACCTTTCATATTGCAACAGAAACAAAATAAGGTGTTCTGTGGATGGAGTCCCATTTTGGCTGTTGGCACAGCTTTCTAGTAACTACTGAATTTACATTTTTTATTTTCTGTTGACATGCAAAACCCATTTTTCATCACCTATAAGATTCCAGTGCAAAGGTTGGCATTCTGCAGATGGTAGAAAATTGTGTTTGGTTCTTAAGCTAAAGTACATGAGGAACCCAAATTCTTTATTTGCAAGTTTTTTTTAAAAATTAAACTGATATGCACTATAAACAACACATTATTAGATAAAAGATGATAAATTAATTCTCTAATTCTAGATGCAGTTTCCTAACAATCATCCTTGCTTTTGCATTGGTTGGTTAACTCATAAATGGTAAAATATGTAATTACTTTATTATTTTTCTATATTTTTGGGATGAGGTATTGTAATTATTTACATTGTTCAGACTATTATTCTCATCTTTATTGTCATATTCATGACGTTTCGGCCATTGCACGCTCCTAACTTCTTCAGGTGATTGGAATTTTGAAATGAACCTCTTTTTTTTCGTTATTTTGGGCCATGTATCCTCAAGGAGCCATAAAAGCGTTGGCTGGATCCAGTCACTTGACCCAAAGAGTTGTGAGTTGTGTACCTGACTACTACGGTGGTGAACAAAACTTAGAAAGCCGAGTTAAAAGGAGATATCTGAAATAGGTATGGCACGTGGAACTAGAAAAACCTATCACCTGAAGCAGGCTGGATTGTACAGCGATCGAAACATTGTGAATATGGCAATAAAGATGAGGACAACAGTCCAAACAATGTAAATACTTTATTATTATTGAGTTAAGGTTTGTGTGATTTGCATAATAACTTCAGATGGAATTTAATTCGAAAGACTGTTTTCAGCTTCTTTCTTTCTGAATGTTCTGCTACTTATGAAATATCTAGTGTAGGCGCTAAATCTGGTGAGGATGGACGATGTGGAAGAACCTTCCATCTTAATGATTATTTATAATTATTTTTTCATGGGTTTGTTTTTCAGAGTGTCTCCTTGAATTTTCATGCTGGAGAATGACAGATTTTCTTTTTACCAAAGTTTTAGCACTGACACTGGTTTCTCAATTGGGGATAACCACAGTTAATTTTTTTTTCTTCTTTTCTGTTGACATACAATACCCATTTATTATCACCTATAACAATGCAATGCAAAAATGAAAGGTTAGCATTCCTGGTTAAAAGACAGATTGACTCTCAAGTGAAAGCTTGTGAGAACACAAACTCCTTCTTTGCAAGTTTTCCCAAGACATTTGATATGTTTGTAGACAGTTGAACGTAACACATTAAGCTTTCGTGTCAAATCTCTGGTGCTTTGACATTGATCCAATTCAATATTCTCTTTGAAAAATTCTTCATGCAGAGTCGGTTGTCTTTCAGATCATGGCTTGTTCGAAATGCCACAATCACTATTATGCACTATAAATAACATACTTGCTGAATAGAATATGTTTGTAGACAGTTAAATCCATGAAGCTTTCGTGTCAAATCTCTGGTGCTTTGACATGGATCCAATTCAATATTCTCTTTGAAAAATTCTTCATGCAGAGTCGGTTGTCTTTCAGATTAAGACTTGTTTGAAATGCCACAACACTATTATGCACTATAAATGCTGGATAGAAACGATAAACTAATTCCAGACATAATTTTGTACCATTCAACCTTTGTTTTGCTTTGGTTGGTAGACTCCTAATTCATAGCTGTTGAATATATAATCCCTTTTGAAATGACCTAATATATGTGACTAACCCTATCAATGAAATCATTATTAGTATGAAATTTTTGATGGGTTTGTTTTACGGCATATCAACCTCAATGGGTTGGTTATCTAATGCCGATAGTATTTCTAGGATAGATTCGTATGAATAGAATATGTATTCTTTGTAAGAAATCATTTTGTAGAAGATCAGGTTTCACTGATGTATTTTTGTAAAGAAATCTTTTGTCGAGAGTTAATTTTAAATATATTGTTCATAATATTTATTACTTCTTGAAGAATTTATTTTTGGTAATTTTTTAAAAAATGTATTGCTGGTAATTTTCGCTATAAAATCCTTTTATACTTTCCTAGTGTTTTGACCCCAGTTTTAGGGTTAACTATTTCTCCATATCTGGGACCTAACAAGGGCTACCACTCTGGGTTAAGGAGGACCTGGGAACAACATCAATCAAGAGGTGGTTCCACGCTCCTCAAAACCTCCCAATCAGGTCTTGCTGCCGGGTGTAGTTTATCGATGAAACTTAAAGAAATTCTGTTGGAATTTCTGCTAATCATTTGAAATTGGAACCTTTTTTTTTATCATTTCACCCCATGCAAAGTAATAAAGCCACTGAGATGTAGGGGGTTAGTGAATGTAAAAGAATATGAGAGAAAGAAAAAGAAAAGCCTTATTGTGTAGAGAGAATGATAAAAAAACATGAATTCAGAAGACAGAAGATCACGATTGACTTTGCATTTATTTACAGCTTTGAAGATCAAACTTCACTGGAAAGCAAGAAGCTGGAAGATAGTGCGAGAGAAGAAACGTTTTGCATAGAACTTACAGTTACATCTAGGCATTTCAACTGTAAAATGATAAATATATTAAATCTAGTACTACGCCAATCTAGTACTACGCTTAAATTCATAAAGTCTAGAGGAAGGGTCGTCAGAACAATTACCATGAAAGTATTTATAGAAAAGGTACAAGAAAGCTACATTATGGGAGTGAAAAAATGACTGTAGATGAGATACCAGGTCAACACCAATAACATTGCAGGTTCTTTCGATTTTATCAAGGATCTCCAAATATATAGCAGGAGCACCAGACCAGATGTGGCAGAAATATTCAAAGCGAGGAAGAATAGTAGACTTATAAATATGCAAGATAGATGATTGACAGCTCTTTGCAGCTAAGGCAAATCTCTACTTACAAGCTGTTGTAATATACTTGATATGAATTAAATGCAGTCAAAGCATTTGGCTAGACTCATAAAATAGACCCTATGCAGATGATGAAAAAACTTCATTGTAGCATCCAAAATTAACAAACTCCCAACATTGATGAAGTGATATATATATATATATATATATATATATAGAGAGAGAGAGAGAGAGAGAGAGATTAATCAATTAATTGCAGGTAAGGCAATAATTCCACAAGGGTTACTGGGAGCGAAAGAGAATGAAAAGACTTTAGAAGGAACTGAAAACTCAATCCTAAACAGGGAACAAGATATAAACCTCTACTTCTGTTCAAAGGACCGGAAAGAAATGTGAACCGGCCGATAGGCGAACCTATATATTCCTATTGAGGAGAAAAAAAAATAATTAGTAAATAAAATTTCAGATATTACGCGCAGATGCTAGAAGTACAGAGTTGAAGTAGGCTTTAGAAGGAATCGGAAATCTATATCTATCTATCTATCTATATATATATATATAAAGAAATATAGTCTTAAGATGTGCTATATTTATTGGAGAAAGCGCTCATCAGAGATAAAGCGTGTGTAAATATAAAAGTGAACATAGAAGTCAACACTTAGAGGCGACAGTCTGTTTCATGCTAGACGCAATCGTCAGGCGAAACAGACTGTCGCCTCTAAGTGTTGACTTCTATGTTCACTTTTATATATATATATATATATATATATATATATAGTCGCAATAAAGTCACTATACAGTTACTTGGTTTATAATTGTAGCTTATCGGTAGTTAATCTGACCAATGAGAAAAATTTACGTAATCTGTTATCTAACCTAATGCGTTATGCCTATCGACTTGTTCTCGTGTTAACCAAAACCATTTTAATAACAAATTTGCGAATTGCTATGTACCTTTGGGAAAGATAGTGGAGTGGTTTCTCGTTGCCTTCTCTGTTGTTTGGATTTCAAAGTTTTCTTTATCTTAGACCAGAGAACTCAGTCTCCTTTGCTGCTTAACCCATAGATGTGGAAGAAATCAGTGATTTCCTCATTGGATCCAGTTTTATACATTTTAAGCGCTCTGATTGATCAGAGTGACATCAGACAACATATTGATAGGCAACATAAGTATCACAGTAATACCAAAATACTAGCAAAATCAATTAGTAAAAACAGACTCACGATCCTCGAAGCAATACTCGTACAACAAAAACATTTATAAATAAAAACAGTTATAATTCAAGAGCCCGCATCCGCAAATGTGTGTATATATATATATATATATATATATATATATATATATATATATATATATATATAGTAAACATACACACACGTCACACCTCTGTTTTCCTGCGTTACTACACTCACCAGTTCGACGGAACTTCCCATTTGTCTCTATCAACTCTGATGATAACTTCAGAAAGTTGAAAGCTTGGACCATATTTCTTCCGAAATAAACTTTGGGCAATTTCTGACAGAATTTCCTTCTTGTCAGAGATGGATTATTCATAATTTAGGTAAATCGATCAATAAAAACATTCAACACAAAATGATGATTCTTCATCATCATCATCATCATTATAATAATAATAATAATAATAATAATAATAAAAAGTTCAACTGCAGAGTGTCACGTAATACGGCTCATCTGGGTCACAAGGCCTGATAAATCTATTGAATTAGTACAAGATATCATATTTATACTCTATATAACAAACACCAATAGTTGATTTCAAATGTAGTTAATTAGATAGGATGTAATTCACAGTTTGCTAATACCTCATTAATAATGAGCTCTTCCGTTTTGATCACGGGGAAAAAATGAAAAGACATTTCAGAAACTCTGGTTTTAGTGAAAGAAAGAAATTATTCAAACCTTCAGCGCTAGCCGATTCTGACATATTTTGGGTAAAAGTGCGCCTTATACACCAAAAAAAAAAAAAAAAACACACAAAAAAAACCTGTCGTTTTCCCCCCCTGACACTCAGCTATAAGTACGGCTGTTCCGTTTTATCCACGATCGGTTATTTTTTAAGACCCCGCCAGCAGATAATGGAATCAATATATTGCTTATTGTTGTTCCTATAATAAAATTTCATTTATAAAAATTAGATGTAACAAGATATTAATTAACAATAAGATTTGTTCTTACAGTTGAGCTTAGCAAAGTCAGCGGGTAATTTTTATTTTCCTTAGGTTGAAAATTTTCCGATTTTCAAACATAACAAACAGTTTTCGGTTTATCTTTGATGTGACCAGATTGTTAGCAACATCACCAACCTTGTACTTTGGGACCATTACGAAGTGAAACTTATGATTTTTTTTTTTTTTTTTATTTCTGGGATTGGCCAAGGAAAGCAAATGAAACCGCGGTTATGGGGATGTTGCGGGGCCGATAAGGATGTCGCCCCCGCAAGCTTTAAGTAGAAACGTGTGAACAGCCAAGACAATGAGGGGACAAAGGCGAAGGTTTATGAAGCAATAATGTCGATTTTATTAATGCCAATTGTACAAGAGAGTACTCTGAAGAAATGTGTTCAAGTCGGTGTCGGGTCCGGTATGACTGGTTTTGATTAGGGGTAGTTGCCTTCGGTCGTATTGATAAAAACGAATGTAGAGTTGATCGGCGAAACGGATGTAGCTGGTCGACTGCCGGATGGGAGAATAGACGGGAACAGCAGCAGGTTGATCGGTGTCCCTAAACAGGGTCAAGTCAGAACAATGATAGACTTCACAGGGCGGATCGACCGCGGAAACGGGATCGCACCAAAGTGTATCACTTGGCGAAGGCGGAGTCCCTAAACAGGGCCAAGGCAGGATAGACTTCACAGGGCGGATCGACCGCGGAAACGGGATCGCGCCAAAGTGTATCACTTGGCGAAGCCGGTCAGAGAGGTGATACGTCTTCCAGGGCGGATCGACCGCGGAGACGGGATCGCGCCGAAGAGTAACACTCTCGACAAAGCCTAACGGGTTCAGGTCCTGTCTACCTCCCCGAAGGAAACCTTGCCCTTCGGCAAAGCTTCCTCCGAGTTCCTCTCTGCATTAGAGAGTTCGACAGAAGCCAGCCCGGATGATCACAAAGCACAGGCACTTTGATCCTAAACGGGCCGAGCAGCTTGGATTTGGACGAAAAAAGGGGCTTATGAAATTTGGAGCGATTCATTCAAGAACTCCCCGGCTAGAGGGAGTAGAAAACCGTAGATATTAAATTAATACAATTGTTGTCCGATGTTTGAGGAAGCGCTGCATAATCCGATGCTCACGAGGTACGGTTTGGCATCAATGATATTGAACTAGTCGTCTGGTTTCTCGCATGTTGCTTGACTTAAATCTGCGAGATCAGGAGTTGTGAAGGTCAAGGCCGTCTTTCTAAGGAGCGGCTAATGGCGACCGCGACAGGGATGTTTTGTAACGTGGAACGATCTCAAACAATAGCAGTGACCTGCAAAGCTAAATTACTGATTTGTGTTGGCCAAGCACTGCCTGTATCAGTGATTCTCAACCTGTTTTGCTTAATTTGCACCCTTTTCAACATATGTCATCCCCCCAACCACCACCACATACACACTTTCCAAAATTGTTCGACTGAAAAGGTGCATTCCAAATAATATGCATATATTATTGAAAACCTTCATTTTCATATTAGTACATATATATTTACATAGATTATTTTTGATAGAGGAGTTTTATAAATGTAATAGCAATAGAAAATGTTGATTGATTTTTAAACTTGAATCCCTACAGTAATTTGTTTTAATTAATAACTAATTATTGAATAAATAAACTGGAGTTTTAACAAAAAGTTCAAAAGAATGCTAGGGTATTTATTAGGTTGGTGCAAAAATAATATCGTTTTTTGACGTATTTTTTAACGTCAAAAAACGATATTATTTTTGCACCAACCTAATAAATTTGATTCCGATGAGATTACAGCTATGGGCTTCAAATTTTAAAACAGCGTTAGCAAAAAGCCGACAGTTGGAAAGAATTGACAAGTCATTTTGTAGACATTAAGCAAAATGTTTATGAATGGTGAACAGGAAAAAATAAAGTTTTTTGAATGAATTCGAAACTTCAGAAATATTTTAAAAATAAGGCAAATAGCGTCATTTTCCTTACAATTTTCAGAATTGTGTAGAAATAACGAAAATGTCAGTGTTATATTGTGTATTAAATTAATAATGCGATCGCTAAAAAGGGTAGTAGCAAGATCCGGGGACGGTTTAAAAGGAGATGGTAGGGAATGGTATTAGAACCAAGTAATATTTTTTCTATATTTTACAAAACTTTTATGACAAAATCTAAGTCGTTTACACTTAAGGAATTATGTATATTTTAGAACGAGTAAAAATTAACCTAATAGTTACACCAAGCATTATTTACCTGATCTCACCACTAAGGCAGGATATAACACAATGCCATTTTTATGTGGGTTTCCGTACATATGCATATGAGCCAAGGACAAAAACTGCCCAATCTTCGCTGCCATTGTCACGCCGGCGTCGATATGACACCGGCAGCATCTTTCTTAGTGCAATGAGGAAGATGCTGCCGCAGGTTTCCCGGACAGTTTGTTGTCCAAAGTTGTATGTTGCTGACATATGGAAAAGACACGCCACATATTAGCGTGATAAAACAAACAACGTTTACAGGGACAAAGCTCTAGGTTTGCAGGTCTTAGCAGTCGTATAGCTAAGGATGTTCGTTTGGCGACATTTTCTTTAAGAACCAAAATGACTGCGTGTTTAGAGTATTAAATTAGTTGTTTTTTTGGTTTTTTTTTTTTTTTTTTTTGTAGTATACTTAATAGAAAGGAAGACGTGTCTGAATATAGGTGTGGAACGGAGGGGTAGGGATGTGACCTGGGAACTAAGAGGGTGACAGCTAGAAAATGTTTGGTAAGCACTGAATTAATAGAAATGTTCTGTTCTAAATTGTTTATAAATTTAAAATGTCTCTATGTAAATGAACAGAGTTCTTTTTACGTGAATGATATGCTGAAAATGCACTTGGCACATGTTGTAAAATGCGAATTCGCTGTTGAGTGAAGTGTATCCCCAAGGATTCAAACATACACCGATGGTTTGAGTCCTGTAGACCCTCGAGAACTCCAGCACACAATAATGGAATGTCTTTTGAAATGGACAGCTACGGATTCTCAAGGAGATCAACATTTTTATCTGATCAGCTAGAACGGTTTGAATTTTGTTTGAATTTATTTTTAGGCGGGAACATTATAAAACAATAACCATATTCTTGAGTTTAGAAAACAATGGATTCGACAGTCTTGTGTAAATGGTTAACAGAACAAAGATTAGGAGAGATAACAAAAAGACAAACTTTACTAAGAATTACAAAGGACAGAGAGCGATGATCGGCCATGTTCCGAATGGATGTGTCACATAGAAGAAGAAGAAGAAATCGACAATGACTGTATTCACTTCTCATTGATGCCGAGAAAAATAAGAGAAATTTGGATAAATATTCAGAAAATGTTTTTTTCAAGCAGACCGAGGAACATAAACAACCTGAGATGTAGTTCTTATCTAAAAGGGGCCATCTGGTTTGCCTGAAAATTCTTGGTCCATTTCTGACGGCAGGGCATTCTGCAAAGGATGGATCACAGAGTTCTGTGCTCTGCGATTGTTAGTTGTTTATTATTATAACTAGTGTACCCGTGCCGTCAAAAATGATGCTAACTGTTAGAAAGTTTTAATAGTGAATGGAATGAAATAAAAGAGTTGAGACAATGTATTGAGATTCAATAAAGTAGAGATAAAGAATTGGCAACTAAAATAGAGGCCAATGAGACCAGAACCAAGCAAAACAATCACTTAATAGACACGGTATCTGAGTGTCTCACATGAAAGGCTCCAACAAATATGACTGCAATCTAAGAAATGAAGAAATGTCAAAAGGATAGTTTTTCCATTGACACCGCAATGTTTATTGTTTTAAAAAGCGACGATTTAATAAAGCCTAAACATATGATCAAAATGAATTTTTACATTTTGTTGTTCTTGAGAATTTACAACAAAAATATTAAACACTATTTATTTATTAGTTTGTTTATTTACAGGCATAATTTTATATCTATAACCTTTTAAAAACTAATACAATTGAAACTAATGCAAGGCAATATTTATCATTTAACAATTTTTAAAGAAATATGAAATCAGTTTTTTATTTATAAACTTATTTACTAAATAATTAAAATATGTGAATCAATTATAATTAAATCTTTATTATTTACCATTTTATAAAGTTCGAACTGATCGGCAATTAGCCGATATTTTGCCAACCATTCAAAAAAAAAAAAAAAAATATATATATATTTTTGTTATAAATTCTCAAGAACAAAGAAAATGCATAAATTCACGTTCATATGTTTAGGCTTTATTAAAATTATAATCACCGCCGAGGAGTGAAGGTAGTTTAAATAATAGCGGTGTCAAGGGAAAAACAGCCATTTTGACATTCATTTTTGTTTGTTTTTTTGTTTTGCGGGCACGAAAGTTTAAGATTGCCAATATTTTAATATTATAGATTATTAAAATGACTAAGGGAAGTAATCACTCATAAATTTACTAACTTAAGCTGATTTACCTCCCTTCCCTCTACAGATGGGACAGGAAATATATAAATAAATACACCGGAAATATATGAAATACACATTGATAATTATTATATGGTTTGATATCAGAGATATAATTATTATTATTATTATTAGTTGTAGTAGTAGTAGTAGTAATTACTTAGGAAATGATGGTTCCAAATGTTCTGAATTCCCTCACCTTGAAAGCAGTTAATTCAGAAAGATTAATTACCAAAACGATTCCCATTAATCAACATGCGATCAGAACATTGGTAGCATGATAATTGGTCCCTTATTGAAACTAACGTTGTTGACGGATGATTTATGACCTTTCTTTCTCTCTCTCTTCTTTCTCTCTCAAATGGCACTCCTCCTTCAAGATGTACGTGATCATGACTCTCCATCGTTTCCTTTTCTTTTTAATATTGGTAAGTAGTGTATTTGATGTGATGTTGGTGTTAGTCGCGCGAAAAATAGAACAGGCGACTTGGGTTTAAATTCCGACCAGCTTTTACTTCGCACTATATGCTCTTTGAAAGAGTTCTGTTCCTCCACCGGCTATATGTAAAGTAGCAAGATAAACTATGTTTTCCAGTCTTGTTTGACAACTAGTCCAGAGAAAGACAACTCTAAATTAAAAATCCTAAAGAAATCAAATGGAAACCACCCCTTTACCCAGTAAGAGTCATGAAAATTTACATATATTAAAGGAAAAGAAATTGCTGAAAGCCATGATCGCCTACTGCTTGAAGGAATGTGGATTAAAAAAAATAGCACTACTGCATTTTGCTTCTTCTTGGGAAAGATATGAATCCTTTTCTTCTCCCTCCAGCTATGGGTAAATAGTAGGACAGACCTTTAATGGCAAGTGGTCTACTGCAGAAAGAAATGGCAAAAAATCTGCCTCGTCAATCATGTATCGAAAGATACATGATCGCCTAAGCGTGTATCACGCAAGGCACATAACTGTCTGGATGGTACTACTACTACTACTACTACTACTAATAATAATGATGATGATGACGATGATAAATGTCTTGATGTCGCACCAATTAATTTGAAAGTATGAATTACAGTAAATATCCCGTTCAGTACCACGTATTGTGTCTCCCAGGAGCTGATACAATGCGCGTGATTAAAATTTTAATGAAGCCTAAACATATGAAGGTGAATTTATACATTTTCTTTGTTCATGAGCTGGAAAAGTGGCGGTAGCATCATGGCCGGTTGTCGAGTTCTTAACTTTGAAGGATGAGGCAGCAAAGGCGACTTAGGATTTGCCTCTAGATACCCGTGAACCCCCTCAATAGGAGACCACCTCAGCGGAATGTGGTACACGACATGAACATATTTCTTAATGTGCTGCCTTTATCAAAACCTGTAACAACATCGCACGCATGGATGGATGTCTTCTGGTATTAATTCAATATCAGACTGGGTATCATGATAGGCATATTAGACTACGTATATTTGTACCCCAGCGTCATTTTTGGTGTGCTGATCTCTCACTAAATTTTAATAATAATGATAAAGTATGACTTTTAGGCCACTGTTGTCCCAGTTATCACTAGGGTGATGCGAGTCTATACCACCGAATTTAAAGTCTTACATTGAGAAAATTGTAAACCTAATATCCCAATCGCTCCAGAAGTCTACGCTACTTGGCGCTGCAAATATTCTGTGAAAGGTGCTATCTCTCTGAGGACGTACGACTTGATGGAGAACACCCGTAATGTAAGATTTCGGTTATACACATTAAATGAGTCGGCAGCCATCAAATACCCGCTCCTCACACACACACACACATATGTATTAAAGAAAAGACAAGTAGAAATCCTTTTATGTCAACGCGTTTCGTCTCTTGAAGGACTCTGTCAAGGCATGGACTTTATCGACTTTATCAAGACTTGGTTTCATGGTATTCCCCAAAGAAGAAAACGCGTTGTTATAAAATGTTTCCCTCTTGTCTTTTCAGAGTTTTGTCTTGCTTGGCATTGTAAATATATTGCGAAAGGTGCTCTCTGTATGTGGACATATGACTTGATGGAAAATGCCCATAATGCAAGATTTCCGGTTGAATTTCCTTTTGAAATCGTGTGAACGAAGATAATAATAATAATAATAATAATAATAATAATAATAATAATAATAATTACAGTTGTATTTGGAGCCCTCGGGTTAATTGGAAAAGGTTCCGATAGACTCACTGGTAGCCCATGCTTTAAAGAAATAAAAAATTTGTACTCACTGATACAGCTGACACATTACGAAGAGCTTTATCTATGTAAAATGTGTGTGATCTTGTATTTGATTACTTTTTTTTTTTTAAACAAAAATGCTCAGTTGGAAATGTCATGATGCCATTTCTGACTTAGGTCTCTGGTTGAGGCCCGGAAGGAAATGTGTATGCAACAGAAATCAAAGGAGGAGGAGGAGGAGGAGATGATGATGATGATGATAATAATAATAATAATAATAATAATAATAATAATAAGAAGAAGAAGAAGAAGAAGAAGAAGAAGAAGAAGAAGAAAACAAGACAATATGAAAAGCGTTGTAAGTTCTATAGATAAAATAAGATATTCCAAACGGACTTGAAGAATTTTTACAGGGAAATCCGAAAAGCTGTTATAGAAGTCAAAAAGCCACCATCTATTGAAGAAGTGTAAAAATTTTGGGAGAATATTTAGAGCAACCCAAAGGAATAAAATCTCAATATAGAGTGGATCAAATGAGAACAAGAAAGAATAAAAGACAAACCTGGAAAGAATGGAAAAATATAACCAAGAATAATGTTAGGCAAGCTCTAACAAAATCCCCAAAATGAAAATCCCCCAAGAAATGACAAGGTAGCCAATTTTTGGCTCTATCATCTGTCGTCAATTCATAAAACTCTTGCACAAACTTTATCAATGCTAATGAATAGCCCCAACGAAATTCCAGAATGGATCACTAAAGGTATTAAATATTTCCTACCAAAAACAAATGAAAGAGATGATCCCCAAAATTATAGGCCAATAACATGGCTGTCCAACACATATAAATTGATCACGTCTGTTCTGACGAACTGTACTTACTCTTTTCTCTATGAAAACAACATTATTCCTTTGGAACAGAAAAGATGTCGAAGAGGTCCATATGATTGCAAAGATCAACGACTAATAAATAGACTGATCCTGGAATATTGCAAGAAAAAATGTAGAAATCTCAGCACAGCTTTATTACCGTAAAGCCTTTTATAGTGTGTCACATTTTCGGATCCCTTAAGGCTTTGAAATGTACAAAGTGATATTAAATTTTATTCAGTAAATCATTGAATTGTTGAAAACTACATTATGTCTAAATCACACCAAAGTTATTGCCACTTCCAGTTGTTTTAGTATCCGACGGGAAATCTTTCAAGGTGACACCCTATCGCCCCTTCTTTTCTGTCTGTCCTTAATACAACCTTTCGCATGAACTAGACAGGAATAACTACGGATACAAAGTAAAAGGAATAGCATAACAAAAAATTGTTCAAATCCACAATATAAATTATGTGAAGAACTGTTGAAAAATAGTTTCAGACTATTATTTTTATTTGGCTAAGATCTTCCGAGGCTGTCCTTAGGGTCAGCTGGTAGACAAAATAGGGATCTCGATGTTGATTGGCTTAACCAAACGTGGGAATATTAGAAAGTGTTTTTGAGGGGTTAAATTTTACATGTCGAATTGATTATTTCTTGTCCCGGGGAACTTGCTCCCCGGTGGGGGTGATAGAGCGACCCCACTGGCTAGTTAGAAAATGTATACATCGACGTGTTAATAAAATAGATAAATTTAAAATCCCTTTTATTGAAATTCTCATTTTAACTCCGAAGAAACCAACTGTCGGCCGAGAGAAGAAAGAGAGGAAGACAACTTTATTACGATCGCCTCAAGACCGTCAACCAAGAGACTCCCAGAACGAGGTGGCTATACAACATTTCGCTATCAAAAACATTTCGACACCCGAGCAGGAAAAGACGGCCGGAAGATAACAGAAGAATGCAATATATGAGTGAGTCAAAAGACCGTTGCCCCAAGACTAACCCGAGAGCGAAGGGGGTATAAAACAGAGCATGTTGCAACGATTGACCACTTAGTGTTTGGTTGTCCAGTCCTGACAATAAAGGAATACAAATATTGGCATCATAAGATTGGACAATATATTCACTGGAAGATATGTCAATATTACAATATATTACACGGCGAATATGGAATGGCCATCACTCTGAACAGTGTCATAGCTAGAGTGTGTGCACCCGGCTCACACAGAATATACATATTGCACAGTGATTAACTCTTAAAGTTATAAAACTCATTTGCGTACCATTATAATATTACTTTCACATATTCAAATATAGTAATGCTTTAAATACATATCAAATATACTTAAACTTTATCAGTAACATTTAAAAAGCAAAAACAACATATAGGAAAAAAAAGTGTAAAGAAATTAGGACCATCTTCATTGACAACTTTCTGCATAATAACTTTTTTTGCTGTTTTTGTTGACAAATTCTTCAAAGACATCATCAAAAGCTATTTCATCTGTCAATTGTCGGTCTATAGACAGTAGATGAGCCAATATATATGCCATAGTTTAAGTTACTCGAAATCGAAAAGATCCTTCAACTGAGAGTACTGTCCCGACATTAAAACCACTTTTATTTTCATACAGTCTATATAGGCTTATAGCCTACAGCAGACACAAAGGTGCCGCCACCATATAAATACCGCCCCCTCCAGCTACACCACTGACCCTGAATCAGCCATAGAAAACCATGAGTTACTATCCTTTGATATTTTACCATCCCTACTGCCAGGCATATAAAAACTAATAAACTAGATATCAGGTCATCCCATAAGTTCTGTTCGAATTTTACCTTTTTTTTAAATGAACGAAATTTATTTTAAAGAGTATTTTATAATGTCTAATGGAGCTGAACATTATTTTTATGTTTAGATGCTAACATGGAAGTACCTTCATTTGAGGCACATAATGCTTTATGAGTTCAAGAAAGATAACTCAGCAGCCGAAGTGGCTAGAAACATTCACTCACTTTATGGAGAGGAATGTGTGAATGAAAGAACTTGCAGAAGATGGTTTGCAAAATTCAGAGGTGGAGATTTCACCCTTGAAGATGAAGATCGAACCGGACGTCCAGTTGAGTTTGATGAAAAGCTTCTTGAAGCAGCCCTTGAAGAAAATCCTGCTTTATCAGTTGAGGAATTGGCAGTGGTTCTCAGTTCAAACCATACAACTGTTCATCGTCATCTTTAACAACTTGGAATCTGGTGGGATCGCCAAGGAATAATCCTCTTTGAATTCTTACCACCTAATGCAACAATTAATGCTCAAATATACTGTCAGCAATTAGAGCGTTTGAACCAAGCTTTGAGGAAAAAAAGACCTGCTCTAGTGAATCGAAAAGAGGTGATGTTTCATCAGGACAATGCGTGACCCCACACAGCAAGAATCACGTCACAAAAGACCGAAGAACTTGGTTGGGAGAAAATTCCTCATCCACCTTATTCTCCCAATCTTGCTCCTTCAGACTACCATTTGTTTCGTAGCTTACAAAATAATTTGGAAGAAACAGCTTTTGTAACACAGGAAGAGGTTAAAACTGACATTTGTGAGTTCTTCGAATCAAAGCCAAAAGAATGTTAAAGTAATGGAATTAGTAAGCTTGTTAATAGACGGAAGGAAGTCATAGATAATCAGGGAAAATACATTGTTGATTGAATCTGTAATTAAATGTAACATTTGGTCACTTGTTTTCTTTATTCAAAATTCGGACAGAACTTATGGGATGACATGATATAATGATGAAAGACTACACATGTACGCTTTTTCATAGATACCATCAGGTAAAACATATCCATTAAAGCAGGGGTTCTCCATAAGGAATTTCAGTGTTTGTCTGGTGGAAGGGCAAGATTTTTATTTGAATTTCCTTTTTTTTATTTACAAAATTTGGAGCCCATGATGAGTGCAAACAAACAAACAAACATACAAAAAGACAGTATGATGAATCTTATATTCAATATGGATTCACCCTGACCTTTTGTTGAACTTTTTGTTTATTGAAGTATTCTTCAGTTTATTTATTTCATAATTAGTTATGAATTAAAACAAATTACTTTACATGTATTCAAGTTTCAAAATCCATCAACATTTTCTATTGTATTAAATTTGTAAAAATCCTCTATAAAAATAATCCCTGTAAATATATATGTACTAATATGGAAAAGAATGAAGATTTTCAATATACATATTATTTAGAATGCACCTTTTGAGTCGAACAATCTTGAGATTGGGTGGGTGAAATTCTGACTTATGGTGAAAGGGGTGGATTGGGCAAAAAAGGTTGAAAACCACTGCATTAAAGAATATAACAAATTAAGTAGATATAACGACCTTGAAATATAATGACCTTGAAATTAAGTAAATATAACGAACTTGAAATTGAAAAAATATTGACATTATAATTAATTACTGTTATTGCAGCCCTGAGCACGATTAAGAAAAGTGCCGATATTTCTGATAGATCCTGTTTACAATAGCTTCAAAATATTGTACTGTGCAGAACTGCTCATCTACTTAAGATAACTCCCTAGTATAACAAAAACTTAAAGACGTCATAGATAAAAAAAAAATTAATATACAAATACACGTGGAGTATTAGATGATGAAAAAGAATTTTGGTTAAAACAAACTACTGGTCTTTTTATCGGCCTCTTTGGTATTTGTTAACTATTTTGGTCCCAAAATTGATGGGATGCTGGAATATTTTATCACCGAACAGACCTAGTTTCTGATATTCGCATTTCATAATTTTCAATCTTTCCATCCCAAACAAGGAGATAATGCCACTAAGACGCAAAGTGTTGCTGGGAGTGAAAGAATATAAGAAGATTTTAGTGAAGAGAAAGGACAATAAATGTACCGGATTCAAGAAGAAAGACGATGGCGATTGACGGTGCATTTAAATTTTTGAAGATTGAAGTTGTCAGAGAAGCAAGAAGCCAGAAGGGAGTTCCACAGGTGAGACGTGCGAGAAAATGAACTATTAGAATAGAACTTACCATTACATTTCAGCAGCAAAACGATGAGACCTAATTGCCAATCAAGTAGTTCGCTTAAATTCAAGTGGTCGAAATATCAAGGAGGGGAACTCTTTAGAACAACTGCCATGAAAATATTTATAGAAAAGACAGAGGGAAGCCATGTCACGTCGTTGGGAAAGTGAATTATTTCTATTTGAGTTTTGCACCTTATGGAGGGCCTGTATTTCTACTCTCGTTTCTTCAAATACATAGAAAGGGGAACCTGCCCAAATTGTTTCCAACTGGGCCTGGCGCCTGATAAGCGTTGGGGATTCTACAGGAGGTGCAACAGAGGACCTCCAGATTTTTGCCTGGCCTCTAGACTGCACACCTTTTGCAATGCTTCTACAGAAAGATGTTAAAATATCATGGACGTGGACGAAACCTGTGAGAAATTAAGAAATTTAAAGGAAAATGGCAACGAAAATGATACTTATATGTAGAATCGGAAAGGGACAATTGAAATATTTTGGACAAGCAATAAGGAAAGTGTGCTTGGAGTCACAGGACATATTGAAGACAAAGTGGACAGAGAGAAACAATGAGTGACCTATTCAGTGAACTTGTGTAAAAATGAATGGAAGTTAAGGAAATGGGTGTGTAGTAAAAAGACAAACACTGTTTAGAGCTAAAAAGGATAGGAAGCTGTGGAGGTCCATGAGCGTCCACATCCTGAAGATACACAGGATGCGAAAGTAGAAGCGAGCTCTGTCTGACAACACATCCTCGTCTAACGTCAGTGCATTCCACTTGGGACCACGATAATTAACAAGTACTCTATTTTCTTTCATCTTTTTACCTAATAATGATTACTCCAGAACCAATGGATCTATTAATTCGAATTTCTTAGTTGAAGCATTATTCATTTTTTTTTACTCGTGTTTTATCATGATGTTCGTTGCTTTTTATTGTAACTCCCAAATTATCATTCTACGATCATTTGTTAGTCAGCAGTGTGTATCAGCAATAAAGAAAAAGCCGCTGGCGAGACTCGAACTCGCATTCCTTATCGTCGGATAATTGCACATTGTACAGACGACCAAATGTTTAAACTGCAAATTGATAATGGCGGCCAGTTTGGTTTATCCGGCGCCATATAACTGTGTGGTCGACCGGGTCTTTACTATTAAAATTCTTTTCCTGCTTCCATGGAAGAAAAAAAGACAAGCTGCGGGGCATGTTAATAAACTTTGTGACAGATGGTAGTAATACAGGAAGAAAGGAAGAGAAACAAGGGAAGTAAAAAGAGAAATTAAGAAATCAAAAAAGAAGGAAAGAAACAAGATAGCAATGAACGAAGGAAGGAAAGGAAGGAGTTGAGGAAGGAACAAATACTTATTTCATTCTAACTCTTCCTCAACAAGACTTTTTTTTTTCGTAAGAAATTAAACAATGTTCTCCCTTTTCGCAAGAGCTTTTTTTTTTTTGTCGGGACTACATCGTTGTTTGACGAGGGGAATAGTCTTTGTAGGATGTGTTTAGTCGGCCCAACAAGGTGGGGTGTGTGGGGAAAAGAGGGTGACAGCTTACAAATACTATTGACCCTTATCTTCTGGTAGTTAGAGTTAGGAAAAGACGCGGGGGTGGCGAGAAAAAAGTAGGTCACATTACTTACATGGACCCTCACACGAACAAGTATTATAAACTGTTATAAAGTGTATTGTTTTATTAGTCTTACTCTTTAAATTATAAAAAAAAATTGGTCGTTGGCCGGTTTGGCTTAACAATTCTTTTTGTGTGTGCCTTGTCCCTTCAGGACGTAGGCGATCATGGCTCTCCACAATTTCCTGTCTTTGGGTTAAACAATATTGAACTTTATTTTATGCGCTAAAGTTCTTTTTTTGTATGTGTGTGTGCGTGAGTGTCTGTGTCTGTGTGTGTGTGTGAGAGAGAGAGAGAAAAGGGGAAAGAAGAGGGCTTTTTTTTTTGTTATTTTAGGCATGAGAGGTGCATCTTTCCCACGGGCGTTAGTGGTCGGTGTTCAAGTCTCCCTCCCCCTAACAAAAAAAAAAAATAAATAAATAAATAAATAAATAAATAAAAAAGAAGTCATGATTTCAAATGAAATGCTGATTTGTAAGTCTCGAATGAAAGACAACTGGTAATCACTTTAAAAAGGATTAGCGCAAAACAATATTTGTTCTTTCCCTCTGTGGAGTGAACTGTTCAGCGGTTGAGATAGTTGCGTCTTTTTCAGCGGTGCCAACAGTCGATATTTAATTTAGTTTGCTAAATTAAAACCGAAATTTTGAATGCTGATTATCAAGGCATCCAAGTTGATTTTCATTGTTTGGAAGATTTGCGAAATTATGACCTTCTCTCCTGTATTTCGCCATTCTAGGCTTAATAAATTTAATAACACTTGGATAAAAAAAAAAAAAAAGTGCTAATTATGTTGCCGGTGGTATTAATTAAATTTGGGACATACCCAACTCGTAGTCGATTCTAGATCACCTATTGCCAGTAGAAAGGACAAAGGTGTATGATTAGATGGTAAAGCGTTTTAAGGAATTTCAACTTAGTAGTGGCTATTCATAGCGCTGATGTTACCTATCATTGTGCCGTGGATTTTACAAAAACTAACAGGCATTTTCTTTTGATTCGTTGTGTCGCGGATTTTAGATGTAACAGGCATTTTTTTTTTTGAGTCTTTGTGCCATGGATTTTAGAAGTAGCAAGTACCTCGTTATTTACATTAACTATAAGCGATCTGTTGTCCTCATTATTGTTGTTGTTATTAGAACGTTTCACTCAGAGTAACATTCAGGAAAATTTGGAAGTGAACTCATTATTTAATTTACGAGTGTAGATTCTCATTCTACTGTCCACATCTATGGATATCTTGTCTTATTCTTATTTATTTTATCTGAAATAGCTTCGTCTATACCACAAATTATGATATTAAATAACTCTGTTCTAAAGGCATAACGACAGAGTGGTGGAAACAATGAGCCAAAGGATTATTTACAACTTATGTATTTGAAAAGAAAATGTTTATTGGCGTTAAATAACCGGCAGAATTGATATGTCATTAAAAAATCAATCCATAATTTTATTTAGTGCTGCTCGGTTATTGCTCACCTTGTTTCCACTGAATCTATGTACACACTGTCAGGCCCAGGGATTGAACTCAAAATGTCACCAAATTCACGAGCCAACGCTTTAATTAATTACACCAGTAGTTCTCAATCTTTTTTTCCAATCAACCCTTTTCACCATGAGTCAGAGTGTCATCCCCCCCACTTTCCAAGATTGTTCGACTTAAAGGTGAATTCTAAATAATATGCATATATTATTTAAAGTCGGCATTCTTTTCCCGATTAGAACATATACAATTACAATGGATTATTTTTATGGAGGTGTTTTATAAATTTAATAAAATAGAAAATGTTGATGGATTTTGAAACTTGAATACATGTAAAGTAATTTATTTCAATTCATAACTAATTATTAAATACTGGAATAATCAAAAAGTTAAATAAAATACCAGGGTATTTAATTCAATAAACAAAAATGTTCAGTAAAAGATTAGGGTATTGTAATTCAATAAACAAAAATGTCCAGTAAAAGTTTAGGGTATTTAATTCAATAAACAAAAATGTTCAGTAAAAGTTTAGGGTATTTAATTCAATAAACAAAAATGTTCAGTAAAAGATTAGGGTATTGTAATTCAATAAACAAAAATGTTCAGTAAAAGATTAGGGTATTGTAATTCAATAAACAAAAATGTTCAGTAAAAGTTTAGGGTATTGTAATTCAATAAACAAAAATGTTCAGTTAAAGATTAGGGTATTGTAATTCAATAAACAAAAATGTTCAGTAAAAGTTTAGCGTATTGTAATTCAATAAACAAAAATGTTCAGTAAAAGATTAGGGTATTGTAATTCAATAAACAAAAATGTTCAGTAAAAGATTAGGGTATTGTAATTCAATAAACAAAAATGTTCAGTAAAAGATTAGGGTATTGTAATTCAATAAACAAAAATGTTCAGTAAAAGATTAGGGTATTGTAATTCAATAAACAAAAATGTTCAGTAAAAGATTAGGGTATTGTAATTCAATAAACAAAAATGTTCAGTAAAAGATTAGGGTATTGTAATTCAATAAACAAAAATGTTCAGTAACAGATTAGGGTATTGTAATTCAATAAACAAAAATGTTCAGTAAAAGATTAGGGTATTGTAATTCAATAAACAAAAATGTTCAGTAAAAGATTAGGGTATTGTAATTCAATAAACAAAAATGTTCAGTAAAAGTTTAGGTATTGTAATTCAATAAACAAAAAGTTCCAGTAAAAGATTAGGGTATTGTAATTCAATAAACAAAAATGTTCAGTAAAAGATTAGGGTATTGTAATTCAATAAACAAAAATGTTCAGTAAAAGTTTAGGGTATTGTATTTCAATAAACAAAAATGTTCAGTAAAAGTTTTGGGTATTGTAATTCAATAAACAAAAATGTTCAGTAAAAAATTAGGGTATTGTAATTCAATAAACAAAAATGTTCAATAAAAGATTAGGGTATTGTAATTCAATAAACAAAAATGTTCAGTAAAAGTTTAGGGTATTGTAATTCAATAAACAAAAATGTTCAGTAAAAGTTTAGGGTATTGTAATTCAATAAACAAAAATGTTCAGTAAAAGTTTAGTGTATTGTAATTCAATAAACAAAAAGTTCAATAAAAGTTTAGGGTATTGTAATTCAATAAACAAAAATGTTCAGTAAAAGATTAGGGTATTGTAATTCAATAAACAAAAATGTTCAGTAAAAGTTTAGGGTATTGTAATTCAATAAACAAAAATGTTCAGTAAAAGTTTAGGGTATTGTAATTCAATAAACAAAAATGTTCAGTAAAAGATTAGGGTATTGTAATTCAATAAACAAAATTGTTCAGTAAAAGATTAGGGTATTGTAATTCAATAAACAAAAATGTTCAGTAAAAGTTTAGGGTATTGTAATTCAATAAACAAAAATGTTCAGTAAAAGTTTAGGGTATTGTAATTCAATAAACAAAAATGTTCAGTAAAAGTTTAGGGTATTGTAATTCAATAAACAAAAATGTTCAGTAAAAGATTAGGGTATCATCATTCAATAAACAAAAAGTTCAATAAAAGTTTAGGGTATTGTAATTCAATAAACAAAAATGTTCAGTAAAAGATTAGGGTATTGTAATTCAATAAACAAAAATGTTCAGTAAAAGTTTAGGGTATTGTAATTCAATAAACAAAAATGTTCAGTAACAGATTAGGGTATTGTAATTCAATAAACAAAAATGTTCAGTAAAAGTTTAGGGTATTGTAATTCAATAAACAAAAATGTTCAGTAAAAGATTAGGGTATTGTAATTCAATAAACAAAAATGTTCAGTAAAAGTTTAGGGTATTGTAATTCAATAAACAAAAATGTTCAGTAAAAGTTTAGGGTATTGTAATTCAATAAACAAAAAGTTCAATAAAAGTTTAGGGTATTGTAATTCAATAAACAAAAATTTCCAGTAAAAGATTAGGGTATTGTAATTCAATAAACAAAAATGTTCAGTAAAAGATTAGGGTATTGTAATTCAATAAACAAAAATGTTCAGTAAAAGTTTAGGGTATTGTAATTCAATAAACAAAAATGTTCAGTAAAAGTTTAGGGTATTGTAATTCAATAAACAAAAATGTTCAGTAAAAGATTAGGGTATTGTAATTCAATAAACAAAAATGTTCAGTAAAAGATTAGGGTATTGTAATTCAATAAACAAAAATGTTCAGTAAAAGTTTAGGGTATTGTAATTCAATAAACAAAAATGTTCAGTAAAAGATTAGGGTATTGTAATTCAATAAACAAAAAGTTCAATAAAAGTTTAGGGTATTGTAATTCAATAAACCAAAATGTTCAGTAAAAGATTAGGGTATTGTAATTCAATAAACAAAAATGTTCAGTAAAAGATTAGGGTATTGTAATTCAATAAACAAAAATGTTCAGTAAAAGATTAGGGTATTGTAATTCAATAAACAAAAATGTTCAGTAAAAGATTAGGGTATTGTAATTCAATAAACAAAAATGTTCAGTAAAAGATTAGGGTATTGTAATTCAATAAACAAAAATGTTCAGTAAAAGATTAGGGTATTGTAATTCAATAAACAAAAATGTTCAGTAAAAGATTAGGGTATTGTAATTCAATAAACAAAAATGTTCAGTAAAAGTTTAGGTATTGTAATTCAATAAACAAAAAGTTCCAGTAAAAGATTAGGGTATTGTAATTCAATAAACAAAAATGTTCAGTAAAAGATTAGGGTATTGTAATTCAATAAACAAAAATGTTCAGTAAAAGATTAGGGTATTGTAATTCAATAAACAAAAATGTTCAGTAAAAGTTTAGGGTATTGTAATTCAATAAACAAAAATGTTCAGTAAAAGTTTAGGGTATTGTAATTCAATAAACAAAAATGTTCAGTAAAAGTTTAGGGTATTGTAATTCAATAAACAAAAAGTTCAATAAAAGATTAGGGCATTGTAATTCAATAAACAAAAATGTTCAGTAACAGTTTAGGGTATTGTAATTCAATAAGCAAAAATGTTCAGTAAAAGTTTAGGGTATTGCAATTCAATAAACAAAAATGTTCAGTAAAAGTTTAGGGTATTGTAATTCAATAAACAAAAATGTTCAGTAAAAGTTTAGGGTATTGTAATTCAATAAACAAAAATGTTCAGTAAAAGATTAGGGTATTGTAATTCAATAAACAAAAATGTTCAGTAAAAGATTAGGGTATTGTAATTCAATAAACAAAAATATTCAGTAAAAGTTTAGGGTATTGTAATTCAATAAACAAAAATGTTCAGTAAAAGTTTAGGGTATTGTAATTCAATAAACAAAAATGTTCAGTAAAAGTTTAGGGTATTGTAATTCAATAAACAAAAATGTTCAGTAAAAGTTTAGGGTATTGTAATTCAATAAACAAAAATGTTCAGTAAAAGTTTAGGGTATTGTCATTCAATAAACAAAAAGTTCAATAAAAGTTTAGGGGATTGTAATTCAATAAACAAAAATGTTCAGTAAAAGATTAGGGTATTGTAATTCAATAAACAAAAATGTTCAGTAAAAGATTAGGGTATTGCAATTCAATAAACAAAAATGTTCAGTAAAAGATTAGGGTATTGTAATTCAATAAACAAAAATGTTCAGTAAAAGATTAGGTATTGTAATTCAATAAACAAAAAGTTCAATAAAAGTTTAGGTTATTGTAATTCAATAAACAAAACTGTTCAGTAAAAGATTAGAGTATTGTAATTCAATAAACAAAAATGTTCAGTAAAAGATTAGGGTATTGTAATTCAATAAACAAAAATGTTCAGTAAAAGTTTAGGGTATTGTAATTCAATAAACAAAAATGTTCAGTAAAAGATTAGGGTATTGTAATTCAATAAACAAAAATGTTCAGTAAAAGTTTAGGGTATTGTAATTCAATAAACAAAAATGTTCAGTAAAAGATTAGGGTATTGTAATTCAATAAACAAAAATGTTCAGTTAAAGATTAGGGTATTGTAATTCAATAAACAAAAATGTTCAGTAAAAGATTAGGGTATTCTAATTCAATAAACAAAAATGTTCAGTAAAAAATTAGGGTATTGTAATTCAATAAACAAAAATGTTCAGTAAAAGTTTAGGGTATTGTAATTCAATAAACAAAAATGTTCAGTAAAAGATTAGGGTATTGTAATTGAATAAACAAAAATGTTCAGTAAAAGTTTAGGGTATTGTAATTGAATAAACAAAAATGTTCAGTAAAGTTTAGTGTATTTAATTCAATAAACAAAAATGTTCAGTAAAAGATTAGGGTATTGTAATTCAATAAACAAAAATGTTCAGTAAAAGATTAGGGTATTGTAATTCAATAAACAAAAATGTTCAGTAAAAGTTTAGGTATTGTAATTCAATAAACAAAAAGTTCAATAAAAGTTTAGGGTATTGTAATTCAATAAACAAAAATGTTCAGTAAAAGATTAGGGTATTGTAATTCAATAAACAAAAATGTTCAGTAAAAGATTAGGGTATTGTAATTCAATAAACAAAAATATTCAGTAAAAGTTTAGGGTATTGTAATTCAATAAACAAAAATGTTCAGTAAAAGTTTAGGGTATTGTAATTCAATAAACAAAAATGTTCAGTAAAAGTTTAGGGTATTGTAATTCAATAAACAAAAATGTTCAGTAAAAGTTTAGGGTATTGTAATTCAATAAACAAAAATGTTCAGTAAAAGTTTAGGGTATTGTCATTCAATAAACAAAAAGTTCAATAAAAGTTTAGGGGATTGTAATTCAATAAACAAAAATGTTCAGTAAAAGATTAGGGTATTGTAATTCAATAAACAAAAATGTTCAGTAAAAGATTAGGGTATTGCAATTCAATAAACAAAAATGTTCAGTAAAAGATTAGGGTATTGTAATTCAATAAACAAAAATGTTCAGTAAAAGATTAGGTATTGTAATTCAATAAACAAAAAGTTCAATAAAAGTTTAGGTTATTGTAATTCAATAAACAAAACTGTTCAGTAAAAGATTAGAGTATTGTAATTCAATAAACAAAAATGTTCAGTAAAAGATTAGGGTATTGTAATTCAATAAACAAAAATGTTCAGTAAAAGTTTAGGGTATTGTAATTCAATAAACAAAAATGTTCAGTAAAAGATTAGGGTATTGTAATTCAATAAACAAAAATGTTCAGTAAAAGTTTAGGGTATTGTAATTCAATAAACAAAAATGTTCAGTAAAAGATTAGGGTATTGTAATTCAATAAACAAAAATGTTCAGTTAAAGATTAGGGTATTGTAATTCAATAAACAAAAATGTTCAGTAAAAGATTAGGGTATTCTAATTCAATAAACAAAAATGTTCAGTAAAAAATTAGGGTATTGTAATTCAATAAACAAAAATGTTCAGTAAAAGTTTAGGGTATTGTAATTCAATAAACAAAAATGTTCAGTAAAAGATTAGGGTATTGTAATTGAATAAACAAAAATGTTCAGTAAAAGTTTAGGTATTGTAATTCAATAAACAAAAAGTTCAATAAAAGTTTAGGGTATTGTAATTCAATAAACAAAAATGTTCAGTAAAAGATTAGGGTATTGTAATTCAATAAACAAAAATGTTCAGTAAAAGATTAGGGTATTGTAATTCAATAAACAAAAATGTTCAGTAAAAGATTAGGGTATTGTAATTCAATAAACAAAAAGTTCAGTAAAAGATTAGGGTATTGTAATTCAATAAACAAAAAGTTCAATAAAAGTTTAGGGTATTGTAATTCAATAAACAAAATTGTTCAGTAAAAGATTAGCGTATTGTAATTCAATAAACAAAAATGTTCAGTAAAAGATTAGGGTATTGTAATTCAATAAACAAAAATGTTCAGTAAAAGTTTAGGGTTTTGTAATTCAATAAACAAAAATGTTCAGTAAAAGTTTAGGGTATTGTAATTCAATAAACAAAAATGTTCAGTAAAAGTTTAGGGTATTGTAATTCAATAAACGAAAATGTTCAGTAAAAGTTTAGGGTATTGTAATTCAATAAACAAAAATGTTCAGTAAAAGATTAGGGTATTGTAATTCAATAAACAAAAATGTTCAGTAAAAGTTTAGGGTTTTGTAATTCAATAAACAAAAATGTTCAGTAAAAGTTTAGGGTATTGTAATTCAATAAACAAAAATGTTCAGTAAAAGATTAGGGTATTGTAATTCAATAAACAAAAATGTTTAGTAAAAGTTTAGGGTATTGTAATTCAATAAACAAAAATGTTCAGTAAAAGTCTAGGGTATTGTAATTCAATAAACAAAAATGTTCAGTAAAAGATTAGGGTATTGTAATTCAATAAACAAAAATGTTCAGTAAAAGTTTAGGGTTTTGTAATTCAATAAACAAAAATGTTCAGTAAAAGTTTAGGGTATTGTAATTCAATAAACAAAAATGTTCAGTAAAAGTTTAGGGTATTGTAATTCAATAAACAAAAATGTTCAGTAAAAGATTAGGGTATTGTAATTCAATAAACAAAATTGTTCAGTAAAAGATTAGGGTATTGTAATTCAATAAACAAAAATGTTCAGTAAAAGTTTAGGGTTTTGTAATTCAATAAACAAAAATGTTCAGTAAAAGTTTAGGGTATTGTAATTCAATAAACAAAAATGTTCAGTAAAAGTTTAGGGTATTGTAATTCAATAAACAAAAATGTTCAGTAAAAGTTTAGGGTATTGTAATTCAATAAACAAAAATGTTCAGTAAAAGATTAGGGTCTTGTAATTCAATAAACAAAAAGTTCAATAAAAGTTTAGGGTATTGTAATTCAATAAGCAAAAAGTTCAATAAAGTTTAGGGAATTGTAATTCAATAAACAAAATGTTCAATAAAAGTTTAGGGTATTGTAATTCAATAAACAAAAAGTTCAATAAAAGTTTAGGGTCTTGTAATTCAATAAACAAAAATGTTCAGTAAAAGATTAGGGTCTTGTAATTCAAGAAACAAAAAGTTCAATAAAAGTTTAGGGTATTGTAATTCAATAAGCAAAAAGTTCAATAAAGTTTAGGGAATTGTAATTCAATAAACAAAATGTTCAATAAAAGATTAGGGTATTGTAATTCAATAAACAAAAATGTTCAGTAAAAGTTTAGGGTATTGTAATTCAATAAACAAAAATGTTCAGTAAAAGTTTAGGGTATTGTAATTCAATAAACAAAAATGTTCAGTAAAACATTAGGGTATTGTAATTCAATAAACAAAAATGTTCAGTTAAAGATTAGGGTATTGTAATTCAATAAACAAAAATGTTCAGTAAAAGTTTAGGGTATTGTAATTCAATAAACAAAAATGTTCAGTAAAAGATTAGGGTATTGTAATTCAATAAACAAAAATGTTCAGTAAAAGTTTAGGGTTTTGTAATTCAATAAACAAAAATGTTCAGTAAAAGTTTAGGGTATTGTAATTCAATAAACAAAAATGTTCAGTAAAAGATTAGGGTATTGTAATTCAATAAACAAAAATGTTTAGTAAAAGTTTAGGGTATTGTAATTCAATAAACAAAAATGTTCAGTAAAAGATTAGGGTATTGTAATTCAATAAACAAAAATGTTCAGTAAAAGATTAGGGTATTGTAATTCAATAAACAAAAATGTTCAGTAAAAGTTTAGGGTTTTGTAATTCAATAAACAAAAATGTTCAGTAAAAGTTTAGGGTATTGTAATTCAATAAACAAAAATGTTCAGTAAAAGTTTAGGGTATTGTAATTCAATAAACAAAAATGTTCAGCAAAAGTTTAGGGTATTGTAATTCAATAAACAAAATTGTTCAGTAAAAGTTTAGGGTATTGTAATTCAATAAACAAAAATGTTCAGTAAAAGATTAGGGTCTTGTAATTCAATAAACAAAAAGTTCAATAAAAGTTTAGGGTATTGTAATTCAATAAGCAAAAAGTTCAATAAAGTTTAGGGAATTGTAATTCAATAAACAAAATGTTCAATAAAAGTTTAGGGTATTGTACTTCAATAAACAAAAAGTTCAATAAAAGTTTAGGGTCTTGTAATTCAATAAACAAAAAGTTCAATAAATGTTTAGGGAATTGTAATTCAATAAACAAAATGTTCTATAAAGGTTTCGGGTATTGTAATTCAATAAACAAAATGTTCAATAGAAGTTTAGGGTCTTGTAATTCAATAAACAAAAAGTTCAATAAAAGTTTAAGGAATTGTAATTCAATAAACAAAATGTTCAATAAAGGTTTCGGGTATTGTAATTCAATAAACAAAATGTTCAATAAAAGTTTAGGGTATTGTAATTCAATAAACAAAATGTTCAATAAAAGTTTAAAGTATTGTAATTCAATAAACAAGATGTTCAATAACGGTTTCGGGTATTGTAATTCAATAAACAAAAATGTTCAGTAAAAGTTTAGGGTATTGTAATTCAATAAACAAAAATGTTCAGTAAAAGTTTAGGGTATTGTAATTCAATAAACAAAAATGTTCAGTAAAAGTTTAGGGTATTGTAATTCAATAAACAAAAATGTTCAGTAAAAGTTTAGGGTATTGTAATTCAATAAACAAAAATGTTCAGTAAAAGTTTAAGTAATAGTAATTCAATAAACAAAAATGTTCAGCAAAATTTTAGGGTATGGTAATTCAATAAACAAAAAGTTCAATAATAGTTTAGGGCATTGTAATGCAATAAACAAAATGTTCAATAAATATTTAGGGTATTGTAATTCAATAAACAAAAAGTTCAATAAAAGTTTAGTGTATTGTAATTCAATAAACAAAATTCTGTAAATAAAAAACAATAAATATCAAAAGATTCTCCCTCATCCATGAAACCCTGAAATCCCCCCTCTGAGAGAATTCCCCACCCCCGTTAAGAACCCCTGAAGTTGGCTATTGTCCACATATAAATAATGATAACTCCTCATCCCCAAAATTCAAACAGAAGCACCTCCTTGTGTTTCGTCAATGTGCCCTCTTTTAATCCGGCTAAAATTGTAGACAATTTTTATTTACAATTACTATTTGTCTTTTTATTAAATCATGGTACAAATCCTGTAATGTAACCTTTAGTAATTTGACCTTCTGGCATATATTAAGCTTAGCAAAAGACTACGAGTCTGAGGTACCCGGACTTTCTTGAGCCCCTAACATTGACAGTGATCCGTCAACGCGATGTTCTATATATTTTGTGCTTTTATATATCTGAGCAACAAGGGAGAGAAAATACACGAATATGAATGCATAAATATATATATAAAAAGAAAACATTAAAGTTTCTTGGACAGGTGGGGAATTATGTGGGTGATACACACACACGCGCGTGTGTGAATAAAGTTCAGTCCAGTCATTGAGAGGAAAGATATCTCCGTGCCCGAGAACAAGAGCACGCTGGCGTTGTCACTCAAGCATGCCGGTAGGGAAAAAGAAAAAGAGAATGAAATTGATAGGCGCTTGACAGCGCCACCTAATGACTTCTTGGTAAAACTGGCAAAAATATGTGGGGATAACCCACACAGCTTAATTAGGACGGAGATCAGACAGATGCTACATTTTGATCACAATGATCGGGTTGTCGAGGCACGTCCTACCGTAAAGCGATTGCTAGCGAGCTTGTCGGCATTGTTCGATCTTCTTTCGATGCTTTAAACTTGTGTCCTGTCCATTCTGACCCGAATACAGTGTTTTTTTGTTGTTTTTTATATTCTTGTAATTACTAAAATCAATTAGAATACAGAAGAGAGTTTTGAAATATTAAGGAAACTTCCTGTTACTTAATACCCAATGAGAACCGTAAGAGAAATCACAACGAGTTCAGTAATAAAAATACAATAGTGATTATTGTAAATTGTGCAAACCAGTTGGTTTCAACAATGTTAGTGTTATCGATATCAATATCTTTATAGTACTAGAAGGAATGGCGGTAATGACTTAATCTAACTTGAACTAGAAAAATGGGAACCATTTAAAGAATTAGAACTCTGGAAAGAAATTAATGTGTTTATTGATGGTTTCTTCTGTTTTCGTAGATTTTGTTCCTGAAGACAGTACCAGCACTGTTGAATTAAATTATGAACGAAGTCTTTGAGTTAAAGTTCTAAGAAGCCTTGAGGCTTGGTTCATATTTGGTTATTTATCACTCTACAAGCCTTCCCAGAGACGAAACGTCGCAAGCCTCTTGCTGTTCTATCGCTATTTCCATGGAAAGTGTTCAGACGAATTACATTCCTTAGTTCCACCAATTCTAACCTTCACGGCTAAGACCTGCCATGACATACACATTGTGGCGAACCTTTTTAATTACTTACGTATTCAATTGGTGAGATGTAAGTTCCATTCAAGCAGCTTCTTCCCACGAACTGCTACTTTGTGGAGCCAACTCCCAGGAGGATGCTTCCACGATCACTGTAATTTTAACCTGTTCACGCCTTAGGTTGGCCGTTATCTTCCCCACAAATTCCCATAAACTGTACCTCTGTACCCCTCTACCTCTAGTGGTTCTTGGGCCTTGTACAAGCGAAACGTTATTGTAGAAAAAAACAAACAACTATAGGTTTTAAAAATATTTAGAGACTACATTTGACTGGATGCTACAACGTATTAATTGTCATGAGAAAAGCAACAATACATTAATAAAGGAACTCAACTTCATTGTGAATGAAATAGAGAAAAATACTCAATCAACAAATGCAGCTCAAGTGATAAAAAATGCTAAGACAAAAGGGTTAAAACGAGTTTAAAAAACATCTGGTAACAAAAAAAACTTGACCCAATATGCACTCAGAAGTAATTCTGTTGAAGTAAATAAATTCAAAACCTATCAGTGACTGAAAAGAGCGGGACTAAAAGCAGAAATGGAGGCATTTATAATGGCTGCACAAGACCAAAACCTATTCCTTAGGAATTACCAGGCAAAGAAAATAAAAACACGGCGCAGTCCCACAATACAGATTATGTGAACATGTTAAGGTATTGACCAGACTTGACATCAAAAGGATACAAAGATCGATATAAGATTACGGTCGTATATTTATTGGAATATATGACAATATTACAGTGCGCCGCTTTTAGAAAAATGGGATGAACATCAAATATAGAAAGCATTGAATTTATTATTCTTTAGGATTTTGCTATTCCTACTGTCACTTTGACATATAATAGTTAATGAACTAGATATAATGACGAAAGACTACACAAATATGCCTTCTCATACATACAGTGGGGGAGGGGACAAATATTCGTACATATACAAATTTTTAATTTATTGTATTTCCAACTAATGAATAATCATACTTTTCATATAATTAATTGTATACAGACGCATAATAACTAACAGAAATAAATCCCATTTATTTATTTCAATGGGTGAAAAAAATATTCATACAATACAAAAAACATAATCTTCATTTAATACTTTAGCCATTATTCACTTCTACAGCAGCAAACCGCATTTTGAAGTTCTTAATTAATGATTTCCAAATTTTAGTTGGTATTTTGTTCCATTCTTCTTCGCATATGGTCTTCAGATTCAGGGTGTTTTTTTGAGCTCTCGATTGGATTTGAATTTTCAAATAACGCCACAGATTCTGGATTGGTTTAAATCTGGGGACTGACTTGGCCATTTCAGGATATTTACATTATTAAGCCATTTCTTGACAGATTTTGCAGTGTGCTTAGGATCATCAATATCTTGTTGGAAGATCCAATCAGAAAGAAGTTCAAGATTTTCAACCGAAATCATTAAATTTGCTTCTAAAATATTTTGATATGCTGCAGCATTCATTCTACCATCTATTACTGATATGTTGCCAGTACCTTTTGCAGAAAAGCATCCCCAAACCATGATGCTGCTACCACCAAATTTCACTGTTGGAACTGTGTTCTTTCGTTTGAAGGCATCGCCATCTTTCCTTCATACATGATTTCTAGAATTACGATCAAACAACTCAATTTTGGTTTCGTCTGTCCATAATACTCTTTCCCAATACGATTTTTCCTTATCCTTATGGATAAGAACGAATTTCAACCTGGCATCTCTGTGTTTTTTCAATAGCAGTGGAGTTTTCCGAGGAGGGGCGTGAATTTAAATTGTCCCAATGAATTTCATTGCTTATTGTCCGTTTAGTGATACAGATTTCTGATGAAAGCAAATCATTCTGCAACTCTTGACGAGTAACTATTTTGGATATTGTTTAATTTGAGGCACTAGTTTCCTCGGAGACCTTGCAGAAATCTTCCGTGAAGCACCTGTTCTTCGTTGGTTTTCAACAGTTTTGAGGTTTTTTATGCCTTGCAATGAATGAACTAATGGCAGTAAATGGAATATTTAGGTCGTCTGACATTTTCCTGTAATTTTTACCTTCTTTCAAGAGCTTAACAATCAGTTCTTTTTGCGAATTTGTCAATTCTTTACCTCTTGCCATGATGAAAACCTTCTTGCACAAATATCAATTACAGAATGTTCTGTTTGTATTTTTCAGGATAAAAATAACTACTGATAAAATTATTGAAACATTCTAAAATATTCCACTTGAATAGGGCACAGTAAAGAAAGAAGGCTTAGTAAATTCGACGCTCACATGACATATTGAAGGCAGGAAGAACAGGGGAAAGTAGCGGATAATTTACATAAAGAGCTTGTGTAAATGGTTGGCAGAAGAAGAATTGGAAGAGTTAGCGAAAAGACAAAATTTACTAAGACCTCCAAAGGACGGGAAATTGTGGAGAGCCATGATCACCCACATCCTGAAGAGACATGGGACATAGAAGTTAAGTACATCAGAATGCTTATATTTGCTGGCTTGTTTTTGTTTTTTTTAATCATTTCACCCCAAGCAAGGCGATAATGCCACTAACATGTAAGGAGCTACTGAGAGTGAGAGAATGAGAAAACTTTAGAAAAAACCGGGAACCCAATCCTAAACATGAAAGAAGCGATAAACCTCTACTTCAGTTCAAAAGACCGGGGAGTAGACGTTATCCTAGGTTTCAGAGAGAGAGAGAGAGAGAGAGAGAGAGATTCATTCATTCATTCAGTACAGTTTCTGTAAGAAGCAGTTTTAGTATCGCAAACCATTGTCAGTAAGTTCAATGTCAGTGGGTGCGCTGTCACCTTGTATCTTAAGAATTCTACACTGTGTAAAATATCTGCTTCGACTTGATTCTCGATTTTTCCTTCATCTGGTGTAAAGTACATTTAAAAAACAATATGAACATCTAGATTTGCTTCATTGTTTTTTTTTTTTTTTTATCTTTCTTTAACGGCCATTTTTACAAGTGACGCGTATGCGTGTTTCGACTCTTTCACAATAAATTGTACAGTCCATCAGAAATTAGGAGTTAAGGTCGAAGGTGATGATGATTATTACAGTTTTTGATTTTTCAAAATTAGTAAATAAATATCTTAAATCATATAGCGGCTTAGCGAGTGTATATGTGGAAGACTAAAAAAGATAGCGTATAAATAATAGAATTGTTTTCGATTTCGTGATATTTGTCGCATGAGTTAAAATGAAAAATTATCTTATTTTATTTCATTTATATTTTTAAACATTCGAATTATAGTAGTGAAGACAAGAACTAAAATCTACTGTTATTAGTACTACTGCTAAAGAAAACAAGCAAAAAATAAAAAAATAAAATGTTTAAAAATAAAATTTAAAAAACTGTCATAGGCGGAGAAGGTAAATTGCAACGAAGTGTGCCAAACTTCCGGTTGAGCACGCGCCTAAGACTAGCCCCGCCCACTTCCGACGCCTTCATTCCACAATCATCACGCACGGCCTTTTCTTTTGTTTTCCGAGACGACAGCCCTGGTGACTAGAATGATGACTAGTGAAAAGCGAAAGGGCGTGGCTTTTAACACAGCAGCAAAATCAATTTCAGTAATTGGTGAATATTCTCGCAAGTTAAAATAATAATAATAATAATAAAACCTGAAATAGCTGGTTCACTCGTCGCTTGGACCCAATTTAATGCTGCAGCCATTTTGTTAGTGTTAAAGGTCAGAAATACTAAGTTCGAGGATTGCATTAGGAAAACTAATTTCCTTCCCACTCCATTTAACTTTTCATAAATTAATTTCAGATGGTAGTGGATTTTCAAAATTAGATGATTGGGGGGGGGGTTAAAATCTTGTTCGTGGTTTTATGCTGAAGCTAAAACTATTAGCGTTACCCGTGATATCACGGGTAGGATTTATTTATAACCCGTGATACCTCTCGTAGAATTTAGAACCGGTGATATCACGGGTAGGATTTATAACCCGGAATATCAGTAATAGAATGTTGAAACCGTGATATCAGCGCTAGGAGTTATAACCTGGGATACCATTAGTAGAATTTATGAATCGTGATATCTCGGGTAGGTGTTATAACCCGGGATACCACTAGTAGAATTTAGGTGCCGTAATATCATTATTAGAAGTTATAACTCGTGATACTTAGGGTAGAATTTAGGAACCATGATATCACAGCTAGAATACTACGATTAAGCATTTTCTTCAGTTTTTCTTGCATTCGTACAAGTATTTTTCTGGACATAAAGTGCGTAAAACCTGTCCAAATGTTTTATATATCTGAGCGCATTCAACTATTCTATTAACCATTATCAAGGATGCTTTTTTAAAACAGAATATGTAGATTTTTTTATATATACATACATACATACATACATACATATATATATATATATATATATATATATATATATATATATATATATATATATTGATGCATATTTCATTAAATAATATAGACAAGTTTTGTCTATTTTATTTACATTCTTTTCATATCGTCTGCTAAGCTTAATTGCATTATCATTAAAAGAAGAAAGAAAATCACAATATTGATACATATTTTTTAATACTTCTCATTTTCACTCTTGATAATGGCTTAAGTAAGCCGAAAGCTTAGATAGGATTAAAAAAGATGTATCAATATGGTGATTTTCTTTCTTCTTTTAATGATAATGCTATTAAGCTTAGCAGACGATATGAAAAGAATTTACATAAAATAAATAGACAAAACTTGTCTATATTATTTAATGAAACATGCATCAATGAAAAAAGGTGCCTAAATACACACACAATGGCTTGGAATTTTTTCCATACACGGCTACATCCGTAGTGCCACCTTCAGTGTTGTCATAAACGGTGGAATCTACCCACTAAGGAATTCAGAAACTTGGCAGGTCTATCGCAGAAATTCCCAAAGCATGAATTGAACAATCGCAGAAATTCCCAAAGCATGAATTGAACAATCTCAGAAATATAGACGAATGGTGTCATAGTGGAACAAGAGAACTTTTTTGTTGTTTTTTAATAGTTTTCACCATATGCAAGCTTCAAGAGCCACTTGAGGCAGAGGGTTACTGATACTGCATGAGCAGTAAGAGAAAGAGGTTCAATTTAGGAGGATATGTGGGGAAAGGTAACGGTTAACCCTAGCCTTGAACAGGTTAATATTCAAAAAAGCAACATATTGTGAGATGGTGTCACAAAGTTGTCGTTCTTGGGAAGAAACTGTTCGACTGGATCCTTTTTCTTACTAATGGAATACGAAAGATCTGAGACAAAGACTTTTCATTATAACATCACGTATTTTTTGTATTACTTATCACCAAGCTAGTGTAGATTTTATCAGTATATGGAAATCAGAAGCTAGAAAAATTAAATTTTGCAGTTAAGGCCTTCCATAACAACAGGGATCACCATACAGTCAATTGAGTGACTCAAAATCCATTAATATTCTCCATAAGAAAGATCAACAAAAATGGCTGATTCTTTGATAAAAAAATATACAAAGTTCTTGCAATCTGTTCTTATATTAACGCGATAACTGTTGTTTGAGAGGGGATGAAAAAGAAAAGACAAAAATATTTAATCCCGGAACTTAAAAAAGGAACATTTTTGAAACAGTAGCGAGTATATTGGATGAGACATAACGTTAAAAAGTACCAAAATGAATAGAATGATTTGAAACCAGCAGATTTGGCATGTCTTACACTCGAAACCGCCGACCGCGCCGGGGGGGGGGGTCGTTATGTCCTCTGACATTTTTTTCAGCACTGTTTTATGACCATCCATTCCTTTTTTTTTTTTAATTATTTTTAAACTGGCGTTACATTGTCAGTCATCAACTAATAATATACATCGTCGGAGGACGCATATTTTCTAAGAAAGCTTCTCGGACATTCAGGCCGGTAAATGTCATTAATATTGTTTATTATAAACAGAGCATTTACTTAAATATTCATATCAATAAAAAGAACGTATAAACATAAAAAAAATGTCTTAAAATAATTGTCGGACTTTGTCCATTTCATAATATATGTATAGATAGATAGATAAAGATAAGTTTTGTTAAATTTTAACCGATAAATTATGGCTATTTAATTTTTATTGTATTTTTCCAATTTTCAAATAACATGTATATTAAGATCGAAATTGCGGATAAACTGTTCCAAGTTCATGTTTTCTTCCATTTTAGTAATTTTGACCGTTTCAGTCATTAACAGTAGTAACTAGACAAAATTTTGTTGACTACATTCTACTATTTTTTGTAAACGCTGGACTTCAAATTAATATAAATATACGCGTACCGTATAAGTGACGTCATGTGTAAAACGGTTACGCGAAGCTAGACCATACCAGAAAATCATGTATTAAATATTTATACATATTATTATTATTATTTTGAACGCATATAAAACGAAAGTAGATTTAATAGAGTGTAATAAAAAGCAAGCATCTTTTTTTTTTTTTGCGTCATCGGAAAGGAAAAACAACGCGAAGAACTTTCTCACTCTTAAAGATCTCAAGAACAACATTGTCGGATTAAAATTCTCTTCAGGATATTTGTTCGCTTCGCCACAAAGGCAATTTCGACAAAATGTCACATTTAATGTGGAGCCCCCTGCGCATGTACATGTGGGTGACGATAAAATTTGTTCGTTTCTTTCGGAGTTGCTTTTGGCACGCTATAGCTACTCGGGATCCATCTTGAGATCTATCCGCTTTTGTGCAATGGGGAAAGGCTACAACTCGTGGTGACCCCCCCCCTACTAACACACACACACACACACACACACACAATCTGGGTTTAGGGGTTATTGTCCTTTGGCGACAAATGACCAAAGAGCATGAAATGCTCCATTCTGAAAGCCGAGGAACATTCTGGAAAAAAGCGACTTCATTTCACGAAGAGGTATGATCTAAACAATACTCAAACTTTAGTTATGTGCCATACGTGATACACGCGATCATATATCTTTGGAAACATGACTGACGAGGCAGATTTTTTCCCGCAGTAGGTTACTATTTCTTTCTGCAGTAGACCAGTTGCCATCCAAGGCTATAGAACCCGGTCTGTCTTGCTATTTACCCATAGCTTGGGGGGTAGGGAGAAGAAGAGGATTCATACTTTTCCCAAGCGTATTAGCATGTAAGTGAATGTAATGGCACTCAAACTTACGATGCACAAAACTTAACTAGAGAGGGTCAGGGATAATACTTGATGCCTGAGGCATCTAAAAAGGCAAGAAGAGAAAATATCGGACAATTTTTGGAACTACCTGCTTGTTTGTTTGTTTGTGTGTGTGTGTGGATGAGATAATAAATATCATCAACCTGTTTTGATCTTATTTTAAATTATAAAGACTCGTAAATGATATGATTTAAATGTAAAAAGTTATCTAAACTATCTATTTTTATAAAGACTCTATTATTATTATTATTTGATTTTTGCTTTGACCATACTAGCTACCAAATCTTCAGGAAGACCTAAGGCAGCTAGTGGTGTGCTATTATGGCTGCATTTCATGTTATTATTATTAAGCAAAATGATTGACGTAACTATTCCAATATTTTGCAACACTTACAAACAGAAGAGAGCGATTTGAGAAAAGAAAAAAAAAAGACAGTGTTTAATAATAATTAACAATATTTCGACAGTATATCTGCCATCTTTATGTTATGTTTAAAAAATACATACACGTATACAAATATTAAAAAAAGTAAAACACATCTGACTAAATGATCCAACGGCGGAATTGAGAACTTTTCGGCCCAATCAAAAATGAAGATTTAAAATAAAAAAGTTATTTCACATTTAGACTTTTTCTTAACATCGTTCTGATCTTTATGCTCGCTACTATATATATATATATATATATATATATATATATATATATATATATATATATTTCAATGATGTGTACTATGTACAAGGCCCAAAATCTACTCGAGGTATATGGTTACAAAGTAAGAGGTACAGTTTATGAGGATATGTGGGGAATGATGTAACTATTGACCCTATACTTGAACAGGTTAAGTTTGTAGTGATTGGAGAAGCATTCTCTTGGAAGTCTATTCAGCAATATATATAAGTTTAAATAAAATATATAAGACTAAATAATCTAAATTTCATAAATTTTATTTCAAATACCAACCTTTAGAAACAAAGAAAATGTACAAAATGAATAGCAGCAAATGAAATAATAAATGTGAAATAATCAATATGTTGTAGCGTGTGGTCGCGTCAGGAAATAATGGGGGAGAGGCTAAATTGAATTTAATATCCATCAGCAATCTTTAATCTAAGAAGAGTCGATCTGTGGTGACCCCAGCATGTAATGGGTTCGCTCTAAGAAATAGCATTAAGCTGTATACACGATGTCACCTTAGAATATCAAAACGGCTAGGTACATCAAAATGTTGAGGTAGAAGGTGTCCACCAATTGCTGAATCGGGCTTCAA
The DNA here is from genome assembly GCA_963932145.1 of Acanthosepion lycidas. Classification (NCBI taxonomy): domain Eukaryota; kingdom Metazoa; phylum Mollusca; class Cephalopoda; order Sepiida; family Sepiidae; genus Acanthosepion; species Acanthosepion lycidas. The sequence goes on along the minus strand of OZ010575.1, from coordinate 6,821,899 downwards.
TGGATTCGGTAGGTATCGGCATAACCAGCAACTGAACCCAAATGAAATTAGGATATGCACACACTACCAGGTGACAGATAGTTATATATCCACACGAGAAGATCGAATGTTCGAAGAAATCCTCAAAACCACATACCCTCCGGGGCAACTAATTTGTTTTTAAATACGTCGAAAAATGTAAATATTTTGGCAAAAGTTCGTTTACAAAACGATTTGATTTTATTCAATCAGAATTCAAAAGATTAAATAATCCCATTGTCCAGTTAAATTTATATCGCTTCTTGAATCCCCTGAACACTTATTGTTCCCTTGAGAGTTCACAGCGCGCACCCAAGGAGTCGTTACTCTGTACGCTGATAGTTACTGATGTAACATATTTATATTTGGCTTCGATATTTAATGCAGTGTCCATTTTCAGAATTAAGTGAATTCTGAAGATGATGAACAACATGGCGTAGATAAAATGTATTGTTCACTATTTTACAATAGAGGAAATATTTTCACTGCCCGAATTACTTGAAGTTCTTTGTTTAGTTGATTTTGGTTAGCGACATATCAACACCTCTATGGGTTATTCATGCCGAAATCTGAATATTTTGAACACAATTTTATGGCTTCAAGTAAATATATTTTGAGTGTAATTGTATGTCTTCAACTACAGATAAAATGTATTGTTGGTCATTTTGCTATAAAATGAATTGTTGGGATTTTTTTATATTAGGTTGGTGCAAAAATAATGTCGTTTTCTCACATATTTACATACATTATTTTTGCACCAACCTAATATTAGAAATATTTTTATACTTTCATAGTTTTTTGTTTTTGTTTGGGAGTTCACTATTTTCCCATAGTTGGAGCCGTAACAGATGTTACACCCTTGGGTCCGGGTGGATCTGGGAACAACAGAACTTAAAAGGTGGTTACACGATCCTCAAAACCACCAATCTCGCAGGCCTTGCTGCCGGATGTAGTTTATCGTCATACCCAGGACTAGAAATTTAAGTCCAACTTTATTTTATGGGGTATGTTCATAAAGTATGTAACCATTTAATTTCTACGTGGTTTGGTTTCACAACAGAAACTTTAGAATAGTTTTCCATGTCTGTCGCTCGCTCTCACATGTTTACTGAAGCATTTACAGGAAGGGTAAACTTTTCCACATCAACTGCAGTAGAAAGTCTTCTCAGCCAGCTGATACTCCGATTTTGCGGGGCTGCTTTTTCACTTTTTTTTGTTTTTCAGCACTTTGTTACTTGTTTTATCAAAGAAGGCTGTTGATAGATCTTCTTTCACCAAATCACCCTGTCGACTGCCTGTTTCCTACTCATAGTGGTGGTATCCATTAGGTTCATTTTCAAGGGTTCTTTGTATTTCGTCAGAGGGACAACATTTCTTCGTCAGCCAGAGATTTTCCTCTTAATACCCTCTCCCTTCGGGACGTAGGCAAGCTCACCGGAACAATTACCATGAAAATATAGAAAAATCAAAGGAAAGCTACTTTACTCGGTGGGAAAGTGACTGAAGCAGATATACCAAGCCAGAACCAATAACATTGCAGATTCTTCGTTGGATTTTGTCAAGAATTTCTATATCAGTGGTTTTGAACATTTTTTTTTTTTTTTACACCTATGGAGCACTTTTTCTTTTAATTTATTTTGGAGAACTCACATAACCATTCGATGAAAAAAAAGCTTATTTTATTATTTTACTAATAGATAAGTTTAGGAATTGTATTATAGAAATAGTAAATGCATATCCTTCCTTTATAAATAATCCTTATATAATTTATATATTAAATTAATTATATTATTAATATTTTATTTTTTAAATATTTTATATTAATTTATATTATTAGGTTGGTGCAAAAATAATGACGTAATAATGTCGTTTTTTGACGTTACCAACCTAATAATATTTTATTTTTTTAATATTTAAACTGAATATTATTTATTATTAATATATTAAATTCATTTATATAATAAATTATAATCTTTGTATAATTTTCCTTTATATATATAATTCTTCCTTTATATATCCTTCTCAAGTTCACAATCTAAGCATCCAGTTGAGTAAAAGGAACGCTAAAACTTACATCGCTTGATCTCGTTTTCTGTGAGTTTTAGTTACTTTTCTATTTTTAGTATTTTAATATGGCGTGGATTACTGTACACATTTCAGTTCTCAGTTGTAACAACCGTTCCGAAGTGAAATTGCTCTATGGTTCACTAAAATATTACCGTGAACCCCCAATTTCCTATTTTTTGTGTGGAGCCCCCGTTAATGTTATATGGATCCCAGGGCTCATATAGGACCCCTGCTGGGAACCACTGCTCCCTAGATACATAACAGAAGCACCAGACTAGATGGTCATGCTTTACTTTACATAGAATCGGCCAATTTTATCAGTAATGCTTGCATTAATCCTGATCGCTGGCATATTCTACAATATATTTTATTCCCACATCATAGTTTCATCGGTGTCCAATACCGAGCTCCGAGCGTTGCCTTATATCTTGGAAGACGCACACGTATCTTTCAGGGTATTTTTATGAAAAAAAGTGCGTCTTGTAAGCCAGAAAATATGGTACTCCCAAAGCATATGAGCGCGTTTGTACGAACCAATGATTTGTGAAACCAACTCTCAAGGGGATGCTCCCTCGATTGCTACAACCTGTCTCTAAAGTTTGATATTTGAAATAAAGTTTATGATAACTTAGGTTATGTAGTTTTATATATTTTATTTATATATATATTTTGTGGAATCGTCTCCCAACAAGGTTCTTCCCTGATCACTCCAATATTAACCTGTTCAAGTTTAGGGTCAACCGTTATCTTCTCCACATATCTCCATAAACTGTCACTCTTACCCTGTAACTCTCTACATCGAGTGACTCTTGGGCCTTGTACAGGATGAACATCATTGGATAAAATGTTTAGGATCCTTGTTTGTCCATTATGAATGTGTCTGTCACACAATCTATAATTTCACCGTGTGATCTCACTACCATCTGAATAACTCTATTAAAGAGTGTAGGTTCACCCATGTACAGTAAAATCTATTCTGATTGATTTCAACGTTGCATCAGGGCCACGCAACCGGTTCTCAGGATATTCCAAATCGCTGAATAATACTCGGAAAGTCCACGTACACATTACTTGATCAAAATCCCTCAAGTAATTGGTTCGTTGGAAAGAGATGGTTAACGAGCTCATCTTGCAAACCGTTGCTAGTAAATCTGAGCTTTATTGAGTGTCCAACTAGTGTTGCCTTGTGCCATACTAAATTTAATAAAGAAAGGGGTTTCTTATAGTGCGATGTTTAGCAAGTTTGTCTCGCTTGCTAATTTACTAGCGAGTTTGGTCCTCACAAGACGAGCCAATTTCGTGGCCTTGTGCCACACTAAACACAGCTTAAATAAATATCTACATTAGCATAAAAGCTGGCTTGTACGCATCGGCAATTCGATTCCCCGCACCAAAGACATTTAAGCGGGTGGGGGCGTTAGCGGTGGGTATGGGAGAGTTGGAGAGATAAGATCTTGCACCAATAGGCACGCACATGCACGCAGCTGGAGGTGGTGGTGGTAGAAGGGTGCTACTGAAACAGGGCGAGGGACAGGGAAATTCATGAACAACCACAGTGGGTAATAAATCACATCTGTAATCTTATTAAAATCCTTGGTTGACAGAAAAAGAGAAAAACGTTAAAGAATTGGAGGAATTCTTCCGACCAAAATGGTGGATGGGCTACGGAAAAGAAATTGCTAGGACAAACCGTTCACACGCCTGCTCTAAGTCTGTGAATGTGTGTATGTGTTGTGAGAAAGAGCTTCGTGCTGTTATGTGTATATCCGAGTATGTAAATATATGCGTCTATTTAAGCGTGTAAGTGTATTTGTGTTTATGATTTAATGGCTATATGTTTATGCGTACTACACAGACGTGGGTACTGTATGTCTCACACTTTCATTGATTTTTTTTATAATATAAAAACGTGACTACCAAATTTCTTATAGATTTAAATATGGCGAACTGTGGACAGCTATAATTTCAAGATATTTCGTGAAATAATTCATTCTATTTCATAACCATAGCATATAGATAGATATGATATGATAATCATCATATCTATCTATCTATCTATCTATCTATCTAGCTAGCTAGCTAGCTAGCTACTAGAAACTGAGATAAACAGGCAAATATAGACAGATCGTCAGATGAAGCGATAACGTCACAGACGCGGGGAGAGGGCTCCTGAGATTGAAGAATGAAAGAAAAGACTTTAGAAGGAACCGGAAATCCAATCCTAAACAGGGAACACGGGATAAACCGTTACTCCTGTTCAAAAGACCGGGAGGAGTGTGAACCGGGCGATAGGCGAAACTATCTACTCCTTTGTTAAATATGGGGTCGGCGAAAAGAAAATCTCTGTTCTTTAATTACAACAGATTTAACATTAGAGGCACACAAAGCGTGAACTCTATAAATCTCAGTAGTCTAAATCTAGTTTACGTTTCTTCTTTGTCTGAGGGGATGTTAAATGTTTTTGACTGCTTAGTCTTATAAGTTGCCTCTTTCACGTTATCATCATTTCAGAAACGTTGCCTTTCGAGTAGGCATCCATTTATCTCGCGAGATAAAAGTAGTGCCCTTTTGGTCAAAATTCAGTCCTTTGGTGCTGAGCCTGGAGTGACTTCTTCAGGACGCAGAACTGGACGGTGATATATTCTCTCTAGAATTGCCATTAACTCTATGAATACATCCTGTCGTACCAAAAGAATACAGGGAATAATATTTGATGAGAGCTTGGCTGTAGGAGTTGCTGGAAAGTTGTCATTGCTGACACCCAACCGCCTTCAGGGTCCATTTCAGGTTTTCTATCTAGAAAGACTTTTCCATAGTCTTTTCCGTTTTTGGATATGATCGTAAGGCAGCGGAGGTTTAAAATCGGGGTTTTCCTTCCCTTAGATGAACTATCTTTCTTAACTGTCGAACTCCAGCTATCCGACGCAGCTGGTTATGAGGCGCCAGTTGTCCGCCTTCACCCATTTTCCAGCTTGGAGCTGGACTTAGTTGTCAGAGGCTATTCGAGACACATATAACGGAATGCTATCCATATTACACAACTTAAGAAGTTATAGCAAGTAACAACATTGTGTTCCTTGTTAGCATTCTAGGAGCTCACTTTAAACATAATCGAGTAACCAAGAATCTGCAATCACTAATATCGTTCAGCTTAAGTTATAGTAATCCGCTTTAATAAATCAGCCTTTTTATATTTTATACTCATTCACAGCAGCAACATCGCAAGTCAGTTCATTAAGGACAGATTCTTCCTTTCTCTCTAGAATTGCCATTAACTCTATGACGCGTATCCTTACTGTAATAATATCAAATGCAGCTTTTCCATAATGATTCACTAGCTTGTTGTGAATATTTGCAGCACGTTCTTCTAAAGAAAGCAAATTCTATTGTAGCTTTCTACTTGTATATACAAAAAATTTCTTTTTCAAAATGGATTATTGAAGACAACTGCACAAAATCATCTCTCTGAGTTTTTAGTCACTTCATGGTTTATAGCAGAAAGTAATTTTAATAAAAAAAATTTAAAATTAAATTAAAATAGACATTACTTTTTGAGGAACCTTCGTAGATATATATATATATATATATATATATAGATAGATAGATAGATAGATAGATAGATAGAGAGAGAGAGAGATAACAATTCTATAAGAATAGATTTTTTCACTCACAGTACATCTTTTAATTAAGTATTAATTTTATCATCCGTTATCTATAGAAAATTAACGACAACGTTGACGATTCGGGTTACGTTTCACTTGAATGAGCATAGTTCAATCTCAGAACATTTATTAGGTTGGTGCAAAAATAATGACGTAATGATGTCGTTTTTTGACGTATTTTTTAACGTCAAAAAATGACATTATTACGTCATTATTTTTTGCACCAACCTTATAGATGAACATTCATATCTATATTCACGGTTTAGACAGATATGAGTCGAAAATACATTAGTACTTCATCATAGTAATAAAAAGGAAAAAAAATTAATTCTGGAAATCCTTTATATAATAGAATTGCGGCCAAGAAAAATAAATCAAGTCAACTATGAGTATAGCAACAAAGTTCTTAAATGTTTGTAGCAGCAAAATTTTATATAAAATACTAAATATATACTAAATTAAAATATTATAATTAAAAAAACTAAAAATCTTTTTAATTTTTTAAACATTAAAATAAAAAAATTACAAAAGCTACCCCTCCCCTTCCATATTCGAATTTGGAACGCAGTAAACGAAGAGTGAATTTACGGAACTACTATATACACATCCACAGATATTTTAGCCTCCTGAAGATGGTCTCAGATGAGATTGAAAGTACTTTGGAAAATAAGAATTATTTGAAAGAAAATTTTGGAACTTTTCTTAATCAATTTTCTACAAACACCAAGAAATTAATTTGTGGACTTCAAAGGATTAAAACTGAGATAAATAGACATAATACGTCTAAATTATTTAACTAAACCCGTTTGAATGAAAATAGGTTGCCTATATATATGTATGTATGTATATATATATATATATATATATATATATATATATATATATATATATATACAATATCGTTTTTCGACCAAAGTTAACCAGGGTAATTCGGAAAAATAATATATTAGTCAAGCAATCTTGATATAGCGTTAATAATAATAAATATGAATTATGAAAATCATAAGAATCATAACACATTTAATTTATATATATATATATATATATATATATATATATATATATATATATATATATATATACACACAGGGTGTCCATAAAGTTCGTGTGCACTTAAAAAATTTATAACTTTATTTGTATTTGCGATAGAAATAATCTGTAAAAAATGTTATAAAGTTTAATGTACCTAGTTTTAAGTATAGTTATTGAATAATTCTTTACCACAAAATTTGCAACAATTTTTAGATAAGTAAAAAAATATTTTCTTTTTTCCTGCGTATTACCCTTTGTATTGCTAATGATGGAAGACATGTGGAAACTGAAATAAAATTTAAATAAAACCTTAAAAAATATAGATTTACTTCTTTTTAATCCTTTTTACAAATTATTTCTATCGAAAATACAAATAAAATTATAATTTTTTTAAAGTCCACACGAACTTTATGGACACCTTGTATATATAACAAAGTAAGAATTAATTAAAATGTTTTAATAATATCGACCGATAGTGAGGGCTGAAACATTTTAGTCCTTCCAAAAAGAAAAAAAAAAAACAGATTTTCCCCAAATTCTGCTTGGTAATTTTATCAGATTATAGAAAGTTGGATGGATAGAGAACTTTTCAGTTCCCCCTTCAGAACAGATTGCGATTATTAACCATGAATTACAATTATCGAATTTTCGTTTGTATAATACGACTTAAGTATAAAAAAACACCCCGTGTTTCTGAAGCTCAAAACAGGGAATAAATTATCTCCTTTAGGAATTGACACCGTTGTACAGCCATCCGTATGTAAATTGATTTAAAAAGTTGTACCATGTAATCCATTTAAATTACAATGTCCTACATATATTTCATTAAAATATTTAATTCTTCACGATATTAAAGAATAGGAATGAATCTGGTGTTTAGCCATTGCATGCTTGTTCTTCTAATTTCCGTTTCGAAACTTATCTTTTCAAATTTTCGTGGAAGGGTGCTTTCTTGTAACATTAATGATATCAAAACATGCCAGTCCTTGTGTATTCCATTTATTTATTTTTTTTTAATCAATTTCGGCGAATTTCCTGTCTTTTATATAAAAAGCGTTCAGTTACGTCGATTACCAAAGAACAAATATGGCCGACATATCAAATACCTTTTTTTGTAGACAATTGTTATCAACACCTGCCTACTTTGTTCTTTATTATCCATTGTGCTGAGTGTATTTGCAATCTTGTTTCTTATAAGAATTTTTTTCTTTTTTTTTCTGAGTAAAATTTCTGAAAACGTGTACTTGTGTATAATATGATCCACTTTTTGCTTTTAATTTTTTATGTTCAAAATTTCTTGTATTACACAAGCAAATGATATAAATTTCAGTCGGGACATGTAGGCTTGAACTCACATGTGATTGATCCGCGAAACTGGTTTACTGAACTTTTCACTACAGCAGTAACCCTGTAATTAATATATAATAACCAAGAAAAGTTAAATCTTCATCATTTCTGATGATGAAAAATATGTCATCTTCGTTTAATAATGGTAGCAATAAAAATAAAATTAATTCAAGCAAATATGTCGAGACATTTTAATGCTTATATTAAAAAGACAATAATAATAATAACAACAGCAACAACAACAACAACAACAATAATAATAATAATAATAATAATAATAATAATAATAATGGCTAAAGTTAAAAGTTCCTGATAAAATTTGAACAAGAGTAGGGGTTTATCCCTTGTTTTCTGTTTAGGATTGGGTTTCCGATTCCTTCTAAAGTTTTTCATTCTTTTTTCACTCCAATAACCTCTTGTGTCTTAGTGGCATTGTTACACTGATCGGATGAATTGCTTAAAAGAAAAAAATGAATATATAAAAAGTTACAATAAAGCATGTATACAATATCATATGGAATGTTCTAGCCAAAATCCGTAACTGATTCTAATTATATGAGAGCTGATGGATTGTTCGGTGACTGTGATCATGTCTGACTTGTCTACATTTATTGATATTTTGCCTTGAACGGTCACCAGTTTAAACCGGCTTTGAAACGTGCGTGCCATTTAAAAATAACTTGTGTTTCGTCATAACGAATGTGTGGTGAAAACCTTAAGAAGCATTTCGAGTGTCTCGTTAGATTTCCTGAACTTCACGCATAATTTGATGCAAGCATATTGCTCGGTCAACCATCACAAAAATCGCTCAGCCTTTCCAACAAATCATTATAAATCTACGCATAATAATTGAAGATGAACAGATACGGTGAAGTCGATTGGCGCACCGAATCAGTGACGAGGTACCCAATGAGTGTTAGCTATGCATCCATTTTGATTAGACAGTATAATCACAGCATGTACTGTCCGCAAACCTTCCGATACTACCTCATACATACATACATACATATATATATATATATATATATATATATATATATATATATATATATATATATATATAATAAAAAGGCTTAAACACTAATATTCCATGGTCATACTTTGGAATATTAATGTTTAAGCCTTTTTATTATATCCTTACTCTGTCCTGGACATTGAGTTCTACCTGGATTCAATCCTCTCGGAATTTTTATTCTAAAAATATACATGTGTGTATATGCACCTGTATATTTTGCATATATATGTGTATATTTACCACTAATATTATCTATATACATATATATATATATATATATATATATACATACATATATATATATGTATATATATATATATATATATATATATATATATATACATACATATATATATATGTATATATATATATATATATATATATATATATATATATATATATATATATATATATATGATAAAAGTTATGCTATATTTATGGTCTAACGTGCGCAATATCAGACATACAGCGTATGTAAATTTATATTTTTATATTTTAAGTGGACATTGAGGTCAACACCCAATGGCGACAGTCTGTTTCATACTTAAACGCAATCTTCAGGTCTTCCTGATATATATATATATATATATGTGTGTATGTAGATATATATTTTAATTTCAAAAAGCAGAATATTTCCTCTTTTTTCTAGAGAAAAAAAAAGACAAAATTAAAAATAGGCTTGTGCGCTTTATCGCGATTAAGCAATCGAATGTGACCTACGCTAAATTTAAACTCACTGAAAAAAAATTATTGTATATATCATGACACGAAGTTGTCTGCATATAAATTCTAGACAATTTCATTATCGACAGAAACAAATTGTTACGTTTCGTAAGATGTCTATAAGTCTGGTGTTCAAATTTCCTAACAAGTAAAAGCGAAAGAGGTAGGGAGGTAATTTAATACATTGCTAACTGGTCAGCTACTTACATAAAATTATGTTGTTTGTGGCTTCACAGGTCCTAGCCGTGAAGGTTAAACATGGTGGAACCAAGGAATGTGGTTCCACAGATTGCAACAGGGTTTGGTAAATGAGAAAAAGGATGTTTTAGACGTTTGCGAGTTTCTGGTTAACAAATGCATGACAAAAGTGTCATATTTTTTTAAAGCCTATTTCCAAAATTATAATTTCCTTGAAGAACAAAGATTGGCTGACATCATTACTGAAAAGTATTTCGGAAAATGAATTCCAAGAATGTTTCCACTAATGCCACTATCGTTTCACGAATTGTATTGCTTCATAAAAAGCTTAATTTGTAGGTCATAGCAACCAAGCACAAAAGGGTGATCAGGTAAGCACACGTTGCTATTCTGGGATTTAAACAGTCACACATCGCATATATATATTGTTATGGTCCGGTTCCTTGTACCACGGTGATAGTCCAAGGTAGAACCAATAAAGAAGAACTCGACACGTATATGGAATAACACAGATATATTACAAACAGGAATATATACAGAGAAGTAGAAGTGTTAGTGTTAGTTTATCCGTTTTTAACATGTCAGGTTTGTTCAGTTTTCTTCATGTTTGTAGATTTATGATACTTCAGTCTGAGCCAGAATCCAGCTGTAACCTAACTTTTCTGTTTTGCCTTTCAACTTGTACATATTTTCTTATATTAGTCTCATTTGTTTGGTCGGTCCTCGTAATTCTTATTCTGCTTTCTTTTCTATACCAACAGTGAGAACTTTTGTGACCAATTTTTTTACATGATAGACAAGTTTTAGCACGATATGTACAGTCTTTAACCCAATGCCAAGACCCACAACGATAGCATGGACTTGGTGGTAGTTTCTTTTTATGTTGATTATAATTAGAAAATTTTGTTTTACCTGTTCTTGAGGCGGGAAAATCAGTTCGATTTGTTAGTGAGGAGGGAAAATTTGTTTGTCTTCGTATTTTGCGTATGTATGCTATGCCAACTTGTTCTAGTCCTTTTTTACGCTGACGCATCTCTGGCAGTCTTCGGCTAGTTTTTGAAGTGTCAGATCTTGTTCATTTTCCAATTTAGTAAGTATTCTACGTCTCATTTCTGCGTCTTTGGCTGAAACCAGACCTTGGACGTAAATTAAGCATTTCAAGTTGTCAGCGCTGTGTTCCGATAATTTGAAGTCGTCACAATTTTTATTAACAATGGATGCGAAAGTTACTTAATCTTCGATATCCTTTTTTGTAAGGTTCATGCATTTCCGTCTTTTATGAAATAGTGAAGTATTATGGCTGGAAAGTTCCGTTAGCAATTTTATAGATTCTTCGAACGTTAACTCGCTTGTTTTTCTGGGAAGGATATAATCAACGAATTTGGTATATTCGCCTGTGCCTAATTTTCTTAATAAAAGGCGTACTTTACGTGCGTCTGACCAATCATTGCAGTCAAAATCATATAGATCTTCATACCTTCGGAAGTAATTTGCAAAAGTTTTATCTTCGTCGGGTGCGTACTTGAAATTTTCGATATTACTCCAAATAGCGTCTTGAGAGAGAACTGATTCGTTCTCGGGTTTTTGCTCCTTATTTGCCATGTATTTGCACGTATCAATAATTCTTGCATTTCCAAATTTTTTTGTTCGTACCT